>VZRS01008529.1:1210178-1355518 GCA_013398055.1 Ifrita kowaldi
AAAAAGAAAAAAGAAATCACAGATTTACAGCTGTTCTTCGTAGACAAAGTTGCAAAGATTAACTCACCTGATAGGAAAGTAAGTATCCCACCGAACAAGGTGCTTCTTTGTCTCAAGCATCAGGTTTGGCAATAACTTCCTTTGGAAAGCCTCACATTTCTAAAGCTAAGAAAGAATTTTAAAGCCATTGAAATACATTGAACAAATATGTAGTGGTTTTATGTACATTTTAGTGGGTTTATAGACATTCTAGATGGTTTTGTAGATGTTTTAAACTTTTGGAAAGATAGTTTTAAAGCGAAACACAAACATTCCCATTCTCTCCTGTTTTTTTTTCTTGTTGCTCGTGTTTGGCTTTTGCCTTCATGTACAGCAGTTCTTTTGACATAATTCACCCCAGGATCATTTAACGTTCTTGTGTAATTGTTTTCTGAGTGTTTGTATTCATCCCATTCGTAATCCTGTGCTAGAAACTCTTGTCCATACTAGGTTATATTCCAATATTGATTTTGTTTCCCTTTCTTGTGGTCTTAGCTACAAATTACACCATCCTTTTTGCTTGGAATGTTTTAGGGTGATTGATTACTGAATGAATCAAGTGCACCCACAAGCTGAGGCTTGATTTAATCCCCTTAGTGCCAGGGATTTCAGAGCACACAAGGTAAAATTATAGCACCTTCCAGAAATAAAGGCCAGTGGATGCTTTTCCTGGATGTCAGAGAGCTGTGCCTCTGGTTTCCCCACTTGGGCTCAAGCACCCTTTGAGGGAACAGAGCTAAACCACAGCTTTTGTCATGTCAATGGATTTCTGTGGCTGTCAGAGGAGAGTGAGGTGCTTGTTTGCAAGCCCTCAAAGATGAGAGATCTATAAATTGCAGGTTCTTATGGGGATACAACTCTGTTTGTGTGAGGAAGGAAGGAAGGAAGGAAGGAAGGAAGGAAGGAAGGAAGGAAGGAAGGAAGGATTAGTTTGATGAAAGGCACTCACGTGTATGCAAAACAGTGACTTGGGATCAGCAGGAAAAACATGTGGATCCTATTATAGCTGAATTATCCTCTGAACTCCCTTCCCCAAAGACAATTCTGCTTGCTTTCATGCAAAGGAACTCACTGTGACCCTCACATTGCAAACAGTGCGTTTGAAAGCATTCAGTCTGCTTCCAACCTCTGCTGTGAGGTGGAAGACAAAAACACTGAGCGTGTGCTGGGGAGAACTTGGTCAGATACACTGAGATACGCTGCTGTGTCTGAACCTGAGCTCACAGGTAGGCTCGGATGCAAAGGCAGGAATTATCTGGGGACCCCATTACTGTGGTTTCTGTACTGCAGTGTGTGAAAGTAGAAGACCGCAAACGGCACATCTTGTGGGGACTTGTTGCTGATACCCCTTTCATTCCTGTGGCTTGGCAAACTCTTGAAAATGTCATGTAATGTGCATGTCTTTTCCTAGCCTTTGGCTTGTTGTAACCACACTGTACTGAACCTTCAGTTACAAGTGTCTTAATTACCTCCATCTCCTCCTGCTGCTGCAAATGAGCAGAGAGGAAAAGTTCATTAATCAATTATCTGAATTTTGGAGAAAACCAGAGCTGTGATAGTCTCCTGTTTCCCGGAGATTTGAAATATGCCTCCTTCCTTCGGAAGCAGATGCAGCCCCAGCTTAAACAGGGAGTGGGGAGAAAAAGGAGGGGGAGAGCTGAGGGTGAGCACACTTGATCTGGCATCTTGCAAAATGCTAGGACAGAGAAAGGCCTAAAAATTACCCCATTGTGAAAATATATTTCTCACAAAAAATCTGATGTATAGATATATGGATGAGAGAAATATCTTAAGAAATAAAACATCTCTGAAGAGCTTTCATCTTGTTACACATGATGATGTGCCTTTGAGACTGGTTTTATGCATTTTACGTGTCAAACTCTCTAGAACTTGGTGGCCTGGGAAGCTCAGCTTGTGTTACTGGTTCTCTCAATACTTTATATGGCCATTTCCCAGACCATTTCTCTCCTGCCAGCTGCTTTCTCTACCACCTGGCTTTGATATTATGTTCCCACCTTTCCTTTGGTGGCCACTGTGGTGCTCCAGCCTCATTGTAATGTCCTAGCCTGCTTTGGTACCTCCATAGCATCCCAAGGATTCATTTTCTGTGGAGGAAGAAGTTGGCAAAACTGCAGCTAAAAATGCAAATGGGCAATGTCATCGAAGAAGTTAGCAAGAATTAGGATATTTATGTAGCTCCATTTAAGAACATACTAATGTACTTCAGAGGGATTTCTGGTTTTAGAGTAGTATTTAAGGCCACAGTCAAGCACACTGTTACTAGAGGCAATGACAAGTACATTTATCAATATTAACAGCAACAAACCAAAGTAAAACAGTCATTACTACTTAGTCCAAGTTGTAATGCAGCAAGATGCATAAGTTAAACGAGGTTAAGACTTGCAGGGCTTCAGCCAGTGCTAAAATAGTCCTGTTTAAGTGATGGGTTGAATTGATGGCTATAATAGGTACCTGCAGATACCAAATTCTGCTTTTTTGTCTCTCACTATGTTTCTGTAGAGTCCAAATCCCCTTTATATTACATATCAGAAAAATGTGATTAGGCTACAGAGAAAGTTACAGAGAAGCTGTAGGGAAAATTCTCCTTTTTCATCAAATCACTTTATTGTTGCTGAAATAGGAAGAAATACAGCACACTATAATCTGACAAAACATCACGTGCCTTAGCTCTTTGTATGGACTAGGGAAGAAACGTCAAGTCTAAATACAAGAAAGACAAGGAGCTACTGGAGAGGGTCCAGCAGCAGCCACAAAGATGATCTGGGGTCTGGAGCATCTCTTATGAGGAGAGACTGTGGGAGCTGGGCCTGTTTAGTCCAGAGAAGGGAAGACTGAGATGGGATCTCAATAATCGATCCAAATTTTTCCAAGGAGGGTGCCAAGAGGATGGTGCCAGACTCTTTTGAGTGGTGCCCAGTGACAGGACGAGGAGCAATCCCCATAAACTAAAATACAAGAAGTTTCACCTCAAAATGAGGAAGAACTTTATGCTGGCAGAGCACTGGAACAGGCTGCCCAGGGAGGTCATGTAGTCTCCCATTCTGGAGACATTCCAAACCCACCTGGATGCCTTACTGCGTCACCTGTTCCAGGTGACCCTGCCTTGGCTGGGGGGTGGACTGGATGATCCCCAGATTCAACCTTAACAGTTCTGTGTTTCTGAATCTTATTTCCATTATTTTTAATCTCCCTAGTTCATAAGTTTATCTTATATTCATTGAACAATATGAGAGAATGAAAGAAACTAATTTAAATTACATAAATATGCATAGCTATTAACTAGAAGACTTTTTAGGGATAGGGCTGAAATATCAGCCTTAAATTTCAAAAATTTCAAAAGTGTACAGCAGTCAGTTCATATGAGGTTTATTTTTCTTATTTAAAATTCTTCAAATCTTTTATTCTCTCTGTATCAAATAGATCACTACATCTTCAATACTTAATTATTTGCACTATAAAAAGAAATCCCCCTTAACAGTTGAGAAAATATTTAAACAGCTTTTTTTTTTTTTTAATTGTAAATGAACTGAAACATGATGTATGAAGTATAAGCTAATCTCCTACTGATGTATACATGGAGGTCCAAATAGGAATAAGAGAAATGTGCTTTCTCTGATCTTGGCAACTTTTGCATTCAGTTTTTGCATCATTTTATGTGTGGTTTGGGAATCCAGACAGATTTAGTTACACAAGTTTATTTGCAGAGTCATGCCATTACCAAATGGTAGCTACATTTCTTTACTTTTACAGAAAAATATAGGTTTGTTAGACCTAACATGAAGACCAGCTTTTTATTCTGGAAGTCATAAGCAGAAGCTTTTAAAATTGGTGAGGGTGGGATCCTTACCCGAAGCCTGTGGTGAGAAAGGAGAGCTTTTTCAGTTCAGATATTCTTGGAGGAAGAGAAGCTGTTTGCATCCCCTGGGAAGTGGAGGAGTCTGAACTGAATGGGAGTGGGACAGAAAAGTGGAACTTAATTTTTTCCATGTGAAATCTATTGTTAGAAATATCTTGCCTTAAGGAGACTGTGGTAGAAATATATTTCTGGATGTAGCTTAGTCCTATTTTTTAAGGTATTTAACATTTTTAAGTTAGATTTGCTGAGAGTCTGAGATGAGCGGAACATCCGTAAAACTTCTGGGAAGTTTCCCAAGATACACTGTGATTGTTCAGCCAGCTTTATTTGTTTCCTTCAGAAGTGAATGACCTCTCCATGTTGTGTATATCCTCATCAGCAGGAGCATGATTTCCTGTTTAACCTGCTGTGTAAACATTTCTGTGGTACCTGACATCCCCTCTCCTTGGCACAAACCTTTCCTGAGTAAAATGGCAGAGCACAGGAATGGGTCACAGGCAATCACATGTAGTAACTGGTGGCTCTTCCCACATTTCCAGATGTGACAGGGGATCCCACATTGGCTTGGAGTGGCTGTGATGAGGTACTTAAAAGAAGTGCTTTCTGCACAACAGGACCTCAGCAAGACAGACTTACACACACACAAAAAAAAAGTTTGGAAAGGAAACTATGTGAAATTTGATCTGTGGACAGTGAGAGCAAGTGAGGGTTTTGACATAAATTCAGGTTTGCAAAGAATCATGAATATCCTCTGAGAAAAACTTGCCCGTGCTTTCCTAATTCTACATAAATCAGGTGTAGGTTTGTCTGGGGAAGAGAAGAAGAGGAAATGCTAGAAAGGGGTTAACTGTGAGAGTTTCAGACACCGTGTTTTCCCACTGCCTCCTGCAACAGCATCTGTGCAATACGGGGAGAGGCTTCTCACTGCTGCTTGACTCGAGGTGTGGGCAGACAGGTAAAGATGCGCAGCCCACAACAGCCAAGCAAGGGGTCGGCATCCTCCCTCTTCGTGGCACTGCATCCCACTCCATGGGCTGGGACGCGACCCAGCAGAGCAGAGGCTGGTGGAGGAAAGGCATTTCCACATTCCCACCCATGTTGAACCCACTCATGGAAACAACCATTTTCCAAATAAAATCAAAGTTCTATAATGTATTATGAAGCTGTGTGGGAGTTTGTGCTGGAAACACCCTCCTCTGGAGAGCTCTGAAGCACAAACTAGGAGTGTTCTTGAAGACCTGGTTCTTGAAGAACAGGCTTTGCAATGATGTAGAATGACACCCTGGCATGGAATGCATGGGGCAGCCTTGCCCATGTGGGGTAACACAGTCCCCTGTTTTTTCCCTGTAGACTGATGCCTGGGAGCAGGAGGCAGCTTTATTAAAACAGCAGTCCTTGACATGCAACATCCTTGAGAGTATGGAAATACTATACGTAGTTTTAAACCACAGGAAGCCTGACACAACTTTTGTTACCCAGAGGGTGGGGTGCAGCCTGGTGAGTCCTCTGGGATGATTTTCTCCCCCTCAGTGCCTCCAGTAGCACGTGCTGGTGTGTCTGACCCCCTGCTAATGCCCCTCCCCACGGGACAGCCGCAGAGGCGGGATGACACTGGATGAAACTAGTGCAGAGGAAAGCTGCACTTGGAGAAGTGCTTTGGCACAGCACTGGCAGTGAGTGACTTGATGGCCTGGAGACACGGGAGAGTGCAAAAGGCAGGGGACTGGCAGGGAGGGAACAGAGAGGTAAGTGTCATGCAGCAAAGAAGAGACTTGACAGATCTGTGCTGGCATTTTGTGTTTATAAGCTGCACTGTGACTGATGAGCTCCACAATAAAATCCCTGCTGACTGCAGAGGCTGCAGAAATGGCCCTTTTTGTTGAGGGAAGAAAGCACAAACAAAAGAGGGAGGGGGTGAATCCATATTTCTCAACTTTTCATCTGAGAAATATCTTCAGTATATTTTTATGGAAGGAAAAGCTCTCCATCCCTCAGTGCTGCACTGGCTCACCATGACACGCAGTGAAGGTGACCAGTGCAGGAAGAGCCATTCAGCATTTCAGAGCCCCAAGGAGTTTCTCCATGTGCCATTTTCTGTGTAAGGCCAGAGAGGAAGGGGAGGTGGGGTTAGAGGTGAGCATAGTCTTATTTCCAACAAGCTGCAAGGACCTCAGCTGGCCTCTACCAGTTGTATCATGATGGGCTTTAAATTGAGGAGTAGCTTTGGGATCTCACTTCTCATGATCAGCAGTAGTTCCTAGTCACAGGGGCTTTTGTGAGAGAAATTAAATTTGTGTTTGTTCAAGGAAGTATCAGAGTGGGAGGCGTTACTGCCATGCTGGAGAAGTCACCTTAACCTCCATCTCAACCTGCCATCCTGCAGCGTCATCCTAACCAGCTGCTCGACTCCCAAACACAGGGATTGTTCTGAGGATGAGGTAGCTGGGATTCAGGGAGGCAGCCTGAAGCACCCGTGAAAGAGCAGCAGTCACAGTTCCTCTGAGCAGTTTATCCGTTCCCCAGTCACTCCCCCGGAGGCAAAATCCCCTTCCTCTGACTCCAGAGCAGAGCTAAGTTACACTAATGCCTTTGGTCTGCCATCAGAAGGGAAAGAGCTGTGTCAACACAGAAAATGCTATTTGCTGACAGGCTGTTAGAGACAAAGGAGACACAGTCAAGAGCAAGAATAAAAATAGAAGTTCTCAAGTAAAAGTATGTGAGAAAAGAGAGAAGATTGATTGTTTAAGTCACAAAAGACAGAAAAATGAAGGGAAAAGCAAAAAGACTATTAAATAGAATATGCCTGCCCTTTAGAATAGCATTGATAAAGGCTGAGAGTGTGAAGTGTAAAGGTTGAGACATATCTAACTGAGGCTTGCATCCAATGGAACAATAATTTATGGTTAGAGAATAAATAGATCGTTTGGTTGATGTGGATATTGTTTCTGGACTATCAGGTATTAGAAGGCTGGAAGGAACACATCGCTAGAAATGTGAAGCAGGTGTCTGAAGACCATCCAGCTATGGAAAAAAAAAAAAAAAGAGCTCCTGTTTATTACTTTGCTTGCTTTGCTGGCTTCCCTATCCCCTCCTGCTTGCTGCAGAGAAATCAAATGAAAACTAAGTAATGCAATATACATTTTGTTTTCCCATTAAAACTGGCAATATGAGAAACAATACTTTGATGATGTCTTAGATTTTTAATGAAGATGCCTGTTAGGTTTTATGGTATAAATGCAAAAAAGATTTAGGGGTGTTCATTCTTCAAATATAGCAGGTCAGGCTGGGTCAGAGAAGAGTAAGCACAATTAAAAGAAGCAAAAATTATAAGAAAAACCTGGATAGAGATAGAAGTAATCAAGAAAAGGATGATTATGCTGAATGAGCAGACTTCTCTATATAGATATATTAACATTGTAAATTGTGTCAGCCTGTGCAGTGGCCCAGCCTCTTGGTAGCTGCATCTGTTTCTTTTCTATCAGCTGCAGAATCAAATGCAGTCATCAGGAAACAGACACATGCACTCTCATCTCCAGAGTGCATTGTACCATACTGGCTGGAGCTCACTAAAATAGCTGGATCATTCCCTCATTGTCTCACAGTTCCCTAAATCTCCCCAATTTTTTTGCTTGTTGCTTTTTGAGTCTGCATGTACCTGCTCTCCAAATCACATGCAACTTTTTCTTGGATTGCATTTTTTTTTACTGAAGTATTTTCTTTGAGGCCTATTCTATGCAATTGCCTTTTCCCTCTCATTCCATCAAATAGGGAGAAAAATGCAAATCTTGGAGTATAATTTACAAAGATAGACTGTTGAATCCTTCTCTAAGCTCTTTTGCTTGAAGCCTATAACTGTATTCTCTAGAAAGCCAAACTGATTTTGCTCACCCTGGAGAGCATTGTGTTGTAAAAAATCAAATCACACTTCAGCACCTGATAATGTGGATAACTTTCTTTAGCTGATGTAGAAGAGATTTGTATTATGTAATATATGTGATTACTATGAAATTATGTATTTATAATGTGGGAAATCACAGCCTTCAATGAGACACTTCCATTACAGGTTTTCCAAATTCTCTCAAGTGTTTGTTTTGGAGAAGGTAGTGAGCACAATAGTCTTTTACCCACGGGCCCAGCATCACTGAAGGAAACAGACTGTAATGAAATGGAAATATGTACCCTTTCTTGTAATCACTGAGGACACTGGGGTGGTGTTGGGGACTCTGCACCAGCCTGTCTTCACAAACTCATGAGCTAAAGCCTGATGTATATGTAAAACATGTGACCTAATCAATTGAACTTGCCTCTTATCCAGATATAACAATGATTTCCTATGTGCCAACATTTGTGAGCAATTACACATCTCTAAATTGATACCATGGTTTCTCACCTTCATATGTCTCTGAGAAGGACAGGGAAATACTCTGTCCTCTCCAAGTATTTGATATTATTGATAAAAGCAGAGGCTCTGCACACCTGAGAGATGGGTTCTTGCCTGAGGCCACGGGCAGTAGATGACGATGCTCATAATGTCTGCGTCTGACCAGCACTGCCCTGAAGGGTGCTGTAGCTCAACACTGCACATGGACACCCTTCTGCATCGAAGGATTAGGGGCTTACTACCGTTTATCCCTGTTTTGATCCCAGAAAGCAGAAGTGTGTCTGTATAAAAACTGTATTAGTGCGCATATTCATGCATATGTGTGTGTGTAGAGCAGAGAAATGGTGATTGGCACACCCTTCTTCCTTGGATGACTCTAGGGATTTTCTGCACAATCTTCTGAAGTGACTGTGAACTTTCACATTTCAGAGTTGGGTTTTACATGGTGGTCAGTGGCCTTTACTTGTTAGTCCTCTGGGTTTTCTTTCCTCTTTTCATCATATGGCAGACTCTTTGTTCTGTTTTCTTTCTGTTCACTTATAAATAGCAGGACTTACAGCCAGAAACTGCCTTGGGTGACTTGGGTCTTCCTGAACTAGCCCAAAAACCTAACACATTGCCTGAGTTCACCACTAAGGTATATTTTTTTGCCGTTCTTTGGGGCCAAAAAGTAAGCTGGCTTCTCAGGACAGGATATTTCTCCTAGCAGTTTAACTTCTTACCTGATCCTAGCTCTGACCGATTTGGTGCGACAGATATTTGTTGCAGAAAAAAACATAGCTTCCTGGATTTTATGAAGTTGGACCAATTTCACTGAAAATACCTCCCAGAGGAAATTATTCTCTTCTTCCTGAATTCTTCCTTTCTGCTATGAATTGTTCACCTCTGGGAATCCATTGTTCCCAGTGTTGGAAATTTCCGCAGCTTTCAAGTGACTTCATGCTTTTGAAAGTAGCAACTCCCCTTACTTCGCTCTGCTTCTAGGACTTACCCTGTGAAATTCTTGGTGGCTTCCTCCACTTGCATCATTGTTGCCCTGTCACAAGGGAATTCTCAGCTGCTATGTTATCCTGCTTTGAGTTAGTATGTGCTTTCCAGTATGAATCAGGTTTGTATCTCAGGGAAAGACTGCAAGACCTCCAGAGAAAAGAGGAACCTGCTCAGGGCATGCTGCCAAAGTCAGTGGCCTTTATTTCCAAATAAAGAAGAAAAGGGAAAAAAACAAACCCAAAGCCACCGTGGAAAAACCACAAGCCAGTCAGCTCCGAATTGCGTGAGAAAGAGAACTACAATTTCAGAGGAGGATGGAGTAACACCCTGACTACTGGTTGCAGCTTCTTTCAGCATGGGAGGGAAGTGTTACTTGTCATTCAATCATAAGTGATAACTAGAAAATATATGTTGCAGTATCAGCCCTTTTGTGATGAAAAACTTGTGACTGAATTATATCTCCTGGTGATATGAGCCAGGCACCAAGCAGCTCCCTTTATGTATTAGTGCTCTGAGGTCAACATGTTTAGGTTATTTCATCCTTGAACTTTACCACTTTCAGTACTGACAGATACATTTTTTCTGCACAAATCTTTGTCCTCCTACAGTCTTTTCCCACAATATGGCTATCCTCCTCTCCATTCCTCCTCTTCTGTGGCAGGCCTTACCTGTTACTCTCCACTGGAATCTCAACAGCCCTTCACCCTCACCCACTTCATGTTATCCTGGCATCGGTGCATCTCAGACCTCTACAGCAATGTATTTCAAATTACTTTCCCACCTCTGCCTCCCTCCCTAGTGTCTGCCTTTCCAGACACTGTTGCCAGTCATTTCATTGTGGCAAAAAACATGGTCCTTATTCGTAGTCCTCTTCCATGCTCTCCAGATGCATTACCTTGATTTTTCCCCTCTTTTTAACTCTACACTTTCAGGCCACTGCTTAATCCTAATCCTCATTCTTTTGCAACTAAAATTTGCCTTTCTACTCCCTACTCCCAAAGCTACTTCCTAAACCCACTGTTTCAGTCTGGTGTTTCTCAGGGTAAGGTTTTGTTTAAGCAACATATTTTTCTAGAAACATAGAATAAATTGTTTGGGTGTGACTTTTGCAGAACCCCAGAATGAACCTTCAGACGACTAATGAGGAGAAGATTGTAATAAAATACAATAAAAAACCAAAAACTTTTTCATTTGAACACAAATAAGATTTAATCCAGCATTAGAAAATCCCGCAATGTAATTTTGGAGTTCTGTTTTACAACATAGGGTGTTGTTGTAGTTATGATGCCATTCCCAATAATAAGCTGTGCAACAGATGGATGTACCGTAAGAAGGAATGGGGAAGTTGCTTTTCCTCATTCACACTAGCTGGGTTTGAGCTGTGCCCCAAGGCCTCAGTTCCTACGCCAGCAGATGTGTAGGTCACTGCCAGACAGCTCTGGGTCTGGTTGCTTGTTGCATTGTGCCATATGTCAGCTGCTGTGCCTGTGCAAAAGCTGATGCAGGCTTTCGCTCTCTCTGAATGCCTCCGAGGTAGTTCTCCCCTTATGCCAAATATGTTTAGCTGCAATTTCACTGTTGAGCTTTGCAAAACTGAGCTGAAAAGAAGAAAAAAAAAAAGAAGAGGGTGGCAGCCGAGTCAAATGGGAAGTAGTAAACAGCAAGGAAAACATCACTGTCTGCTATTATGTCCAGATGCAGATGAAGGCTGCTGTAGAAACAGCAGTGAAATTAATGCCTAGGGATTATGCTAAGGGCCAGCAGTGCAGCATGCCTGTGGATGCTGTTCTGGGCTTCCCAGAGAGACATGTCTCTGACAGCACCTCTGCATTGTACTTTTGAGGTCAGTTGTTTGCTCTTGAGTTGGGGTTTGAAGCAGAATATGAGGAAGGGTTTGCCAGAGAACAGGTTAAGGCGGGAACTGTGATGTACGTGGCTCTGAAAGGGACTTGAGCATTCCTGGGGCTGGGAGATGTGAGGAAGAGGGAAAAGCAGCAATGCACTGAGTATTTACTACTTGGAAAATGCTTGGTTAGGAGAAAGCAATCCCCACTCTGCTTGCTCATGTTTTGTCAGTGCATTGTTACAAACTTTGGGAAACTCAAAAAGCAAATCTCTTCTAAAGCTGTGCCTGTGCTCCCCACACACAATCTGCATTTCCTTTCAGGAGACATTTTGGATCTATTTTTCTACTCTGCCAAAAGGGAGTTTATTTCCCTCAATATGTTTTATGAATTCCTTAAATCCCAGCAAGAATCCCAGCAGCAGCCAGGGGATCACAATGGTCCTGCAACCCACCAATGCAAAAGCAGGGAGCTGCATGACTGTGTGCCCCACAATGCCCACAACCCAAAGAAACCACTCCCTGTACCCACTCACACAGCTCTGGCTGAGTATCCCCCTTTGTAAACCACACCAGCTCTCTCTTACAACTGCAACTGTTAGGTACATTTCTTTTCTTGCAGTCCAAAATAAGTCTTTCACCTCCTGCAGATGCCCTCGTGAATAGATCTGTACGTCCTCCTCCATTAATTCAGTTTTATTACCTGCATTCATCTACAACTTTCAGAAGCCTGATGGTAAACTCACTTTTCCTCCCTCCTACCCACACAGCTAGGTGCTCATAGAGAGGGAAAAATTTAGATTGGCAACTGCTTCCTGAGATACTTCCTATTATTTTGCTTATCTTCCTGTAAGTGTGTACAGAGCAAATGTTTAGTACGTGGCAGATAATGTAGTTACCAATAATGGCACCTTGATGCTGGGGGACTTGCAGTGATTTACCTCCATCAAATTAAATCAGAACAGGTGTTGCCAGCTCAGTTCCAAATCAGAAGGTGAGCAGGTGCCACTAAGTTGCATCTGGCAGTGCGAGCAAACAAATCTCAGCCAGAGAATTGTTGAATGAGATGGTTTTTAACTCGGTACACAACCTAAACTATTAGAAGCAGCTTTCCAAGGCTTCTTCTGCACATCCCTCTTGAACCTATTTAAAACAGTGGCAGAGGGACGCTGTCAGAAAACAGTATTTGGATCAGAGAGCATTGCAAATACTGCCTCTGCCATTTGAGGCATTTTCTCTCTCTTTGATAGGGATACATTAATGTAGATATGCTTCAAAGTAAGTTTCCTCATTTTGGAAAGGCTGAGGAGGGCAGACAGCTGGGGCAGAGAAGGGGGAAGTTTGTGATAATTTGCAGTGATTCCACAAATTTTTGGATGTGGGTCTGTTTCTACATCGCAAACAGCCTCCCATAAGAATGAAATTTCATTGCAGAAATGGAGCATGTTTCTTAGGAATGCTCTGACACTACTCATAGCCTGTGGGTGGTTTCAGGGCTAGACCTGAAGAGAGACATATTTCTTCCTCAGAATACCTTGGACCTTTACTTTGGTAATGAGCACAGTGACTCCATATTTGGCTAAAATCAGTGTTTTTGAAAGCATGGATTAAGTCCTCTCCCAGCTGTATGTCAAAGCATTTTTGACTAAGTCATTTTCAACCAAACAGTGCTCAGCCAGGGCAGTAAATCACACAAACAATGTTAATCACTTTTCATCATGTTAATGGCCTTAAATCGCCTCAGAAATTTCTTCACCTAATTTTATTTCACTGGGGCTCTGCAAGGGGGTCCAGCTGCAAGTAACCGCTCTCAGAATCAAGACTGAATTACTGCAAATACCTCAGAAAAGGTAAGTAGGCAGATCCTCAGATCATATAAATCGGTGCAGTCCTGCTGATGTCTGTGATGTTCTGGTGATTGATATCAGCAGGGCTGGTTGATACAGGTAAAGTAAATGGTCTGCAGTTCCAAATGCCTGCTGCTAATGGGTCCCACGGTAAATCAGTGGCTGGCTTGTTAGTTTTTCTTTAAAATGGACTCAGAAGGTACATTAATGGGAAAAAAAATCCCGCCAGCTTAGCAAAGCAGTGCCCAACACAGGTAACACTGCAGTCAGCAGAGTTCACATTTGCATTTAGACACAGGGCCTGCTTTGTTAGTAAAGAGATGCTTATGGCAGTACACCAAGGGTCTAGATAAGGCCTGACCCCTAGACCAGCCATGTGCCATGTGCTACTCTGGTTGACCCAAGCTGAGGATATGACCTTCTCTGATTAGGATCTTACCTGCATGTCTCTTGACAATTAAAGCCTGCAAAAACTTCCTTTCTACTTTTCAGCCATGTTAGAGTCAAGAAACAGATGGCCTTGAGCACCCTTCCAGTGAAATTTGCACAAGAGAGAACTACTGAACCTGGATGGGGATGAGCTTCCTCACCCTGTCAGGGTTTTCAAGAATTCCAATATTTTTCCTATGTCCAACCAGGGATGAAAGGTCCTTTTAAGACTTGGATTAAAATATCCAAAATAAAATCAGGATGGGGCCAAGCTAAATATTTTACTTTAATAATGTTCAAAGAGTCTATTTTGATTGTGACCTTTCTAAGCAGTTGCCTCTTTTTAGTACAAAAGGAACGTGGGGTTTTTGCTTGTTTCCTTCAATTAGAAAATAAAACTTTTCACTTTTAAAAATGTCAAAACAGCCATTCTTCATCATTCAATGGTCCTTTTGCATTTTTTTTAAGCCAAGAGACTTGTTGAGATCAAACCATTGCTATCAATCAGCTTCAGTTTTGACAGATGACTGGGTTTTTTCATTGTATGTGAAGTGAAAAGAAAACTTTAGTACAAAAATTCCTGACCACTTCTAGGAATTTTTACCTCAGTTTTGAAAATCCTCTGCCTTACATAGGTTTCAGCCCACTTAAATGTGGCTGCACCAGGCAGTGGAAATGAAGAAAGTCTGGTCTGTTTTTTCTTTAGCTCATTTTTAAATGAATACTTTAATCTTTTTCTTCTTTTTTTTTTTTTATCAGTGACCAACATGATTTATAGAACCACTAAGTGATTTATATTCTGTTTGCATGATTTAGTGTCCTGCGTGAATGCAGTTTGGTTGAAAATGGCTTAATGAAAAATGATTTCTTTATAGCATAAATGGAGCTTAATCCCTGTTTTCAAAAATCATTCTGATTAAAGCCGTATAAGGATCAGACCAAGACACTGTCTGTTGCCAAGGTATCTGCTACAAATATGGTTCCCAGAGAAAAACTTAAAGGCTTTATGTCATAAAAGAAGAAAGAGTTACTTTCTGAAATGCAGTGTTGATGAGAAAACTTTATGGATTTCCAGCTCAGACAACAATAAAGCAAGGTTTTAAGGGGAAAACAGGGAAATAAAAACAACCTGATTAAAAAATTAAGAAATCCTCCAAAGACCAGCTCACCTGATATTTTATGCCAAGCAAGATCACTGCTTGTATTCTATTTATTCTAACTCTGTGTTTTTGCTGAGGAGAGGATGTGAAGGTCCTGCCCACAAATGGGTATCCTGATCACAGTTTCTGGGCAGCTGTCCTTGGAGGTGTGTGTAAAATTTTCAAATAATTTTGGGTAAGGCTTTATAAAATGGGCTACACTTCCAGTGACTTTGTCAGAGGGTGGCAATTAGTGACACATTTCTTTTAAAATTGCCTCATCTTCACCTGAGTATTTGTTTACACCACTTCTCTGCTAAATGCCACAAATATCAAATAGTTCCTTGAAGGTGTTTAGGCTCCATGAGGTGAAACGGAATTAGAGTATTTACGATTTTCCTTCAGTTGGAGGCAGTTCTACAAGGCAGGATTTTCAGACCCAAATATACCCTACACTCAATGAAGATTTTACTTTTTCTTGGTAGTACAAGCCAAAGTTTAAGGACAACTGAGCAATTGCAGTTCTTTGGTGTCCTCTGAGAGCAAGCTTGATACAGGGGTGTCAGCACACTGCAGAGCTTGATGCTGGCATGTTTCGTGATCATCCCCCATGAGCAACATTTTTCACCTGCTGGCTTCATTTTTGTACGCCAACTTGACGATGCAGGTAGATTTGTTTTGTTTGGGTTGGGTTTTTTCGTTGTTTTCAGGTCAAGCACCCACATACGGATGTTTTAAGTGTGTACCTGATTTTGATACAGCCAACATAAACTGTAATTCAACTGATCTCAAATAAACCACATTTCTCTGTATAGCGTGATGGGAAAGTAGCAGAAATATTTTCTTAAGGGATGCTGCAGAAAGACTGTCAGGAAGCAAAGCTTCCAGAACCTGGCTCTCCAAACCAAGAGGAGCAGTATTCCCACAGTATTCCCAGCTTGCAGGGGCTTCCCTGCTGCACTGCTTTGGCAGAGGCTTTGCAAGCACAGTGGCCCTTTTAATGCCACAGCCTAAATATTCTGGTTTTTTCTGGACTTTCCTGAAGAGAACCAAAAGACTCTCCTCCCTTCCCACACCACAGGTGAACTTCTGGGTCCACTGGGTACAGCTCACTGGACATGGGTGTGTTGTTCTGACTGCATATGCCTTTAGAGCTGAGCAGATCTGCCTATATGCATGTCACGAGAGACCCATGTTTCCAGATGTTTAGCAAACATCACTGAGTGTCCAGAAACCACAGAAAAATGGGCCTCATCTGCTTTATCTCAGAATATTTCTAGGTGGAAAACAAGACATATCAGGGGAAATGTGGAAGAATGGTACCTTGTGCTACTGCACCCTTCTGCCATCCACGTCACACAAAGGCAACCTCTGATCAGACGTGCCAGAGTTGTGTCACTTGTAACCAGGTCATGACTGTATATCCAAAGACACCAGAGTAGCAAAACACCAGTGAATCTGCCCAAACCCTGTTACCACTCTGCAAATAAATGCAACGCTCTTGAAGCATTTGTTGGGAGTCACTAACCCACTCACCTCAAATTCCTACTTCAGCTCCAGGTAATGAAGGGCGTTCTCCCATCCTTGGAGCACAGATTTCTGCTCCTGCAGCAGTCCTGCAGGAGAGGGGGCTGCACTGCCAGCTGCAGAGGGGTGCCCACATACCTGCCAGTCATACCTGCTGCTATTCCAACCAGCATCTTCCTCGCCCAGCCGCAAATCAGTGGTTCTGCCAAAGAAGACTGAAGTGCAGCAGGTAACAGGAGTAGACCAAGGCTTCATGGTTACTGTTTTATTCACACCCTCATAGCTTACTTTGTCGCTTGCATGTGGTCAAAGTGATTCAGAGCAAAACTCACAGAAACAGTGTTTCTGTGTTAAGTCTGTGCATTTAATGAGGTGGCGGTGCGAGTAATTACACAGGATGCAAGTGGTAAAGGAGAGGGTGGAGCTTGCATTTGCACTTGGTTTATGTGGTTTTCTATTGTTTTCACAGTCCCTCACCTTTCAGCAAATGCACTTGGGTGACTCTTGGTGCACAGGAAGGGAAAGTCACAGTCAGATAGTGGAATTACATTGACAGGTTAGATATCTGAGGCATGTTTCTGTGATCAGGGGATGACAGGCACACAGGTGAGTTTTCCACTGGTAACCAGGATAAGCGACAAATAGGAGAGATTAAGTGTCAAAGAGGGCATTGTCTCCTAAGATGGCTAGTGAAAAAAATGACTAAACAATAAAATAATTTTAAAGATGTTTATCTTAACATGCAACATATAGGACACAGTCCAAAGAAATGCCTTTAGTTAAGTTGCAAGGCTGCTGACCTCTAAACATATGTTTAGATGTTCTCAGTAAGGACGAACATACCTGCCTCAGTGCTGTCCTGAGGAGAGGCTGAGATGATGAAGCAAATGGTGAGATTATTTTCCCTGCGGCAGCAGAACTTTGATTCACTTTTCACCTTCTTTTTCAACAGTCTGTTTATTTTCATTGAGCACTGGCTTGAATTCTTGTGTTTTGGCAATAACAGGCTTGACTGTTCCTCGTTCCTTGTGTTGTTCTCCCCCCACCACTGCCACCTCTGAAGTCAAGTCTGTTTTTTGTACTTTCTGTGTTTGGAAGTGGGGGAGTGGAGGAGTTGCTGACAGAGGTAGACAGTGATGGTTACTGCTTGGTTGAAAGTAAAGAAGTATATAACAAATGTTAAAGGGAAAAAAAATGGATTATTTGTTATTCCTGGGGAGATTCTGCCCTTAAAGTGATGCCCCAGAAATCCAGACGGAATGTTAAATAAAAGCCAAAGGCCCTCCACAAGTGTGTTAGCAGAGAAAAGCTCCTCACAGTGAGGGCCTTTGAAAATCAGAACTCAAAAATAATACTCCATAAAGGAAAAATTCTCCTAACAAAACAGAAAGCAAGGAAATTTAAGGCATAATAGGGACTTGCCACAGTACTTCAGTTGTGCAGGATCTATCAAGCAAAATGCTGTTGACACAAACCCCTGACTTTTTGCACTGTACAAACACACATGCTCACACTTTTTTTGAAGTGGTCTCAAGTTTGCCTTGAGATCACCAACTGAGCTTTTAAATTAACACAGGATGCTCACACTGCCATGGGCCATCCTAATGGCCTTCCAGAAAACTGCTCCTTGCATACAGAAAAGTATGTGGGAGTGTTTTCTGTTTCCCCTTCTGTGTCCCTGAAAGGCATCAAGAAAGTTAAGAAAACATTAGGGAGAGGAGCATGTACCAGTCAATATTCTGAAAAATTATATATATTTTTTTTGGGGGTTTTTTTTCCTATGCTCTTGAGGTTACCCTATCTGTCTTCTTCTCCCTCCTCCCTACTGATCCTCATTGTCCTACACATCAGAGCACTTTCTTTAGTAAAGAATCATCTTGCTGTGTTGATTTAACACCAGTGAGGCTCTGCCCCATTAAACCCAGTGAAAATTCATTAGTAAATACAAAGGACATAGCTCTTTCCTTTACAGGCCAGAGGATCAGTGTATCCTAAACACAAAGCTGTGGAACGATAGACCTGGAAAGTTATTCTTACTCTAAAAGTAGACACAGCATTAATGGGAGTTGTACTGACTTACTACTCTGCTGATATGCCTCAAACCTCCTGCTGTGTGTGAGAAAATGAACCACCTTTGTGTTTCCTGGGTCACAACCTTCCCTTTCGAGACAGTCAATGAGTTTACCAGACGTTGTCAATTCAGACGTTGTGTCAGTGACCAGACAATTGGACTGGCCGTGACAATCCTCAAGTAATGCAGCTTGTCCCAGTATCCTGAAGTCTTTGAAAACAACCTTGTACTGGGTTTTTCTTTTGGACACCGTTATCTTCTTAATTATTTTCTCTCAAGCTTCCATGAAAAGCATTCATGCATTTTCAGAGGGTTGCACAGAATGATGGAAGGCGCATTAGCCTCAGCCTCTGCGTCAGATCCCACAACCGGGAAGTAAAGGGGAGAAAGGGCATTCTTCCCACTATATTATCTGGTGCTTCCCATCCATGCCTTATTAAAAAGTCTTGTTAGACTAGATTTGGCTCTGCTCCATTAAAAATATCTATAGTACATGTTTGATTTTGAGTGAAAATTAAAGGGTCCATAAGAGAGCTGTGCAGTGTCTGCTAGTGACTGAGTACAAAGGGGTGTCATGTCTGCAGACACGCAGATTCTCTCCAGGCTGGAGTGGAATTCACTCACCAGATGAACCATAAGGATCATGACAGTGGATCTGGACACATTCCTACCAAGCAGTGAACTGACACCATCGATCCATTTTGTGTGAGTCATGAACAAGCCTTCAGATTGCAGGGATGCTTTGTTATGGACTGAATTGAATCAGCTGACAGAGCATTTACAAGGCCTGCTCTCCACTCCCAAGCAGCTGATGACTAATCTGGATCACTAGAATTTGTAAAGTAACAAATACTTGCATAGTTATGAACTCAGTGCCCTCAGTCCAAAATAAACAAGGGGTATGTATGCTAATCACCCACAAGTAATGCTATAGTAATTTACTGGGTCCTCAGATTTGCAAATTAACACAGGCATTCCAGAGAGAAAGACAGATTATCTGCCCACTTCATCATAGCTACTTTTAAGAGACTTAACCAGGATATTATTGTTGTGCTGTGTGGAAGACACAATACCCCAGAGCCATAATGACACTTTATACGAAATTAAGTGTACTTCAAACTCTTCTTGTGCATCAGCTCAAATCTGTCATAGAACTTGCCATGGAAAATATCCTGGATAGTAAAACGCCTTCAGTAGTACAAAATTATGGCATCCATTCAACAACTTTTCAATAGGTCTAAAGACAAGGTTTTAATCCAATTTTGGTGTTCAGAACTGAATTGTTTACACATGGGTTTTTGTTCATTAATTAAAATTGGTGTGTTTTCATCTGCAGAACTCATAAATGGACCAGAGATTTTTTAATAAAATAGGTATTTGGACAGTAGATGTCCCAGGAATTGTTAAGAGTCCTTAAAGAAAATTTGTTGTTTTTTCAGTGAAATGCATCAATACTCTGCCAAATCTGTAATGAATCAACACCTCAGCATGAGATTAGGAGTATCCACATTCTACAAAACCTGCAGAGTGTTGTCCTTTGGAATAGGCATAAAACCCGTGAACACACTGACTATTGGTCATTAAAGAACCCCAGGAAACTTTAAGCATAAAGACCTTGTAACAGATGGTCTGGGTAAAAAATCTAACTCATGTCTGATATTCATCTGTTGGTATAAATCAGTGTTGTTGCCGTGGCTTTGGTAATACAGCAGAGATTTGCATCAAAAGGCTTCTTGGCCCTGGCTGCCTAAACAGTCCCTTGTTCTTTTAATTGGATATGTTATTTCTTCTCCCTTCCTCTACTGAAAACAGAAAGCAGCTTCCAGAATCTGCATTTTTGGATGATGGGATCGAAAAGTGTACCTTTTAAACTTCCCCTTATTCCTTGTGGTCAAGTTATCTCTCCAGTTTTCCTCATGGTGTAGGAGCTTGCACAGGAAAAAAGTGCTACAAAGACAAAGGCACAATCTCCCAATCTTAAAGCAAGTTGTTTTCTTTATGCACCAGCAGGGAAGTAGAGGGCTGAAGTGAATGTCAAGTTCTACTAAATCACAATGTTGAGCATTGTAATACTCAGTCATCCTGGTGTACATAATTCAGAAAATTACAGAGCAAGGCATAGTCAGGCTTCAAGTCTCACTTACTGCTACTGAAAAATTGTCACTCATAAGAAGCTACCAAAGTGCTGGATATTATGCTGGAGTACCTAGGACGTACAGTTAATTACAGAGTAATAATTATAGACAGTATCTCAGATACTATTCCTGATAACCAAGCTTGACTTTTCAATAGCTGGTACATCTCTGATGAGGTGATGCCCAACTGAGAACCATCTGAAAATAAAGCCACCTGCATGCAATTTGGTGCTAAACCATAACTTGGAATTAAAAGTGTAGCCTTCTGAGGTTTCAGCAGAGTGTGGTGTCATCTGGAATGTTCTGCCTTGCAGAAATCCTTAGAGAGTCTTTCCAACACTTCCAAAGGGAATAACCAACTTAGAGGTATTGCCTACAGCCTGGCTTAGACCTGCTTCACAGCACCAAGGGACCTGACCCTTTCACAAGCATATGCAAGTTATAGGTTTATGTGCTCTTATTCTGCAGACACTTTCCCTTTTCTCTTGGGTTTGTTGGAACCATGGGGACCCTGCTTCTATGGAAGCAGATTCAGACACAGCCATTTAAATCAGTAAGATAAAGATAGCCAGGACTGATGCTTGCCTCTAGATTCTAGATAGCAATTTACAGTTAAATTAATGATAAGTAATATCATCTTAGCACTTCTCAGGATAATGAGTTGGCTCACTTTAAATCACCAACCCTGTTATCAAGGCAGCATGTGCAGCAACAGCTGCAGTGGATGCTTCCCATGGTAGGACCTCTTTTTTATGGCCTTTGGTGATTAGGACCAGCACACTGTCTCACAAGGGCTACTTTCAAACAAGTAGAAATGGGAAAATGGTGGTTCCAAGAAATGGAAAACACACAAATGCAATCCTGGACTGCTATGATATTTTGGCAGTAGCAAATCAGAACGGTACTCTAAGGGAACATTGAACCGGTTTCTCCAGGACAACGTTTGGCAGCAGAAGACAGGGAAGTTACTACTTTCACTTTATCACATTAGCTTTTATACCTAATTATTATAAAATGCATCCCAAGAGCTGCATCAGTAGCACAGAAGTTGCTCATGCCATTCTTCTCTTCATGTATGACACTGTTCTGTTGGGGACAGTGGACCTTCCAGAGGAGAGAGGTGCAGTTCACCCAAGAAGACTTAACATTAAATAACTTTCACAGTATTATTATTTTTATTACTGTAGGGCATGGAAGTTGTAGTAATAGAACAGACCCCCACTGTGTTAGGGACCTTAAAAACAGAGTACAAAAAGACAGTGTTTTCCCCAAAGAACTTCAAATTAATTATCCTTCTTCATTCCGGGCACAGTCCCTGTACCTACAGCAAAGAAAAATCTTGTTTGCTTATTTATTTTGCTTGGTTCACTTTAGAATAGACAGCTCAGTTTATTTTTCCATTAAAAAGATGATGCCAAGCTGAGTGCTAACATACATGAACTACAACCCCTTTGTTTTTAATAGGGGAGGAAGGAGGTAAATTCTTGTGATTAATTTGGCTCATCCTGGTTGAAAAACAATAAAGATTTGTCTTAACTGGCCATAAGTTGAGTGGATACTTTAAACACAAGCAAGCTACCTCTCAAGCTGTGGGTGATAGATTATCTGGGATATGGTATGAAAGATTAGCCAACACATTAGCCAACCGTACCCTCTAGGAAGGCCTGTGATTAAATTTAACGTAGCTGACCTTGTTGTCCTAAGTCTAATGAGCCAGAATGGATAGAAATGTCCTTGATCCAGCTGGCGGTTTTTAGTGTCAGGCTCTAGTCTTATATAATTTATCCACTTTAACCCCACCACTGGTGCAATTGCTTAATGCACTGGCCTGTCACCTTTCAAATGGAATTTTTGGTTGGCTTGATGTAAAGTGAAATTAGACTCAACTGCTTGCTGAGGCAACGATACATGGCTTCAGCCTAAGACAGCAAAGTCAGGGTTTTACTCTGAGACCTGTACTGGTACAAAGGTGAGGGCTGAGCACTACCCAATACACCAAAATTTGTTTCAGAAGTGTCTTGAATACAGGTTCTTCAGGAGCTGCCTGTTAGAGCAGATGCAAGCTCGCTTGTACTGTGATAATTCTCTTTTGTGACTGCTCTTTCAGATAATGTATCCAATTTCTACAAATTTGTGCATGACTTAACCTAAGTATTGTGCATCATGTAGCCAGCACATGCTACCCAAAACAAGCAGAAGCAAAGAATTCTCAAACAAAAGGATTACAAAATGCATTTTTGCTGCCTGAGTTACATTTCCAGTCTAGAGCTGTAGCCTTCAGTCTGTTAAATCTGTCTCTACAACCATGAAACAAGCATGCAACTTTTTGTAGTGAAATTTTAAGACTTTTCTGGCATGTCAGATCTTTCACCGTGAAAAGAGATTCAACCCTTCCTTGTGCAGACCCTTTCCCAGTGTTGCAGGAGATAGCTGGCTTTGCCCAGCCAAAACTGGCCAGGGACCCACAGGCTGCGTTTAGCTGAGATTCACAACAGCACATACTGGTGCAACTCTGGGTGGAGCTCTGCAGAACTGTGAGGGAAGGAAATCAAATCCCACCAGATGCCCTATCTTTCCTCTGGGCAGCTGGGACACATGAAGGGGCGTGAAAGCTGCCACCCAAACCACCAGGAAGTGTCCCATGCTGCCACTTTCTTGTACTCAGGGGCCAACAGACAGCAATGCAGGACATACTTAACTCCATTAACAGTGTGGAGGATATTTCTTCTAACAGTAAGAAAAAATCACACCAGTGTTTTTACAGCCCAGAGGAAGCTAATAGAGTGAGGCACAGCACAATCATGGCCACTTATGCAATTTCTTCTGCTTCCTACCCTCCAGACCAGCAGAAACCTTTAATGAAGCCCTCAGTTTCTGCCTTTTTCCCCTGTCTCTCATATACTGTCTTCATAGGATATTTCCTGAAGAAGGTAGTTTTCCACAAGGCTTGACCCAGGAACCTTTCCATTAGCTAGTGCAAAAATTGGTTGGTTTTTTCATCCTAAAGCTGGAGTGAGAATGTCCCTGAGTTCCTTACACTGAAGCAAATTTTAAATGCCTTCTGTAGTTGAGGACATTCATATTTAAAGCTAAAGCTGCTCACTTAATCATAACAGCAGTTGGAAGTTGTTCAGTGGAGTTGCATTTAAGCCATAAGCCATCCCCTGAACACTTTGTGCATCAGGTGAGTCACAAGGGAAAATTTGACAAACTTTTCAGCAGGGCGAATCAAAGCAAGAGTAAATCAGCTGGCTACTAGAAATAAATATACTTTCTGAGTACACCTCTGTGCTGGAGCACTTCACAGAGCATGTGAAATGCTCCCACATCCTTCTTGCTATTCCACATTTCTGGAGTCAGAACTGACTCAATATTAAAATCAGGTCCTTCCTAATTCTTACACTGTCTGTAATTAAGAACACAGATTTAAATAGAAAAAAAATCTGTTTACTCGATTAATCCAACTGATTCAAAAATACACTTATGTATTTCCATGCTTTTCTGCCTGCTGCTCATCATGTTATAGTATGTGTATGCATGCGTGTATATACATATGCATATATATGTGGTTGGCTTCTGTTTAAGTCTTTGGTCCCAATTATTTGGAAACATTCCCTTAGATTTCTACAGAGTATATCCCAGATGCCCAGATCAATGCCTAGGTGCATTATTGCATAAAGCAGGGGATCAATAACATAGCAGAAGCTACAGGGAGCTGCCCCTGACTGTTGCCTGAGCAAGGAGCCAGTTTCTGCCCCTGGAGAAGACCCTTTACATTCAATCTTCACTGGGTGCAATATAAGACACCCAGTGAAACAGATAATTAGAAGATCACTTTTTATTTCCTCGGGGGGTTGTACTGTTTGAAAGCAAAACAAGGCAGAAGTGGGAGTCTTCACAAACCTGAATGGCAAGAGAAACCTCTGAGGAACACTAAGCTGGCACTCTCAAGCAATGAAGGTGGTGATCAATGGCCTAGGACGAAATCCTCATTGATGGAAGTATCATCATCAGTTCAGTTGAGACAGAATTTCTTTCTTGTCCTGAGGCGATGATCTTCACAGAGTGGGCTTAAGGCATTTGCAGAACATAATTTTAAAAATATTTAGGTGTCTGATTTAATTTTTAGATGCAGAAATGACTCTACATGGCTCTGACCCTGCAGTTTTAGTCACTGATGCTTAATCATTGACTTAGTGACCGTGAGATTAAAGCTTTGCAGCAGAAGAAAGGTGAAGTTTCCAGTGTTGATAATAATGTACTATCTACTCTCCACTGAGTCAAAATAACAACTTCTGGAGCTGGTTTGCTGCTCCTATACTTTTTTGTGTAGTAAAGTTATGGCAGGAACCAGTTTGTTCAGATCCTTGCACAGGTATAAAGGCAAAGGGGTTAATGGAAGAATTAGTTTTCTTTATTTTTTTGGGAATGGAAAATACTGTTAACGGTATCATGTCTAAGAAGGCTTTGGTTTTCAGTCTCAGGGTCAGGTAGCTTAATTTTTCTACCATTTATTTTTTAATTGTGTTGGTTATGGGAATCCAAGAGTGACTTTTTGTTCTTGTTGTTCTTATTGTCTTCCATTGGCTTGTTCATTTTACTTTTTGGCAGTCAATAGCAGTAGTGCACATCTTCCCAGCAGTTTTATTGAGCTTGGGTTTAGATAAAGCTTCAAGACCCTATCATTTTTGTTCCTTGATCCAAGTGGGGTTTCTGTCTGAAGCTGAAGAGGCTGTTCTTACCCTCTAAGTCAGACTCTAAAACGCTGCAGGTAGGGTTTCCATTCTCATACAGAAACAGCAAAGGACCTGACCAAGCCTCCTTAATTCAGTAGAAGGACTCTCTTTGGCTTCACCCAGCTCTGGATCAAAGACAAATGAAGGGGGTATTTTTCTTGCTAGGTGGCATTTCAGTGTTGATACGGTAACTGTCAGACTGAAGGAGATGATGGAAGGAGGGGTACTGAAAATAAATGTCAAAGGGATAAAATATGGGTAGAAGTAATTTAATTTTCCTTCTTTGTTGGGTCAGTTCATTTCATCTTGAAACTGAATACAAGCTCAGCTCACAGATCTTTACAAAATCATCCAGACATAATGTGATTTGGGAAAATGAGTGGTCCACATTTTCTTGACATGACAACATATGGGTATTAGCATTTTTTCATTTCTCCAATCAATATACGTAAAATATGCAGAAGGAAAACAAGTCATGCAATAGGACTCAGATTATTTTTTAATACTGTCAAGATTTTATCAGTCAGCAAATGAGATAAAGAAAGGATAAGTCAATTTGAAATTGCATTGGACAGCAGTGAAACAGACTCTCTCCTCCTCTCAATTTGTGTCAGCTTTTGGATTTCTTTTGTGAAGAAGTATTTTAGTATTTTAGTAAGCACATGGAATGGAAAGAGAGAAGGACTCTGCATTGCTTCTTTGCAATCTCTTTTCAAGAGCTGCTCTTTTAATTTCCCAGAGGTTACCAGCATACTAGCATATTTTTTTTCAGTATTTTAATTTGAATTATGAAGAGTAGGAGCAGAGGGATCTTGTTCAAAAATCCTTTTATTTTGCTCCTTGAAAAGGAAATTCTTCACAATTAAGAATGTCTAATTAAAAAGTCTTTTTTTTGTGGGTTTTTTTTTTCTTTCCCTTATTCACTTCATACATCAGTTTCTCTGACATCATTGCCACAAAAGATAAAATTTACTGTGTAATTGGATTGTGGCATAGGAAAAAAAGGTAACAGTCTATATTAACTTATTATTTTACAATGTTCCCAAGCATTTGTCCACCTGAAATGGTTCAAGAGTGGCAAAAGGATTAAGGGAATATAATTTGACTTCGCTGAAAAGAAAACATTAGAACACTCTCCTGCTCTCCGGCAAACAGTACAAACAGAAGCAAGAAATACTAAGATACAACTGAGGAGATACAATACATGTATCTCAAACTTGTAGCGAGGGCTGACTTAAACAGAATTTAATACTTAAACAGAATTTAATATACCAGACACATTGCATGCAAGTGAATTCTCATTTCGCCAAAACACTAACAGATGTTTAATCAATAAGATGGACCATAAAGGGCAGCACAATTAGTAGGTCTGAGAAATGTTCTCCTGTGATGTTAGAAAGCTGTAATTATGGACCAGATCTCATAAGTGTTTTGCACAGATGACACATAATACCAATATTCTAGCTTATAGAAAAGGCTGCATGGCACTTTTAATACAATTACAGGCACAAAGACACAACAACCCTGATCTCAGAGAATCTTCTTAAACAAATATCAAAACCGTCACTGAATTAAAGGAGAAAACAATGCTGAAATCAGCTCCTTTGACCCAGTTCTCTGGGGCATTTTTTGTCACATTTTTGCTCAGATGAGCACAGAAAACAGCCCCACCTTCCCCAGCATGCCTCCCCTATACCTTAAGGTAGAAAACTCAAAACTGTGCCATCCCCCTCCTCAGGATGGGAGGTCATGTACAGCTGATGCAAGGCATGGTCCTGCCAGCATGAGATGGGACAGAAGAGAGTAGCCAAAGCAGATGAAAGCATCCTGAGGGTGCTCTAATTTAGCTTGAGGAGCAACACTTCTAGGTCTCACCACTAACATGTTTTTATATTACATACTCCAATGTGATTGGGACTCCAGCAAATCAGCAGCACATCAGAGTCCCTCTACTATCTTGTACTTAGCTTCTATGGTAGGAGGGAGAGGTTCCCTGCTCCTGGAGAAGCACAGAAAGGAGAATTATTGAATTGATTTTTTGAGTCCTTGAGTCCTTGATTTTTTGACAGTGCAATAATAATGTTGAGCAGAATGGCAACTGGGAACATCACCAGGTTCATGGCTGTGGTAAGAGGTTTTTTACCCTATTTTCCCCTCATAATTCTCTGCCTTTGTCAGAATATGACTAAAAAACAGTGGAGGAAGTTCAAAAAAACATTATCCTTCTAAAAATAAAACGAAAGTCCTGGTTGTGCATCCTGATCTTGAGTTTCTCCAGCAGAAAGAAGCCATTACTTAGACAAGTGTTCTCCCATCCACGCCACATTCAGAAACATAATCCTCCTAAATTTCTGGGATTTCAAAAATGTTGCCTTTGTGCATGAATTTGAACTTCCATATTTAATGGTTTAAAGGAATCAATACAGCAGTGTTGAGCAGCCTGGATTTGCCATACTTAACCTGTAATTACAGCTCCTTACTGAAAGTTATAGCTGGGCTGCAGCTCTTCAAATCTTAGATTAATCAGACTCAGCTTAGCGTCCCTGCCTATAAATCCCAGAAAGTTAGATTTATTTCAATATAGTGAATCATGAAGGTTTTGGCAACAATCTGAAGCGTATATTTTTTCCATGGGAAAGTGAAGGAAGAAATATGGTTGGATGGATTATGTAGAGGAGAAAAAAAGTCCCCTTCAAAAGCATGTTCTACAACTTAATTAATAAATAGTCCACTGATTGGCTGGTGCAGTGATAGGCTTCATTGTAGCTAATGAAGCTTCATCAATGTATGCCAGATGAGAATCTGAAAAATAATTCTTCATGTAAGATTTATAAATAGTACAAAGGAAATATGTTGTCAGAAAATGTGAGCAGTAGCCCTATTAATGCATCCTTTTAATTTAGTTATTCCCAAGGAGCATACATCTCATTGCTCTGGGGCTGAAGTAGTGTGGGTCATTTTATCCCATGATGGATGTCCCAGGCGCATCCCATAATGAGTGTCCCGTGAAGTGCAGCTGCAGGCTAACCCACAGGGACACACAAGTGGCTCAATGGGCAGCAGGGCTGGGGCAGGTAACAACACCTGAACCTGCAGGGCACAGCTCCTGGATTGCATCCTTGTCCCAGCCAGCAAGGACCCCCACTACTCCCTGGGATGAGAACCTTCATCCCTACCTCTTGTAAGCATGGCACCTAAAGGAGGGGGGACCTCAGTCATCAAGTGGGTGTCTTCTCTTACCATAAGACAACAACTGGTACAGGAACAGGTGGGGAGGAGGACTGTGAGGAGAACAGGGGGAATAGAGTGCCTGTCTTATGAGAGCAAACTGGGAAAAGCTTGGCGTGTTTAGCCTAGCAAAATGAAAGCTGAGATGGGATCTGATTGCTATCTATAAATACATTACGAGGGTAAACACCAGGGAGGGAGGAGAGCAATTTAAACCAAAGGACAATGTTAGCACAGAAACAAATGGGTCTAAACAGGCAATGAATAATTTTTGGCTCTGTAAGAGAGCAAAGTTTCTGAGCATGAGAAGAGGGAGACTCTGGAGCAGCCAGAGGGGAGTAGTTGGAGCTTAACTCCTTTTGAGACAGCGTACTGACACGACACAGAGACATGCGCCAGCTGTGAGCTGGGCCTGGTAACCCAAATTGTCACTTCCCATCCTCTGCCTGCCCCTTCTGGGTCCTCAGCAGGTGGAGGGATCTGCCCCTCAGCTCAACCACTTTGTCTGCTCAGACTCCTGTCCCATGCGCTGCTGTCTTTCACTGGCAACGTCAATAGTCTCCAGGTGTGAAGCATGCTTGGTTTGGGCAGGAACTGTGCTGTCTTTTATATATTCTCTGTAAGTCAGAAAGTCAACTTACCCTGTGAATGAATATATGTATTTTCAAATAGGATGCCTTTTAAAATGGTATCAATTTTCCTCAGATTGAAGTAAAAAAGTAGTAAAAAAAGTCAGAAGTTTGAAAAACTGATGAAGGATTTTATGTAATTCTGATGCTGATTTGTTTTCATAAAGGCCTTTTTGGAAGCAGTCAGACTAACTATAAAAATATTTTTGGATTATTTTTGATTGTTTGTTTCATGACCTTGCGTTTTTTCTTTCCAGTCAGTATATAAAAACATAGTCTGATTTAATGTACCTCATGGGAACGGACTTAAATTCAATTTTTGTGTATAGAAGCATCTTCTAATATTTGAGATGGCTTACACTACTTGGGCAAAAGAGCTGGGATTTTTTTACCTCTCTTTTGCTTCTTTGATAGTCTTTGCTGCTCATACCTAAAAGTTTCTAATTGCATATGTGTATGTAGATGTGGGTCCACACATTTAGTTAGATTTTATTTTATGCATTAGTTTTTTTCTGAACTCTTTCAAGCAGACACAAATTTGTTCTCAACTGTGTTTTAAATTTTCAACTATTGGCAAAAGATACCAAAAACCAGTTCAGATTTCAGAACTTTCCTAAAGTTATCAAGTCCCAGTTTTATTCAGTAACTCTCTGTTTAGGACATTTACTTTGTAGGATGTAGGCACAGATTAAGTCCCTCTCTGCCTGAGGTTATCTTAACGTCCCAGCACCTCTTTTTCCAGTAATGTGTCCCAAAGCTTAGAATTACACCCTGTTTGGAAAGCTGGGGATGGAGAGCTGTTCTCAGTCCTTCCTGTTGGTACTATTCCATTTCGGATAAATAGCTGGGTCCCTGACATTTTAGCATTCTGACCAGCAGCTGCAGAATCGTTTGTGTTCCCTCACCAAATATTTAAGTATGGTATTCAAAGTGGAGCAGTCTGAGCAAACCAGCCTGAGGGAGGCCAGCTTCAGTGTGCACTAATAACTCAGCAGTTGAGAGACTTACTTGAGAGGTAAGAATCCTTGGGTCAAATCATTGCTCTGAACCTGTAAAGTGCAAAATAATAATAAAATGACCTACTTTAATCTGGTTCCTATTTTCACCTGTTGTAAATGTGTTCTTTATTATTATTATTTAATCAAACCAATAATTTTTTCTTGGCTCAGCTGCCAGACCGAACATTTCCTGCCAATGTGTGATAGGTTCACATGGAATATTTCATGATGCTGCAGTACCATTTTGTCCCATCAACTGCCTAAGCACAGCAGCTCTATGCCATCCCATACAATGCAAGTCTCAGGACATGCAGGCACTACACCACGTTGTACAGTAGACAGACGTTTGAACTGGTTTTAGTTATCTCGGGTGCTGAAGCAGAATGGCCACATTAGCATGATACAAAAGTAGAGTAAATTAGCCCTGGAAATGTTGCACCCATTACTGTCACTACCAATTACAATAATTAATGTTATTCATCTCTAGGCAGAGGATTAAAACTGAACTAACCCATTAGTAACTGAATGTCACTGCGACTGGAGGGTTGTTGGATTGCCTGCGTGAAGGTGGTGATTTCATTTCAGTTCCTACTGGCAAATGGCCACGTTCTTTAAATGAATAATAAATGAATACACAACAAGCAAAATCTTGGCTCCCTGGAGCTCTCCATTAACTGAAATGGTGCAGGATGCAAACACATCTGTGTCAATTATTGAAAACTTTATCATTATACCAGATATTTCTGGGTTTTACTACAGAAAGGAGTCGAGGATAGCATGGATCATGGAGACTGAAGTTCTCTATTTCTCTTTTAGAAAATCCCTCTAGAATAAGGGTGTTCACATACCCATTTATAAGTTCTTAGTAGATGAATGAATGCCTGCTCCACTGCTGCTTGTTTGCACTATTTCCTGTTTGTTTATTAAATGATCAGTTACAACAAAACACAGGACACAGTCTGGGCACAAATCACCCCTCAGTCACAGCACATGCATTACTGTAATGAGATTATTTTATGCATTTCTGTGTAAGCACACACTAATCAGTTCCCCAGCACTGTTCCAAAAAATAAAATAGAGCTTAAGTTTTAGAGACCCATTAGTTGTAATTTGCTAAGCATGGAAAAGAAAACCTTATATTCAATTCTATAAATAGTTACTGCAATTAGACAATAGTTAGGTCTCTTCCGCTGATTTACTTCATTTGTCTGTAGGGTGCTTTCCGAATCTGACCTTTTTTAATCCTTATACTCTTAGTTCCTGTTTAACAAATCCATTGGTAAGCTGGCATGCTTTGTCATCCCACCTCCCAATATGATTGCTTCATGCTTTCCCCTTGGTGAATGAGAAACAAGCAAGGAAAATTAAACTGTTGAAGGAAGAAAACAAGACTCATGCAATTTATTAAAGAGAACTATGAACAAGCTCTGTCTGGAGGGGATTTTTTGTTGAGGTGGCTTTTTGGGATGGTTGAGTTGGGGTTTTTTTGTTGTATTTTTTAACATTACTTTTTCTACGCAATGTGCAGGACTAGAATTAGGCCAAAATTTTAACCCTAATGTGGAACTGACAACATCTAGCTACTAATCTGCAGAAAAATAAATATTGTGTTTGCTGCTAGAGCCCATAGGCAAGAAGTTAACCTTGTGGTCTTGGCAGACGGGTGCTGAAAGAATGACTTCTCTGAGCTACATACGATATAATTATCATGTTTTGGATGAACCCAGAGCAGAAACAGCTTCCTTTGCATCGCGCTTCTTGGATGCCTTGCATGCCATTCCCCTGGGAGAAGATAAACTCATATGGAAGAAAATCTAATTTTCATTTGCTTTCCAGATGTGGCACCCAATTGCTGCATGTTTGTCCTCTTTTTTGAGCTCCTCAGCATATAGTCATGTCCTGTTCCACTCTAGGCTGTCATGTAAACCGAGCAAGACACATTCAGGTGTGGAATTTGAGGGAAAATCAATAATGCAATGATTAGTGCAAGCCTCTCAAATGCTCAAACTTCCAGGTTGTAGTCCACGAACTCCCAGCACAGCAGAAAGGTGTAAATAATTATTAGATTCCTACTGCTTCTCAGAAGCTTATCTCTGCATTTTGCCAACAGCATTAATAGAGACACAGCTTTCTAATTGCATTATATACATTATGTTACATTTCAGTCTTGGTAAAGCAAATTAATCAGCCGTGTCTAAAAATAATGACCGTGGCTCTTTAAGCTAACTGTGCATCCCAGCCATCTAAAATCTAACTCCTACGTGGTTTGCAGTATCGCCCATGCTCATAGACAAGCAAGATGTTCATGCTGCAATATTTAGACTCCGTAATTCTTTCAATATGTGAGGTGCTAATCTGCTAAAATGCTCCTCATAATCATTTTTTCTATGCTTTATTTGTCCTTATTAAATTACTGAAACCCCTGGGCTGAGACTTTCAAATATATGCCTCTGTCCTACACAATCCTCTTCAGCTCTAGGAGTTGACCCATGGGATGAAGCCTTAGATCAGAGTTTTAGGTACTGAGAAATATTTATCCGTGTCAGTCAAGGTGAACACCATAAGCCTGTCCAGGAGGCTACACGAGAGGCAAAGGCTCTGCAGTGGGCAGCTGCACAAGTGGCAGGGAACATGGTGGTGGCAAAGTTACACACATCCCTAGTTCCAACCAGAGGAAAATGGCTTTAAACTCTTTGTGGGACCTCCTTTGTGGAGACTGCCAGAGTGGAAATGGTTTGTCTCCCATGTGCCCTGCATTCATTGTTTCTGCACAGGTTATGCAAACCTTCAACATGGATCCAACTGGTAGCCAGTGGCCTTGCCTGTGCCAGCAAGAATATATTAGATTGCTGCAGGGGAGATTAGAGCAAAAGGGTATTACTTTTTCTCCCAGTGTTGCAAGAAAAGGATATGCTTCACAGTTTGTGCCAATTGGAGAAGAACTCTCCTGAGACAGCATTTTATAAAGGAGTTTGTTTACTCTCCAGCAGAAGAGTTACCCAGCAGTCAAGGCTCCTGAGTCAGTTGTGCTCTTAGTGCTGCCGATTCAGTGCTGCAAGTTTAGTAAGCTGAAGAGAAGTCTCACTGGAGAGATACGGGTACAGAAAGACACACTGAGGCTCTGTGGAAGACAGGAAAGAAAGTTTTTTAATCCTTAATGCAGCAGTAAATCCCACATTGTACAAACTGCAGTAGCAATAACAGCTCCCCGTATCTCTACCCAGGATGGTGGCATGACCTAGTAGGTGGGAAGCTCTCAGTAATCCTTTCAGCTTTTTACTTCCCTGCAGACACCAAAATGTAGCTGAACTCACAAAGTCCTTGTTGGGATTTTCTTTTTCAGTCACCTCTTTTTACAAGACACAGCTGGCACTTCTATTCAGCATCCATCAGTACACCAGTTGCAATGCCTTACTGCAACGTTATTGTCTCCATTGTCGCCCTGTTTTCTGTTGTGCTGCTGTAAATGAATAGATTTGTGCAATTAGCACTGGAGCTGTAAAGTGCCTAATAACAGGGAAAACAGGAGCCTGTGAACTGAGGAAACTAGATACACAACCAGCCTGGGTGGTGTCATGCTGCATTTTCTTCATGAACAAAAGCAGAATATACTCATTGCAGCTTCAAGGTATTTGGAGGTATTATAACAGTAAAGGTCTCAGCCTCAGATTCTGTAAGAAGCTGGGAGGTACCACTGATAATAAGTTTAACTTAGACTTTTCAGGGTGTGCCTTTTGACTTCAGCGTAATGTGCTTGAGAATCAGCAGAATTGGTGTTTGAAGTAGTCTTTTGCTAAAATAAAGCTTTGCATAAAATAAAGACTGTCCAAGGACTTTTTTACCTAAATAAATGGAGATGTTCAGTCTTTCTCCTAGTGAAATATGGCAGTCTGGGCACTTTGCTGGCACAATGAAAATGATGTGAGAGAATGCACAGAGGGCAATTTGACAGCTACTAGGCTTGCATTTGAAGCCTGCAATAGATGGAACTTAAAGGGGCCACAAGCTAGATATAAATTGTACATGAGAGCTACTAATAGCATGTGGCAGAGGTCCAAGCCTTCAAAAACACATGCAGAAAATGCAGGGCCACAGCTCAAAGTGATTGAACTCAGCTGTATTGTGTTGTCCAGTTTGGTGAGGATGAGGAAGCTTGAGCTAAAATGCTGTCCTGACCATTAGAGAGGATCTCAGACTGACATTCATGCATGGCTGTCTGCATTTAAAGGATACAGCACCAGTATCCTCTAAGTAATATTTTCCATGGTTTACCATTGAATTCAGTGGGACTGCTCAAGTGCATAAATGTTACACAGCTGTATGTATAGAGTCAGGACCTCAGACACGATGGACAAGTTCATTATGAATAGATCAAAATATGATGAAGCTCAAATTACAGTTGTAAATTTTGCATTCATTTTTAAATACTCAGACTACTCTCATACTTGGACTAACTGCTCTAAGGTAACAAAGCAAGTCTAATATTGATGACGTGTCTGTTCACTTCTTCTTGACACTGTGGAGATGAACTGATGGAGAAAATGTGATGGATTTTTTCCAAGCACCTATAACCATTGTATCTTAATGCTGGTATATTGCAAATGTGGAAAGCAAGAATTTGCGGACATGCACTTTAGGGCTAAAACATTTGGAACCAAACACTTAATTAGAGGAAGAGGTACACATACTCCACACAGTGAGAAGACTCGCTCGCTACAGAACGGGTATCTCATGCTGTAATACAGAACCTTTTGAGTTTTTCTTTGCTCCACTTTTACTCTTTGTCCTAGGCCATCGCACAAAATCCATTTAACTAGGGATAATAAGGGTGCATGGGAGGTAGATTCTTAGATTGACCTATCATTTTTATGCCAAACATCCAGTCTCTTTCAGCTTTTAAGAAGAGAAATAACCTCATGTGTTTAGCCTTGTACTAACCCACAGCTGACACCCATTGGCCCTCCCAGCACCACCAGGTTAAAGAGATGTTCTGATATTTATGAATGCACAAAGTCACATGTCTCATTTATCTCCAGACCTGAGGTCCCATTATCATGTCAGCTCACATGCTTAACCTGAAATCCTTACGGAGAGAAATTGAAGAAAAAGCTGTAATAGAACAAATATCCCTTAATCAATTGCCCTCTGACACCTCTCACTCAGAGGTTGGCACTTGCAAAATGAATTAGTGTAATAAGCTCAATATGTACAGCAGATGGCATGGACATTATAATAAAAGTAGATGAAATAAAACCTCAAATAACTTGTAATGATTTATAACTATTGATCCCACTAAAGCATTTCTCTTCCTTCAGGGATGGGAGTAAAGAAGGAAACATTAGCTAGGTGCTTTCTTATATACTGTGTATTATTTTTCCCTTCATACTGAGGTGTAAAAAGCATTGAACGTAGAATATCTCTAAGAATTCAGGTAAAAACCCTTTTATATAACAGTTTAAATAAATTTTCTACTTATTTGAAGGAGTTTAAATAGGATTTCAAAGTGATGTTTTAAATAAAACTGCTTTATGAAGTGATTTTTTGGGGGGGAAACTACATATCTCAGCTTTGTGGGGCATATCCATCTGCATCAGTCACATTGCATTATGTTGTTTCACAAAATGTCATAACATCTCAAAGGACATATTTTTTCTGAAAACCATTTTTACCTAAATGGTAGGGTATGCTATTCACAAGGAAAGTGAGATTAGCTGGCAAGGTATGACAATATAGAGCTGAAGGGAAAACAGAAAAGCCAAAGACAAGAAACTTAATTCAACTTTCCCTTAGAAATAATATATTTGGAAGAAAGAGAGGGGGAAAAATCTCAAAAACAGTATTCCTGCACGTGTATTAGCAGGCGATAAAAAACGTCTAAGCCTTGATTTATGCGAGTTCAATCTCAGATCCCAGCTCAGAAAATATTTTCTCCTAATGGGGGTTGCACATGTGTCATTGTGATTGCCACAGTGGGGAGTTTAATTTCCAAAGCCCAGAAGATGAAAGAAATAACATCTATAAAAAGTTTAAGCATAACTGAGTTATCTGCTGGTTACGTGCTTCCCAGTTCAGGGAACTATTTGCACAGCTTAACTCTGTCTTTAGGCTAGCATTTGTTTAATACAACTGACCTCGAAACTACTTCAGCACAGAGGGAAAGTTACGCACTAAATTAAAGCTGTCATGCAGACTTAGGACCTTGTTAAATTATTTAACCTATTAGTGTAGCTGAGAATTAATTCAGGCAAAGGCAATTTACCCCTGTTAATCTACAGAGCTTAACAATGTCACATATTCAGCAAACAGGTGAGTTACACGTGGGGTTTTTATTCAACCAAACACCACTGATTTACACAAACAGCTGTAATTCTTTCCCATGCTGAAAGAAGAAAGCCTTTCAGACCCCCGGTGAGAGGAGAGAGCCTTTCAGACCCCGTAGACAGGTTCCACTGACAAAAACATGGGGGCTGATTACTGGAAATAAAGGTTTTATAAGATTACATGATTTGCCATACCATCTAGGACACCATGTGCGAAATTGGGTGGTGACTGAAAATTGTCAAAATTGGTATTAGTGGGTTTATTAACAGTTACTTTCAACAGGTAGGAATCTAAAGTTCCTACCTGAAAAGCAGCACCTTGTTACACTCAGTGCTGTACCAGCCCCTCAGAGGGTCATCTGTTGAAGGGCAGTGCTTGTCTGAAATGAGTTTTACACTACCAGGTGCAAATAAAGGCTGTTAAAGGAGGGGAATACCCTTTCTTAGGAAATTTTTGGTGCTGTTTCCATCTTCCTCGGAAAAGAACAGTCTCATGTTTAAAAAAAAAAAATAGAAGCATAATTTGTACCATTTTATCACTGTTTTAATCACAATTTTCAGCAACATGCTGAAATTATTACAGAATCATTCTGCTTGTTGTGATTAAGGTATTTAGAAAAAATGGCATTTTTTCTCACCTGAAACTACAGTGAAAAACCTTTCTTTAAACCTCTCCCTACCAAAACCAAACAAAAAAAAGGCATGTGACAGGCTGTCATTATAACTATATATAATATAGTTCTATAGGAGAGGAAAGTGAATAATCAAAAGAGGCTACAGCACAGGAAGGCTGAGGCTTTGCTGTGTTCACCTCCTGGAATGCTATTTTTACCTCGCCGCATGCTGCAAGCCTTGTGGTGGGCTGCCATCATGCTGGGGGGAAGTGAAGGTCCCACACAGACATGTGGGCAAGGAGGGCAGCAAATCCAGCTGCCAGCATTGCCCCAAAGGGAGGGAATGGCCAGGCTGGGCACGAGTGGGGCACGACCCTGGGGCTGGGTAGAGCAGTTTGTCTTTGGGTGGGTGTCAAAGTCCCTCCCTCGTGCACACAAAAAGCAGTATCAGCACAACCGGCTCCTTGATGGGTGGTGGTGCAGCTGAGCCTTCCAGGCACGTACAAGGATGACACAGCTGCTCTTTTATCTCCAGGGTGGTTTGTAAGACACCCTCTAGGTCTCTGTGGGGAACATGGCAGAACTGCTTACAGTACTCTGCCTGTAGAGATGTTTAGGTGTCTTTACTGGCTTTTAATTTCATGGAGATGTATGCACCACAGCTTCCAAGCCCAAACACTAAATTCTTTCAGCTATCAACAAAATTCTGTTAATAAATTAAAAGCCTGTCTTTCCTTTTAAGGTCAGTGGAGTGACACCTAATCACATCTGTCTTTTTTCATGCTCTGATAAACAGACCTCTTTTGCCCTTGCAGTCCTTTAGTGGCCCCCCAGCCCCTTGCCAGCACCATGTGGCACAAAGGTGGCTTTGTAGGTGGTGCCCTCGAAAAACATAAACTGGGTTTTGTCCAAGCAAAGTTGTTTCAAGTTGAAATACTATTGAGAAATTGCAACATGTCATTTCAGAAGGTTCATTTGGAAACAGGTGGGAGGAAACTTGCTCAAGCTGTAACAAGCAGGCCTGTCAGACAAGTCAGCACCCCTTCAGGAAGGTTTCCACAGATTTTAAAGAACTACTTGAGTGAGACCAGGCTACCTCTGTCTTCTAAACCAGGCCTGCCTTCCATGGTTGAACCTGGACTTTTTGCAAGACGTTTGCAGTGCGGTTTTTTTGATGCCTCCCCAGGCAAGCAACCACATACCTGCTGTCTCATTTGTCATTGTACAATTGTTAACCATGGCAGAGCAGGTTACGTAAGGTTTGCAGTGGGAATGGGGTGTCCTCCTGAAAAGCCTTTGACTTCCAACACAGTACTTTTCATTTACAAGTCAGGGTGTGAATATAAGGGAGGAGCAGAATCCTTTTCTTTTGCTTTTGAATTAGAAAAGTAAAAAAATCTAAGCAACACATACTAAATTCTGTCCCCAACCCAACAACAAAAACCAGCTATAGATGAATCTCTGGGAGACAATAATTCTGCTCAAATTCTGAACAAAACAGAGACTTTTTAATTTTTCATTGCCCTTTTCTTTTTTCTCTCTTTTATCAAACATTTTGACTACCTTTCCTTCCACGTATCTAGCCTTCTGTTTAAAGCTTTTGTTACTGAAGGTTTTAAAAAAGTAATGCATTAGAGAACGGCAAAGAAAACAACAAAAAACCCCACCTTTACATAACCACATTTAGTCACACTTCATTGAGGCTGAAGGATGTTGGTTTTATGAAAATCCTTGAAGAATGTCTCCTAAGACATCAATCCCAAGAGACATGGGGGTTGCAAGGGTGAAAATCTCTTTGCAGTATGAAAAAAGCAAAATAGCTTTGGTTGAGTGCTGGCAGTGCTCCAACTGCATCCTCCTGCCCCACCTGAACTCTCAGCACACCCACTTTCACACAGGTAAGTCTTTACAGTGATACAAAAGGTAGTCACCTTGAGATAATTCCTACTTTTCCATAAAAGGATGAAGAAAAAAGCTCCTGTAGCTCAAGTAAATGAGGAAATTGTTTCTGTGCTTTGGGATTCTTAAAGGTTAGGAGAAGCAGAAATCACCAGCAGTTAGGAACAACTGAAAATAAAGCCATTGAAAGCGACAAAAATACATAAGAAGGGAATCATAGCTGAGTCTTGGGTATTGTTTAGCTTCCAGCAAGCTTTCATGGCTGTTTTTACAATCTTATTTTTCAGACCTTCCCCCTCCCACTGTGTTAATGGGGCGGGAACTGACCTGCCTACTTATTTTCTGGCTTCATACTCAGCAACACAGCAACATGCTGAACAGCTGATTGTGTGCACTGTATGGTGGATCAGATCCACACTCTTTGTGACTGATGATTGTAGCATCTCTGAAAAAGTATACACCAAGTTCCACATTTGTGTTTGCTTTGGGTAGATAACGGCATTTTCTCTCAAGCAAGCTTTCCTTTCTCCACAGCATGATCATCAGACATCATGCTGAAGTGGCACATATACATAGTGACACATACTCTCATTAACTCCCTTAGATTTAAGGAGGAATGCCTCTGTAACTGCATGGAACTCCACAGAAATTCCCCCTGAACTCCACACATTTCTCTCAGTGTTTGCAAGCTATAAGCAGCTCACAAATGTGCCAACTGTTTGCTGGGCAGCTCTGCACCATCTCTTGGGCAAGGAGTTTTCCTCTCCTCTTTCTCTCGCAGCCTGCGGCCTTGGTCTCCTGTGCTCCTTCCCATTTATGAATGTTACTGGGAAGCCTTGAGTACAGACTGAGGTGACATTACCACTGGTGGTACCTCTAAGAGAAAGTGCTTCAGATGTCGGAGCTGTGAGTTGGCATCACTTATGTGACTCTGTGCCTTCTGCAGGTGGTGTTTTTTCTGTCCAGCACACGTTCATCACGCGTGTTTCAAGGGTAGCCAATGTTTGCCTTTGAAGTATCTCTGAGAACACAGTAAATCAAGAGAAATGTGGTGGTGGGAGTTGTGGGCAGCTGATGTGAACAGAGGATGAGGTGTGCCTATAAACCATGTGAGCCAGGAAGAAGGAACAAGTAAGAAACAGAGAAGGATGTAACCCTTCATTTGGAGTGATATTGGATTTTCCCCAGTCTGGACAAAACTGCATTTTCCTTTTCCTCTTCACCAAAATTCCACAGGGTTTCACCTGGAGAGCACAGTGGGCTAGGAAGAAGCAAAGCCTCAGCTGGAAACCAATTGCTTTCCAGTTTATGAGCTTTCCAGCTCCTTCCAAGATCAACACAGTAAAACAATACAGCTGCATACCTGCAGACAATATAATGGCAGAGCAAATTGCTCTCACAGAATAAAAGCTGTGTTGCTGTACCAGAAGATGCTTTCAAAACTCTGTGGGAGAGCTGTGTGGATCGCTTTGACATAGACAGGAAAAGCATTTCTTTGTGCAGAAGGTGAAATGACAGCTTTTAAACTATGAAAGCAGCTACAAGTTATATGTATAAGTTTCCTGAGACATAACAGGCTTTCAAATCAAGTAACAAGCCTTAAACTGGGGAACATAATCAGACGTAGTTGAGACAGGAGCTGAACCTAATGCAGGATTTCTCTCCCTAGTGCATACTAAGTTATGTTTCACATCCACATAGCCTGAAGCTTCAGCATTTCTCAGGAGGAAATGTATGTACAGGTGAAGTTCTGGAAGAACACTAACTTATTTCAATAATTTTCTTTGAAAATATTAACTATTTCCTGACCAAGTTTTGTCAAAGAATGTGTACTTGGCTGTGTATAAATGCTCAGAGCATCATGTACAAACCAGAGTATACTCCTTTGGCTACATCAGACAGGTTCCTGAAAATAGTTAGTTTCTGTTCCTGGCTCTTTCTTGCCATTCTGTGACACCTTGCAGAGGGCACTGGATATTTTGATCTCCTCAGAGGTTAAATCCTTGGAGATACTGTGACTAATTCATGGGCACTCTGATCTCCCCTGTCACACCACAGTGATGCTGTAATCTAAGTAACAGCAGCTACAGCTCTTAATTAAAAGACCATGTTGAGCCATATGGCACTGCTACACATCAAACTGCTACTGTGTATAACTCTGGGCGCTGTGTACCCATGTATGTGCTGCTTCAGCTTTTCAACCTCCACACTCTGAAGTACAGCAAAGTTGATGACTGCATTGAATCTTTTCTAAAAACCAGCAGAAAAGATCCCTGAGGAATGCCATCTTCATGTGAAAAATGAAACACCCATTGTGTTAATTTAGCTCAGTTTAACTGCACATCAGGAAGGCATCGTTTGGGTTTTTTCCCCATTTAAAGGGTGCCACGTGCAGTGCACCCAACCAGCCAGGAATTAGGGAGAGTTATCCTGGGACTCCTCACTGACAGTGAAGGTTGCAAACAGTTCTCATTAGCATGCAGCCTACTAAATGAAGTGTAAGTAAGGCTTTGCATTAAGAAAGAAGGAGTCTGTGCCCCAGAATACTGATCGCTGTGAACAGCAATGCCACAGTGGAAGGCATTAGATGGGAAAATGCTTTTGAGAGCAGAGTATAAAGAAGGTTTGGCTGTTTCAGGTCAAGCACTTGATTTTAAGAGATTCCTAATCAATTTATACCCTGAAACTGGAGTAAGCATCTTTCTGCTTTGTACAATGAAGGCCTTGGGAATTGCATTTTCTCTTCAGGACAAATGTGGTAAAAATCAGGGGTAATCTTGAGCTACCAAGATTATATATCATAAACCTCAAGCTGAACTTGCCTTGCAAAATCACTTCAGGCTTCTGGTGTGGCTGTTTTGGAATTTAATGGGATGGGGGCAGAATATAGGCAAACAACTGCCTGCCAAGCGGGCATAAGGTTCGGATGTCAGTTTTTTCTTCAGTAGCTTACAACTTCAAGGGCTTAGGCTCAACTTACTCACTGATCTCCAAGGGGGCATGATTGTGTTGCTCACAGTCAATCCACAGCTTTCTCATGAAAGCAATCCAGCAAAAAAGCAGTCACCACCTCAAACCTGAGAGCTGTAGTCAGTAAATACAACTGCATACAAATTGCTTCCCCCCATGCAGTGTGTCCTTGCATCTGTCAGAACTGATGCCTCTCCTCAGATAATGCTGGAGCTCCCTCGTGCCACCAGCTCCCAAGAGAACTGAAACGAAGGGGAGAGCAGTGGAGGGAGGCATGCTACACACATTCCCACTCTGCTAAGCTCTCAGAGTCTCCTAGAGCCTCCAGGAGTGTCTGTTGCTTGTTTCAGGACCTGATAGACATTCTGGATAGCACAGTTCAGTGCTGAATCTCAAAATACATATGTGAATGAGGTAATGTACTTGAAGAAGTTGTGATAATGAATTACCTTCTGCATTGTACTTAGCCTTAAGGTTACTCAGGCAACCTAGATATCAATATGCACATGACCAACTGGGTACTGAAACAATTACTGTTTTCCACACAGCATTTTCATTCTGTACCTTGTTATGAAAGTGATCTGCTGGCACCATCAATCAGTACTTGCCTTGCCTACATAACCCTATTACTAGAAATAAAGTCTTGTAATTATTACCTAAAAGCACAGGTATTTGAATTGCTTTCCCACTGTGAGGCTGGTTTTCAACTGGCATGTTTTTGGTTTTCATTGACATATTCCTGTAGCAGAGGATTTTCAGGGCTTCTTTTGGATGTATTATTTAGAGAAAGCTTTTATAGGAAATTTTGGTATTAAAAAAGGACAGTCTGCAAATCTTGCTCAGAATTTGTTCTCTATCATTTTTCTTAGCAATGATGCTGAAATTGAAAGGTATGGTCCTTGAAAAGGCTCTTTCCCACTCATTTACAAGGAAAAAATTACACATGTATGTGGTTCTTCATAGGCCTCCTACAGTTGCTCTCTAAAGCTTTTCTACATACCAGTTTCCCTTAGAGGCCACAAAAAAGGTCACAGTGGCTGATGTTTGAAGATATCTAGCTGACTTTGACCTGGAAGTGTCCTGGTCTGGGATCCAGGTAAAACAAGCTGCATTTTTTAGTTTCATAGAGTCATGGGATCATAGAATGGTTTGATTTGGAAAGGACCTTAAAAAATCAATTCCAAACCCCTGCCACGGGCTGGGACACCTTTCACTACCCCAGGTTGCTCAGAGCCCCATCCAATCTGGCCTTGAACATCCAAGGATGGGACACCCACAACTTTTTTGGGCAACTACTTCCAGTGCCTTACCACTCTCACGGTAAAGAATTTCTTCTGTGTAAACCTAAATTTCCCGTCTTTTAGCTTGAACACATTACTCCTTGTCCTATCACTACAGTTCTTGATGAAAAGTCCCTCTCCATTTTCCTCGTAGGCCCCCTTCAAACACTGGAAGGTTGCTACGAGGTCTCCATGCAACCTTCTCCTCGCCAGGCTGAACACCCTCAACTTTCTCAGCCTACCACACGTTTTTTTTCTCTGATTGAGAAAGTGCAATAAAAATGTAGAAAAGGGAAGTGCCTGTGTAGTCTGAGATGCAACAAGCAGCTGCAGACGCAGCAGCTTAGAAAGTGACACCTTCAGCAATCATCAGAAATGGTGTCTGTCCTTTGTTCAGCCCTACAAGAAGTGGCAGAAAGAAAGACCCCACTGCCAGAAGTGGTAAGGGCTGCCAATCCATGCCACAGACCTTGTGGCGGCCACTTAGCCTATGGTACAAAGTACAGGGAGAGTTCTTGGTAAGACCTAGTACCAGAGACTTCTGCAGGTCACGGTGAGAAAAGAAGCCTCTCCCAGAATGCTTTGTTCTGTTACACTAATCTACCCCAGTTCTGTGTTCCTGGTTGGCTGTTGGCCGCTCCGCCCCCTTGCTACCTTATATGTTTCATGCCCTAGAAAGTTCTCCACTCCAGGTTCCCCCCATTGGCCCTTGCCCCTCGCCACTCCCCCGGAGCTCCTATAGTGTCCCCGCCTTTGTACCTGGCGGGTCCCTGGCGCTTGCCCACTCCCGTACTTAAACCTGAGTTCTTCATTGTTCTCTGTCTTTGCCTGTGGGACCCTTCACAGTGTGGAAGCAATAAACTGCTCCTGTGGAAATCTATGCAAAGACCCTTCCTGCCTCTCTGCCACCGACCCATATTACTGAAGCTATCCGTGCGTTTGTGCGTGTACTCGTGTAAGAGTGCATGGCTGATCCTGCTGAGCGGTTTCACTTTGGAGACGCTTTTGGAAGATCGCAACGCCTCGCGCTCTGGCACAGAGCCTGCGGAGCTCGGGATAGCAACAGAGGTGCTGTGCTTCTCCGTCTGTGCTCCAGGGGAAACAAGGTGTATTAATGACACCTAGGTGTATTAGTGTCACACAGTGTTCATCTGGAATATATTACTTGCTTTTTTTTGCCTCCAGAATTCAATAAGAAGAGACAGGTTTATAAAAATTATCACCAAACCCTGCTTGTGCACATTTGCAAATCTCTCTGGGTGTCTATTTTGAACAAAATGTGGTAAGATAGTGAAACCTTGTCCCAGCTCATTTTGAGGACATGCTTGATTTTATGCACAAGAGCACTCTTACTGAGTTCAGTGGAAGTACAGAATTCTTTAAATGAAGGATGCAGATGAAGTTCATTACAGAATTTGGCCCAGAAATCTGTGAAATCTGACCTGTGAAATTTTGACTGCTAATTATCAAACTTTTCTTTCCGTGTTAACAAAAGAAAAAAAACCAACCAAAAAAAACCAAAAACCCAAAAACATCAATTTAAGAAAAACAACAACAACAACAAAAACTAAATACTCTAGTATTGAGATGTATTTTTAAAGGGGATTGATAATGTTTCATGGTCATAGATTGGTAAATACATAGATAGTTTCTTCACCCTCTATATCTCAGTGCAGAAACAAAGCTGTAACGTAGTATAAACTGGTTTCTTTATTTGTTCAGTCTTTGCAACACAATGATTTGCAATTGGGACAGTCTGAAGATTGTTTGTCGGCCACCATTAGTGTGGATAGCTGATAAGTGGCTTTGGTTTTTTCATGTGTTTGTGTCACACAGGTTTTGTCAGTCTAATGATATCTGTGAGCAGACTGATTTTCAGATGGCTGGTAGCTTCTTAACACTTTCCAAAACTGGAGCTCCATCAGTAGGGATTTTTAGGGAGTCTCCAAATGGACACTGTGAAGCATCAGGGCTTTCCCCACTATAGTTAGAGCCACAAATTGAAACAGATGAGAGACGCCTATAGACAGAACAATTTACAGCTATATTTATCTTCAGAGACTTCCTAGATATTGCCATCTTAAAATTTTCCTGGTCCTAGCATGTTTAAGACAGTTTTTGTCTGGATTAAACCACTTCAATAAAGAAATTGTGATTTATAAATGTACCAGGAACGATCAAAAAGAGACACCATGCTTTCATGCATCTCATTTTTTTCAGTCCTAAGTTTAGTAGGGATTGAGTACTCAGGTTTTGTTCACAGCTGTCAAGTCAAAAAGCAGTGAAAAACAAAGCAGAGCAATGAAAAATAGTGATGTGGTGGTGAAGCAGGTTAGCAGGTAGGATAGGGAGACCTTGACTCTTGGGAGAGAACTGTTTTGTACATTGAATTCTTTGGTACTGAGCTTTGCAGTTCATTCTTTGTGTTGAACAGCCGAGATGGTGCTACAGGAGGACTCTGCTGGTCTCAGTTGTCAGCAAAAGATGGTCAGGAGCACCCAATAGAGCCAATGTTTGTACAATTGCTTATAACTAATCATTACCAATGTAGTTTGCTGTATACCCTTTCCATCAACCTTTTTCTAGCAATAACTGAGGAAATTATTGCCCCTTCAGTTTTGTACACATCCTCTGGCAGTCATTCATACTTAAGAAAGGGACACAAACCCATAAAGTATCCTGACTCAGGCTGACTCAGCACTGTGCACTTAGGGCTTGGGGTGGACCTTTCTGAAGCTGAGCTGTCTTGTGTCTTTAAATAGTCAGAATGTGTAGTCCTATGCATAAAGATCACAATTTGCAGCTGATCGATTTTCCTAGAGCTGGTCAAATTAGTAGTCTCTATCAGTTACCCAGGCAGGAAATGACCCAATATCTTGTAATTTATATCTCGTACTCCACTAGAATAATACATATTTGAAAATAATTTGTGCAAAGAAATGTTATTCTGTGCAATCTGATTTTGATTACTCACTACTTGCTAATATTTTTTACACAGTACAGGCATCGAAATCACATCCTACTCTTTTTGCCTCTTTATTGGACACCTAAAAATATATAAAACTTTGTGGGTTTGGTCTGAATTTTCAGGCTAATCAGCATAACTATGCACATTTCAAATGTTTTACAAACATTTCCAGAAAAATATTAGAGACTTAGAAACTCTAAAATACTGTGATTATAGCAGCTCAAAATTCTGAATTAATGTTGTCGGAAGTTCTGAAAGAGTGGAAGGTTTGTTCTTATTTTGGAATGAAAATCAAAATATTTATAACTGCTAAATGAAGAGCTAACGCAAAATATCTCATCTCAGAATTGTTAATTATGAAAACGAATAATCAGCTCTTCTTTACTTGTGTTGTAACCTTGGCCATGCTGAAAGATTAAAGAATAGCCTGAAAAGCCCGCAATGTAGTGGAAGTGAAGTGGAAAAGTGATCTGGAAATCTGAGACATGACTGCAGTTTTCAGGCTTCCCAAATTCCTTGCACAAAGTCAAAAAATCGGAGTTCCTGAAAGCTTTCTGGGTAAAGACTGATTGAAGTGTCAATGATTTGGGCTGTGTTTTGTATTACAAAGTTACACACACTCTGTTCCATTTAAGCAAAGCGGTCCCAAGAAACGGAGATGACAGGATAAAAGTCAATGGTCAAAGATGTGAGCTCTTTAGTGAAATTTACTGCAACAGGAAAAATTGCTGATTATATTTCTGTCCTTCTCTTTAATTTATTTATTTTTTAAGCGAAGTATAATGTCCTGGTACAATGACATTTCTTTGCAATGTTGCTTGGTGTGATTTGGCATAGCCCTGAGATAACTGGCTTTCTAATCACTCATCAGCTCAGGGAAACTGAGCTATTTCTGCAAACATTTTACTTTCAAGCAAAAGTTTTTTCTTTAAAGAAAACATGTTGTATTGAAAAATATCTGATAAACTCTAATGAGTGATGTTGATCCATAAATAACTATAGAGATATCACTTTGTGTTGACTTGCATAAATATTGACTGTCAGTGTAATGAAAAATACTAGTTTTCAATCTGCATTTGTAATGATATTTGATTGATTTCTACAGGTTCTTTAGAATTTCTCCTGCACAATTCAAACTGTATTCTGTTTTTTGTGTGGAGAAACAGTGTATTTTGTCCAGTAAAAGGGGATGCCCTTTGCAAAAGATCCATTTTCACTTCTTGAGATAAGGTGAATGAGTGTACTGTTTAATTATTTAGGAAGTGAAAGCTAATGGACTTCCTATAATGTGGGTTCTCATAATTTCCTAGCACATCCTTCTCTGTATACCTGTGTGTGGTTCATCTCTGTCCTCCTAAATCAAGTCTCATGACCAATTGCAGAAACATTTGGGAAACAGAATACAGTGTTTTAAAGAAATTTCTTTGTATCAGGATATCATTCACTTCATTTAAACAAATAAACAAATGAAAGAGAAGCACAGAAATATAATCAGTAACTTTTTTCTATTGCAGTAAACTTCACTAAAGAGCTCACATCATTGGCTATTGACCTTTATCCTGTCATCTTTTTTTCTTGGGATTGTTTTGCTTAAATGGAGTAGAGTGTGTGTAACTCTGAAGTACAAAACACAGCTGAAATCATTGACACTTCAATCAGTCTTTATTGTGCCGGAGTCGTGGTAGGATATCCCTTACTTAAACTGTCGTGTCACAATAAAGCAGAGTTGATTTCAGTGTAAGAAGGAACGGCAATCATATGCAAATATATAAATGTCAGTGCAAACAAAGGGCAACATGCAAACGAACTTGCTCTTGGCAGAATTTGTTTTAATTTTCAAATGTTATAATATAGAGTAGATGAAAAGGAAGACAGAAAAGAAGAAAGATTAACTAATCATGTCACCTGAAGTCTTCAAAGTCCTGCTGTTCAGAGCATTGAGATCAGTTACCTGAAAAGTATGAATTCTGCAGCAGGGCTTATGTTGAGTTAAGCTTTCTCAAGACAGTTAGAAAACATATTTAGTCCTAAATGTTCCTGATCCAAATGTTACACAATTGAGTGCAGATCTGTTATGTGAAAACAGTATGCTGGCTTCCATCCACATAAGAAATTAATGTTCAAACAAATCACGGTGTTGTCTAAAATGCATGTTACAAAAGTAAGTATCAGATGACATTAAAGTGCTCCACAAATGTATGTGATCAAATAATTTCAGAGGAAGCCTGCAAGCACCTCAAAGCATGGTAAATTAGAAGCATAATGGAAAAATACACAATGAAAGTAGAAAGGAAAATGTGAACATAGTCACAGTCCAAAAATGGCAAAATTCAAATAGCATGAACAGGTGGAGATGGCTCAACAAGGAGCTCACTGGATTATTCTCAGATTACTTTTAAATCTATGTTCAAATTCTCATTTTTACTGCAACTGAAATAAGCAACTGATGACGTGAAATTTGTCTGCAGTGGAAAGTAATCCATGTGCTAAAGACTTCAAGAGTCAGAAGAGGTTCTTTATGTCTCTAGGTGACTTATAGCAGTCAGGATCTACATCCATGTGCAGGCCCAGATTCTCCATCTGTCTTTTGACATATGATCTCATCTCTGTGGATAGGCAGACCTGAGCATTTTTATTTACTTACAGCATATCTGTGGGAGGAAAAAAATGTAGGAGCTGAAAAATTTCCTCAGGATGAGGCTCGCCCTCTTCCAGGGAGATGCTACAATTTTCTGGGTGCGTTATCTTGACTGACCCAAGTGACAGAGTTGCTGCAAGTGCTGTGGTGCATCGGCCATGGAGCACACAGGACAACTGATGGGCTGTTGGCTTGGGAGCTCCTGTGATACGTGTCCTGCGCACCACTTCTGGCCTGAGCAGAGTCTCCCTGAGCCAGACTCAGGCCACTCTTTCCTCCCTTCCCTGCTTCTGCACAAGTAAGCAAAATACCCCCCTAGCATTGTACAGGCCTCCAAATATATTTCCCTCAGGGGATTTCCTGACCCTGATGTTGTTTGCCTATAACTCCCAGTAGATCTAATCTCCAGTGGCTTTTCTCATATGTGTCCCTGGAACCATGTCAAGTTTCGCATCCACAGACTTGTTCTCATCCTTAGCAGTGTGGCTGTTGGTTTTGACCCTCAGCTGTGACTACTTCTTTTGATTTGTCTTCTCCTGACATTTTTCTGTGACCTAGCATAGGTTCGAAGCTGTAACAGGAAAGGCATAATTAAACAGAAAGCTTACATGTACTGACAAGGAGTGGTGGAAGTACCGAATCCTTCCTAACAGCTATACGAGGCCAAGAGGTACAAGATCATGTAACCTCAGCTGAATTTGGCTTAATATTTGATAGAGTCTATTCAAAGCAGTGTAATAAGCTCAGAACATCTGCTTTTCATTGTCACTATTAATGTGGGTTTTATATGTTACTTGCTCATAGAAAAAAAAGATTCTCCTCTAAGTTGTTGTTTGTTCAGCATTGAGCTGATGCACATGCCAGCTTTTCTACCCCCTGATAGATACAACAAGAGCCTGACTCCTTAGCAATGTAGTATTTGGAACTTAAGCAATATTTGTTTATAAGTGCTCACCCAACTGTCGGTGTTCCCTAGCATCTTAAAAGTCATACAATGTCAGGGTTTTCTGTTGTCTGTAAAAATCATGCAAGTGCGTGGTTCTTTTTCATCTTTTTTGCTCCATTAATTGACTAAATCATTACATAGTTATTATTTCTTTTAAATTTGTTTTCAAAAGTACTTTTCTTCTTTCTTTCAGGAAGAATTTCTACACTGAAAGGGTTGTCAAGCATTGAAACAGACTGCCTAGAGAAGTGATGGAGTCACCATCCATGGAAGCGTTCAAGAAATTACTGAAAAAGATCAAAAAGTGCTATGGTTTTGTTGACAACATGGTGCTCAGTCAAAAGCTGGACTCAATGATCTTGGAGGTCTTTTCAAACCTTAATGATTCTATGATTCTGTTCTATGATCCCCTGTGTATTTTCTTGAACTCTTATCCCAAATCATGCCAGGGGTCAATATTTTGTCTCCTTCTCATCAGCAAGCTTTATCTTTAGCATTCAGCCTGGCCTCCCTTATCAGCTTTCATGTCAAACAACTGTGTAGATGCCTGATAAAACCAGGGGACTTCATGTTTTTAGAGTGAAGCTGGTTCTTAAAACAGCTTTTTGTAGCTGCCATTCCCACCCCTCCCGTTTTTCAGAGGCAGACTTGTTGTTGCCTTCTCTGAAGGTTTCACACCTGCCACCCCTGCTCTCTCCTTCCCCCGTCAGTACATCCCTTGTACCTCCCTGGTGGTCTTGGCACGGTATCAGTTCATGTGCAAGTAAAAATAAGCAAGCTGTGTGACAGAAGAGACTCGTGGCTGTATGTCAATTTTATCTTGTTGTTTGCTTTCCTATTCTTTAAGAAGGAAAGGGAGCCAGAATTACTGTAGCCAGGAATGTGAGGTTAAAAAAGCACTTGCTTTTCAGAGGTACGTAGCTATTCCTGTCTAGTTTATGGCTTTGCCATTGCTCTAGAAGCACTCTGGCACCACAGCCTTCTCCTGTTCCTGCCCCTTGTTCCATATCTTCATACTTCAAGCCTTTCAGCACACATAGTGTGTGAATTATCAATCTAGCAGCAGGGGTTCACAGAAGGGACAGTGTATCTTTGCAAAACTTCTCTCTTTATTCCCTCATGTAAGAAACATAGCTAGCTAAATCCTGTCCAATATCCTTTTCAACATGGCATGCATGCTGCATAGAGAAAGCTAGGCCACTCCTTGGGCGAAGAGGATTTTATGGAACAGAGCTGGATGATTCTTACAAATCAGTAAGAGTAACAAGATGAAAATAATGAAGTCCCATTTAAGTTATCTGTTGGGAGGAAAAGAGTGAGTCAACATTGACAATGTATTCATCTTAATGAGGACAAATATTTATACCAAACAAAATTAACATATCAGAAAATGCAAGAGAGGCATATAATTAACAAAAGGCAAGGGAATTGGCATAACACTGATAAATTCTTCATTAATAAAATAACTGTTTTAAAATGTCAAAATGAGTATATTTTATTCATAAATTGTGTAGAATTTAGCACACTAATTAAAGACATAGACTCCGTAGATATTTACATGGCAATTAAATCCACAATGCCAGTGACCCAGCCAAATTAATGTTGGCCCCAACTTAAAAGTAGACAGTATAAATAAATAATTCACACCATCACTAGAGTCTTTGCTTAACCAAACAGTTCAGTGTAGAAAATTCTGGGAATTATGAATGGCTTTGATGTGCATTAAAAAAACACGACAAAATAAAATGCAAAATAAAACACTCAAATGTTTTATTAGAGACTCAGATTCCAATCTAAGTTATATCAACAGTGATGGGAAGAACGCAAGCACAGCAGGTGATAAGAGTCCAGCTGTCTTTTTAAAGCAACTAAATCTGCTTTACAGATTCTTAGGCAGCAGAAGGTCTGTACTTACGGTTCCATACAAGAGTTCTCCAGATCCCCAGGCATTGTCATTGGTTTTGACTCGGCCATTTATCATATAAGAATTATCAGGCTTGTGCCTTACCCTAATTCTTTTTCCTAGGAAGACAGGGAAAAACTACAAGCAGCATGCTAAAAATAAAGAACATCAAGAGAGGGAACAGGCACATTTCAAATTACCATTTATTTGATAGGGTATGTTCATGTGGTGGTATGTGGATTTCCCTCTTTCCAGGAATTCAAAATTTGACTTTTGGCAAGGAATAGCAACATGCAAAGCAGCTGTATAAAAGTAGCTTGATCACAGCTTCCTTGAAAGTAAAATCCTACAAGGAGATAATCCCCCTGGCAGTGTTCCTGGAGTATCAGCCACTTGCTTTTAGAGTTGGGTGCAGAGTAGGGCACTGCTTCACCCTTGGTCAGGTTGAGAAAGAACCCAAAGGTAGAACTGCTGTATGCTGAAGCTCTGCATCTGCCTATGCTTAATAAAAAACTCAGGCAGAATCACTGGCAGATGAGGCACTGACTAACCAAAGGAAGCATATAAACAGAAGTGCTCTGCCAAACACAGGTCCCAGAGCCAGGTCAGGATGAGTTCAAGATGATATAGAAAAGGAGGGGCCTGGAGTGATGCTTGTGTTATACTCTTCCCATTACAACATCCTGTCTTGCTCCTTCCTGGTGCCTGATGTAAGCCATACCCCAAAGGAAACATGCTACAAAAGAGGGAAGAAAAGAACCATAAAATTGAATTTTAAAAATCAACTTTAATATATGCTGTGGTCTGCTTGCACAGAGGTGACTAACTTTTGTAACTATTAGGGGTAAACATACTGTCAGTGTAAAGCATGCAATCCATTCTCATAACATCTCCCACCTCAAAACAGATCCCAAAATGAAATTTAAGCATCATGCAGCTTATCTGCACAGAAGTGAATCTCATCACCATATCTATTCAGTACCTGATTTAAAAAACTGGACTAGAAAATATCGACAAAGTGTTTATAATTTTCACAGGTCAAAAAGGCTGCAGAGGACCATGAAGCAGGTCCAATTTGCTTTGAGCATCAGGGATTTTTTCCCCAGCTATGTCCCAGGTGAGGCACACAGTATTGTTATGCACCCCATACAGAACAGACCACCAACATCTTATGGCTCAGGGTTACTGGAATGTAGCTTTTTAATTTTTTTGCAATTAGTTACAGGACTTAATGCAAAATCCTTCTGAAGTAACAATTCTAAAACACTGAATATAATCCTAGGTCCTTCTATTCCAGAAAGGTATTGATAGGTTGGAAGATGTTCAGAGAAAAGTAACAGAGGTGTTTAAGGCACTGGAGGGACTGATTTATGGAAGGAAATTGCCAGAAATAAAAATGAACATTATATTGAAGCTTTGACCAACCCAGAATGAAATGGGAGGCTGATGTGACAACAACATATGGGGGTTTTGAAAGGTGCAGGTTTCATTTATGGAAAGGAATTTGTATGCAGGTCATCCAAGGGCTAAGGCAGTAGGATGTAAAATCTTGGGTAGAAGGATCAGGAAAAAAAAGTAATACAAATGATTAGTTAGCAGAGTTGCATCCCATGAGAAGCCACTGAATTATTTTAAACAAGCTTTGGCAATACACTGGGGGCTGTACCATAAGGGAAAAGTCCTACATAATCAGGGAGAGAGATTTAATAATGTTTTCTCTTTCTAATTTCAGTGACTCAGCACCTCAGTTCATCCTTTCTGCTGTCGCAATTATCCTTTTCCTTTGCTTTTTCAGACATTTTTTTTTTCACTCACACGTGCCACTCAGCCAATAGTTACAATGATTTCACACATTATTCAGCAAATGGCTTCACATGTCCTACACATAAATGGCCTGTCTGCATGCCAGTTATCTGTCACAGCAGTCCCTTGGCCATGACGAGTTATACCAAGTCTCTGGGGAGAGTGCCTGGAGTCAGACCCACCTCTTGCCATGCACACTCTCCTCCGCAAGTTAGATTATTTGGGGTTAGCTCAGCTTCAGGGCCCACACCATTGAAATGCTGAGTGTGCTGTGTTTGGGCTCATCCTTCAGGACTGTCACTCCTGGCCACAGTTCAGTATAGAGGGCATGCCACTAAATCATAATACATCTAGTCTGGTACTGAATTTGTTCCATAATAAGCTCTTCCTGATACAGCTCTGCTGATCTTGTCTCAGTCTTCCTTGGATTTCAACACTTTAGCTGCATGATTGAAAGCTCTCATTTTTGGGGCAGAATTTCCAGAATAGGAAAGTGATCCTGATATTGGCTCCTTCTCTGCTTTCAAGCCATTGCAGCATACAATTTTTCTTGTAATGTACTTTTCCAGTAATGGATTCAAGCAAACATCACTTCAGCCAAGGTCATAATTTTGGACTGAGCAAGGTAACAGATCTGTTTATATGCAATTCCAACAAAAGCTCTTACAAAGACAGCAGTTTCTGGTGAGTATTAGCAGAGCCAGTTGCGACCTGATCTTGCAAGCTCATCCAGACTCTATGACTTTGTCTGGAGTTTTTGGTGCACGAGGGAATATTTTACTTCACTGTCCCAGTTAGAATGAGGATCCAGTTCCTGAATGGACACTTTGAACACTCTTCCAGGAGTAAAACATCAGTAACAGTTTCAAACTCAATTCTTTATATAAGCTTTATAAAGGCACTTTAGGGAATGAATTAATATCATTGCCTCTATATTCCCTTAAGAATTCCGCTTCTTGTCCTGAATGAAAGACCAGTGGTATTTTTTTCCTTCATCACAGGTATTTTTTAACGTGTCCCTAAAGACCTCCAACAAAACTCATCTCCAGGAAATCTATTCTGTCATTTTAATACTCTCAATTTTAAAAAGTTTTCTAAATTACAGCTAACCTGAATATTTCTGGTCATAATGTAAGCCTGTCGCTGCTTTTCTGCCTTGCTGGGGGCTTTGAAGAGTCAGCCATGCCTTTGCTCTCTGCTACGATCAGAACTCATTCAATCTGCTGCCAGAGACTATGCTTTTCTATATTTTTTTCATGAACTCCACTGCATTCCTTTTTATTGATCCTTACATTTCTTGAGGTGTTCTGCCCAAAACTGGACAGATGTTCTAATATTCAGCTGAAGCTTTATGGAATTCTGAATAGAGGTCAAAGTCTATTTCACTTATTCCTATTTATACTTTCCGATACTTTTACAAAGTAGCATGAAAATACTGACTTCTGTTGAGCACTAAGATTCCCAGACCTGTTCTGTAGAAATGCTACCTACAGTGTTATTTTTGAGCCTGAGTTTATTCATGGTGATGATTCCTGGCCATGTACTTTCTATTTGTCCCTACTGAATTACAGTCTCTTTTTATAACTCTAGTTCTATCACCCATCTAGGGCATTCCAGATTCATCCTGTCTTCTGACACACTTGCAGGTCCACTTAGTTTGGATTTTATCATCTCCAGATTTTAATAATCATCCTCTTTTTTTCCATCCTAGTAGTCACTGATGAAAATATTAAGTATCACTGCATCAGAGACAAACACTTGTAAAACTCCAGAATCCCAGGGTGACTTGTCCAAAAAACATTCATGTTTTCTCTCCAAATACAGCTTTCCTACCAGCTTTATTGCTCCCCTGTGATACATTCATCCATTCTGCACTCCCCTAGCTTGTTCATGTTGTCTTCCTGTGATACTCCACCAAAAAATGTGTTAAAATTAAATTATATGATGTGTATACTTTTCCCTAAACACAAAGGAAAAATATGCTATCATCTTCCTGAAATGAATGAGTTGTTTGGTATGGTTTCTCTCTAACAAATGCTCACTGGCTGTTGGCTCATCTTGTTTTCTTTCATACATTTACAGCTAAGCTGTGGTCTTCTTTCTTTCAATAATTTTCCTTCCTCCCTTTTCTATAGTGTTAGATGCTTTGTTTGCCCTTCTGCTGTCATTTGCATATGTTGTTTTCTGTGAATCACTCCTTCCTACAATCTCTTTTGTGAGTTCCATTATGTCCTTTTTTTTCAGAAGCTGTGATTTGTTGCATCTAGACAAGCAGGGACGTTGTATGAGTTAGAGCATGTTCTGTGTTGGATCAATTTCTGCATGATTTTGAATAAGTAACCTTAATGGAGAAGGCATCACAAAGCTGATTTGACAGGATCATTCTGATTTTCCTGATATTTTTATACACTGGCCGAAACAGAAGCATTTAAAAATAATGCTCTTTTAAGCCACAAGCATAATACTTCCAGATTATGCTCAAGCATCGCTAAGACTCTCTGAGTGTTCTGGTACATCTTGGTTCTTTCAGTGTCTGAAACAAAGAAGACAATGATTGTTTCTGGGAAAATGTAGAAGCTATATTAAAGATAACTTTCTGCAATATTTTGCTTTCAATATTTCACTAATTTCTAGGGAGGAAATAAAAAATCCAGTAAATTGTAATAAAACACTTCCCTTTTGACAATGAAAGTTGTCATTTCACCACCAATGTTACTTTTATAGTTTCAAAACTTGTTCTTGGCCACATTTCAAATATTTATAGCTCTCATATAATGTGTCTCAAGCAAATAGTTGGTCTTGCCAACTCTTGCACATGTGCTAAACTCTGCTGTGTGAGGTAGTTAAGCACGGGAGTGTTAGCAACAGCAGAGCCCCAACATAAGAAGACTACAACTTAAATCACAGCGACAGACCAAAGCAACTGCTGCATGTTTCACAGAAATACGTGGAGATCTGCGCAGGACTGGAACCTTTACTAGGTGAGAAGAAAGGGAGATAATGCAAGACCACATGGAAGAAGTCCAGCATAAAGCTGGGACATTGGATAAAGTGACTTGACAAATTAGTTCATCCAGTCTGTACTTATGTTGCTGTTTATTTTCTCTTTTTTGCGATGATCTGAAGTAAGCTTGTCCTCTTTCAGCATCATAAGGCACTCAGAGAAGAGTAAGATCAATTTCTCATAAGCCACTGAGGATTTTGGAACTGACATTCAGGACAGTCAGATCTCTGAAACAGAAAAAAAAAATAATAATTGCATTTTTCTTTCTTATACATTTGTGACATTTCAAAATGGAAGTCTTTTCAGCAATCTTGGTAGTTGAAAAATAGAAAACAAGTAAATGATGGCAACTTGCTTCCTGTTGATCTGGGGGTGAGTTTGAGAAAGGGTAGCTGGCTATCTCAGCTCCATGGGCTTGAGGAAAGTGGAGCTGGGTGCCTGGACTGTCCCTGCCTCAGTGGTGAAATCACTGCTGTCTTCAGCACTGAAGAATCAGGTCTGCATGGCTGACTGTGACTCCATCATTTGGGGGAATCTAATCCTCCCTGGCAAACACATTGTGCAGTTCACCACCCCATTAACCTTGCCACAGGCCCTGGCTGTGCTCTTGTTCATCAATCCGTTCTGTTGACCATTTTCTCCAAACAGCTGCTGTCCTCTCTTGGGATGTGGTGTAGCTTGGGCTGAGCATTGTGTGAAGGGTGGGCACATCATCCTTTTTTGGCCTGGAAGTGTGTAAGCAATTAGGATAATGCACTGGTTTCCCTGTGGCAGCCCAGCTCAGTGGCAGGCGAGATGTTTCATACCAGCGTTGGACCTCACTTTTCTGCTCCTCTGCACACGCCCTGTGTTTCCTGTGTTACCCACCTCCTTCTCTGCTGCTCCCCACCCCATGTCCCCTACCCTACACCTTTGTGTGCTCTGCTGCCACAGACATGACTCCCCACCTCCCTGCAGCCTTTGTCACAGCCTCTCCTGCCTCCTGTTCGTGGGCAGCCTTGTGTGAGACCCTGGGCATGCAGCACGGCCCCGCTGCCGGCTGCAGGCAGAGCAGGTATCCGCAGCTAGCCAGGCTGAGCAGGACAGCCTCCAAGCCAGCCTGAGACATGTCTGCTCCTGACTGCCTGTCAGGCTGTGAGACATGCTGCCACTCAGCTGCTAGCACACCATCTCCAGACCAGATGTTCTGCGGGACTGCTTTAATTCGGGCTGAGCTGTGCTGCAAGCTTTATTTTTGTGTCTATTTTTCAAGTGCTTCCTCATCCAGCTCTGATTTTTATACACCAGTTTCTGTTTTAACCCTTAATCCACTGGTGACTGTTCTGCACATACACTGAAGACTCGTGCAAACACTCTTACCACACCATTTCCCTACACGCTGCTGCTTTCCTTTCTGCTAGTTTAATGTCAGTGTATAGTGAATTTCCATTTACTTTCAAACCATGTCAGAGCAAAAGCAATTCCTGCAAATTCTTGAAGGCACCTTAGTTATATAGAAGACTAAGCCTACCTTAGATGCCCAGGGACTTGAGTGAATTTAGATGAGAAAAAGGAGTTAGCTGCTTAAGGCCAAAAAATCTTCAAGATGTGTAAATAACTTTAGCCTGAAAAGGAGTTTTTTAAACCCATACCTCGCATCACCTACAAAAGTTCCAGTAGATATTTTTAATCCCACTAGGCATTCCTTTTCAGGTATCAACCTTCATTTATAAACCCTTCAGTTTTAAATGATCCCAGGATACTTCTGAAAATGTTTTCCTTATACTTTTTTTTAGCCAATATTTGAGGCATGGCTTTTTTCTCCCCCACTTTGTGGCCTCCACAGATGTTTAATATTTCTTCGGTGGTGGAAGACTGACAAGTCTTATAACAGCAGGTTCTAACCTACTTATTAAATGTTAGCCTCTTGAGGTTAAACAGTCTCTTCTGGTATCATTAAAAATGCCCCAGGAATCCTGATGTACCCTCCTCACATTTGCATTGCTTGTTTAAGGAGAAAAATATTGCAGTTCTTCCCACTCCGACCACCTTGTGCACAGCAGTCAGACAAGAAGTCTCTGTGCCATTAATTCATTTCTTCTTCCTGTTCTGACAGTACCCCCTGCCAGAAAAACTCCCCAAACCATCTGAAGTTTGCAGGGATTCGAAGGTATAAGAGTCCAGGAGGGCATATTGTGAAACGCAGTAAAGCAACCTCCGTTTACCAACACTTAGTTCAAAAAATCAGGGCCATTTTCAATCCTTCTGCCAACAATCCCGTACCAAGGTGTGCTCCGTCCCTGAACAGTTAACCCCCTCAGAGATTTTGGAAGTGCTGCACCCTGCAATGTCAAGAGGCATTGCAGCTTCTTGGTCTTTATGACTGCTGAGCCATTTATTGACGTGCCTGTGTTCGGATTTGTGCATCTCGCTCAGATAAGAACAATTTAGCTTATTACTCACCCTCCCCAAAATGATACATCTATAGACTGACATTTAATGGTACATTCAGCCAGAAGAACAGATGAGATGTCCAAAGCAGTTAAAGGAAGAGACATTTTCATTTCTAATAGCAGTCAGGATATTGGGAACGGATGACACATCCATCAGCTAAGTCAAACTGCTGGATTTTCCTGTTGCAGGACAGACTTCTATTATAGCCTCATTGATAGTGCTCAGTAATGTCTCAATGAAGTGCACTGTATACAGTAATTGACGTGTAACCTTTCTTCAGGACGAAAATGAAATCCATGGATAAAAGCTGGCTGTGTAGGGCTGCACACCAAGGTCTGTGGTGTGGTTCCGCTATCTCTCATTTCTCTGGTGCATGCACAGAGGGAATGCCTGCAACTGCTTGGCAGGAAGGTTTTGTGACTCAGGTGTTCTTTTCATAAAGGCAAGAAGGATCTGAGCTAAAATAATTAACTTTTTCCCTTATGTAAGGGTCCTTCAATGGACTGATATCCTGTGTCATGCTTTGGTTTGCACTGGGCTCCTTTCCTACCACACAGTGGTGTCACTGCTCTCCTCCCATCGTGGCATCACGCCAGAGCCAAGGCAGTGGGTGAAGACCACATTCCCATGTCTGAGTACATGACGGTGTCAGTGGAACCTTTGTGAGCATTTTGGGCATAGCCAGTTTATTCTCACTCACCTGGCTTCTGCACGAAGCATGTAGAGCACACATTGCCTACTTCGAATCTGCAGGACCTGAATTAGCCTTGACATGCTGCAGAGATTGGCTTGAATTCCTTGCCTGGGATTTTCTCATTGTTCCTTTTTTAATCAGGGATGGCTGTTGTCTGTTTTTCACTCAAAAAGAGTGTTGTAAACTGCGGACATCAAGGCTGAGAAGAGAACTGTAACAGAAACATTCTTTTTGACTAAATGTTTGTAAGATTGGAAGTCAGCGCAAAAAGTACTTCAGAAGTGTTGTTTGGCTGTCTGACAAAGAAACTGATCACTTTTTAGTGTTGCTGCAAAATTGCCATATAAGGTTTCTTTAAAGTTGTGCCCTACATCTAACTTTCTCTTTAAATAACCAGGAGATAGGGAGAGGAAAGCTAGAGGGTGGGGAGACTGCACCAAGGCTGTCTGTAATAACATGTTTGATGATGTTTACTTTTTGCTTTTGAGAGAGGAATGAAGTACCTTCTCTTTAGAGAGAGGCAAGAAAACACTTCTTTCTGAAGTACCTGGGGCCAGGATCAACTTCTGTTCACAGACACCGACACACCATTTCCCTTTGTCTTCAGCAGGAGCTGCTCATGCATCTGAAGAGAGCCCCTAGGCTTTACAAGTTTGATAACTTCCCAGCCAAGGAGCGCATGTTTCTCCCTTCTCAGCTTTTATCATTCACTCACTATCCTCCAGACACATCCTTTGTTAAACTGAAAGCCTTGAGAGAAAGCACCCATCTCTCCAAGCCCCTGCTCATGTGTGTAAAAGGCAATTATGATTCTACCATGTGGAAGATTTTAATAGACATCTTCTGCCTACAGCTTGATTTGTACACTTTGCCTAGCCTACCTGAGAAGCCCAGAAACAGCGGGTGCACAGCTGTGATTGCATTCCTGCATGGGTCTGTGCATGGGGGTGAGCACAACCTGGAGCAGAGTCCATGCTCAGCACTGTCGGTGTCTGATTTCTAAGGGATCTTTTCCCCCTCTTTGACCTTGTAGTTCTCTGTTACCTAAACTCTGAATAACCATTAGCGACAGCCAGACCCTTGAATTTTCAGTAAGGCAGTAGGGTATTTCTCTCAGTTGACAGCTTTAAGGCTTCTTGCGTTAAAGTCAAGGGTCTTCCTGCCAGAACCACTTGTGTGAAGGGTGGGATCAGCTGAGAGACTGAGGACCTTCTCTACAACAAAGCCCCAGAATTACCGGACGCTAACATGGCACTGGAGTTTTGCCTCTGGCCACAGGTACAGGTACATCTGTTCTGACAGTGCTGCAGAGTTTGTCACCTACCCTACACTGTGCCCTGGTAGATATATGTGTGAGATATTCCTCTGTTCAACCCTCCTGCCAGTCTGTAATGTGGGAACCGCTCTTTAAACTCCCAGCATGATAAGTCCTTCGCTACAGGCCATCCTGTCTATCCTCCTTGAATACAAGAGAGAAAAATTATGATCTCCACAGCTGAGAGTTAAGAGCTGTAAATCATGAATGAAACCACACATAAATCTTAGGAAGCACCAAGATTTAAGAAGCACCTTAGCTTTCCCTTGTTATCTTTCTTAAAAGGTTTCCTGCTCAATCTTCTGCACATCTCAGACCCTATTCTGAGGTGTAGAATTCTCCCTGTGCACATACAGGGTCCCTAGTTTGGACATCACAGAACCTGTAGGCTCTGGAGGGGACTGGAGGTGTCTGGATGTGATTAACAACATGGGTGCTGTTTTCCAAGTCTCTCAACACAAAGCATTCATTGTGGCATTAATACCATATATCCTTGTGTGTAGCATGAGACTCTACAAGTCTGTACTGCTCTGGGATTGAAGGCATAGACTAGTTTTTCAGTCTTACCACAATAATGTGTGTTTCAGTATACTTTAATACCTTCAAAATTTTGTCATCGTTTCCTAGCTGAGGCATCTTTTCTGCTTCACTTGTTGTCCGTATGACAGTAAAATAAATAGTCAGTTGGAAGTACACAAAGAAATGTTAGACTGAAAAGTTGGAATGCAGGGTTTTTTTCTTTAAGGGAACAGTTGAATTTTGTCTTAGGAGATGTAAGGTTTTGCCAATTTCTTGTTCATATTCATAAGGTATGAAGTCTGAGTAATACATGAAAAATGCAAGTATCCATGTAGCTAGGAACTGCAAGCAGAGAGTCATAGATAAGAACATGAATAAGAATCCCAGTAAAGTGTTTCCATGTTATTTAAACTCTGGCATTAAGTTACTTCTAGAGAAAGATGCTGCAAACTGAAGCTTTCCATTTTTTGGAAGAAATAGACACAACACAGTCAGTGACAAAATAAACCTCCCCCAGATTTTTTCTTTCAGACTGTCTTCACCAGCTCTAAAAATCTAAAAAGACTTGAAGCTGAAAATCCTGTTAGCCCGTCAAGGCCCTTTCCTACCATTTCTGACAGTAGTGGCAATTGTGATTCAGGATCCAAAGAGCTGAAGAAAACATTTCTTGCATGTTGGCTTATTAACACCTACCATTAACACCTACCAATATCCCATCTACTGCAGAATCCAGAATCCAGAATCATGTGTAAATCTGTTCAATAAGCATGCAGCCAATCAGGCACTTTTTTTTCCAGTGGACATTTTGTTGAGGATGATTACAGATCTGCCTCAGACAATAAAGATCTGTAGAGTAAGCATGGCAAAGACTCTACTCCAAATGTTTTCATTTTTGTTCCAAAGCAATCAGTATCCTTTTGGGGTGCTCAATAGCAGCCAGCATCAGAGTGTTCACTGAAAGTTACAACACTTATAAATAAATACACAATCCATTGGCTTTGAGGGAAGTTTGTTTGTAACCCATGCAAGCTGGAAGTTGCTTAGGGCCTAGCACAGGAATAAGTATTGTCTTTAGGAAGCCATCTCATGAGTGATATGACAGTGGATCTTTTTATTATTCTTAGATATGACTAAATCCTTTCTGTAGCCTTTTTTTTTTTTGCCTCAGTTTTCCTAGGTCAGCAAATATAGGAATTTTCCCTTTTATCAGTCTGACAGTTATTACCTTTTTTATTTCCTGCTAGTTCTTCTATTACAAGATAAAGACAAGAAAAGGGAGCTTATGACCTTTGTAGAATCACTCAGTATTTTGTATGCTCCTATCTGCACGGCTGCAAGGGCTAACAAATGCCCATTTAAAAATATTTATTTTTCGTTGCTGTAAAGGCAAATATGAGTCACTCTTAATGTGGATATTATGTGGAACAGTGATTCTGGTGGAACATGGGTGTCAACTGGAAGAAGCTCAATGAGTTTCTTGATCTGTATTAATTTATTTGAATGCTGCTACAAGAGCATTATCACTATCATGTGTCTGAACAAGGTCTATTTAGCTTGTACTTCATTTCTAGAGGTGTAGGAAAGAGTTGTCCCTTTAATTGGTTGATGTCCAGCCATGGTTTTCATGCACTGTCAGCATGTCCTGTTCTGCAAGTGTTTTTTTGAAAGACACACCCTCAGCTGTAGCATTTTCTCATTCCTCTGAAGTATGACATTCTTGGAAAAAAAAGAAAAATTACTTCAAAAATATTAGAGGACCCTCAGCTGGAATATATGAAAAAAAACACTCTGCCAGGATAATATATCCATTAATAAGGTCCCAGATTGATCCTTCTAGAAACGATTTTTCTTCCAGGTTTTGTTTTTAAATTTCTCTGAGCTCTCTCAAGAACCATTTACTCATCTGTATCTCACCAAAAAAAAATCATACACTCGGTGCCTACCAATGGCAATGACTTTTAGAAGCCATCGTCTTGTGGGTGCCATGAAATATTCACTAGACAGCTCAAGCTAGTTTCCAAATATAAATATCTGTCTGTGGATTATTTCCAGAGGCAGATGGGGCACAAATCAAAATTTGTATGAATCTTATTAAAGAAAAATAACCCTATAACAAAAGAGCTTGTTTGGATGACTTACAGAATAGATAAAGGAAGTTATCACTGCAAATGAAGTACTCATTAAATTAAATATTTTTCAATGATTAAAAGAAACCCATGTTCATCTTCTAGGGAAAAGTTATGTGCTAAGGCACCAATGACATTGATTTATGCATAATTGGATATAAAAGAGCAAAATAACATTGAGCTTTCAGATGTGAAAAGGTACCTTAAGAACAAACTGCAGGTTTCTTGGACATTTTCACAGACTAACAATAGTCAGCCCTTACTTTTAATCTTTAAATCATAATATCAAATGATGAGGTCTACTTCCTCAAGCTTCAGGAATCCAGAAACATGTCACATAGCCAGCTCTTATCAAGGCAAAAAATGTGGGTACTTCCAGAGGGTAATTATTGCTTGTATTTGAGACTCCTGAAATGGGGTGGAAGAAGGCAGATGCCTTTTCTTGAGCTCAGGAATGCTGAAAGGTTACACTGGATTACTAAGTGGCTGCACTTCTGGCTCATGATGGAGTAATAGAGAGAGGTGGTGCATCAACAAAAACATGGTTATATTCTGAGGATTGGGACATCTTAATTTTACTGTACAGGAGGGAGGTGAGAGTGTTGGAGGAGGGGAAAAGGGTGGGCCCTGTGCAGTGGGAAATGGGCATGGCTTAGTGGTATTGGTCTGGCAAGCTAGGAGAGCTTGTGTTAACAAGTACCAGTTTATGGGTGTATATGTTGTGTTTAGTGGAATATGGGTGGCCCAGAGCCATCAAGAGCTGCACTAAATGTTGAGCTGTGAACACCAGAACTAGGCATTCCCAGCTTCAGTTTCTCTAGATTCCCTCTGCTCCACTCTACAACAAAAGGAGAATAGGATGGGTGGATGTGGTGCTATAGGCAAAGTATCAGGCAGCTAAGACAGAAAAACTCAAATTTGTCAATCTAATGAGTACAGCCTCCAGAATTATGCTGTATATCAGCAGGAGCATAACTGGTATCCTGCTCTCAGATAAAAGCCATTTTACCATGCTTTCATAAATCCAGCCCCTTGAGAAGACATGGGTACTGGATGACAGTATCTTGGGTACTCAGATAATGGTACTGGGTGACAGTGAAGGGTGTCCAGTGTATGAAACAAAACATCTACCACAGGCATTTTTATCTTGTTTAAATTATGAGAGATAATGCTAAGAATACATCCTCAGTTAATTATCCTCTACACCTTTTTCCCAAAGCTTGCATTGTCTAATTGCAGAGCCATTTTCACTTGCTTTTAGTCCGTACATGTTCAGGGCACATCTTTCAAAAGCAAAATCATGGACAGTTGTATAAAAGCAGTTCTTGCCAGTGCAACACAAGAAAGCACCCCTGCTTCTGAGCTGTTGCATCACAGTGAGGTAACCATTTTCTTCCCTTTGCCATTGAAGCTCGTTGTAGCCCATACCACCAAACTCTATCCAACTGTGCAGCATAAGAGAAGAGGTATAGAATGAGCAGGCAAAAGGATCTTTACTCATGATGAAAGTTTGGAATTTAAAAAAAAAAAAAAAAGTATAAAGCATCAGAAACAGAGTTAAATTTCCCTACTTTTTGGGGCTTGGTGGTCCCAGCCAGACTTAGTGGGTGTGTCGAGGCTGAGAGACATGAAGATCTCCTCACTTCCTACCAATATCATGCATCTTGGGCATATCCTGCCTGCAGGTGTTTGGATGTCAGATTGGCGTGTGCCACATATCTCGTAACTTCTGGTTTCCTGTGGAGGGGAGCTTTGGTCTGCAGGCAGTCGGAAAGCCATGATGCACGTTTCCACATCTGGATGCCCAGTGAAAGACAGACTGATAGTGCTCCCAAGCTCACCAACCTTGACTGTCAGGTGGAGTCGTGTCTCCTAAGGGTCCAGGGGCTGTACTTCCACATGTCCGCTCCCATTCACTGTAGTTCTGCGGATCCACACCGGGATGCATCCACTGGCACTGAGTGAGAGCTCAGGCGTGAGGCCTCAGTCAGCCTCAGTGGCCGTCCTGCTAGGCATTTTCCTGATTCATAAGGAAACCTTCCCTGCATGGATGCTGTGTGTGTATCAGGACTCTTCTGTGGCTGTACCATTAGAAGGTAGATATCTAATCAAGACTTTTCACTCCAAGATTAGACATCTTTCTAAGGCCATCTGTAGCATCAGCCAAAAGGCAGCTTCATCCAGTTGCCAAGGCTCTAGGCAGATGACTGATCATTTTAGGTGGTGAGTCAAATGGGACTGATGACAACTTTGTTATTTCCTAGCTAGAAAAGTTGGTTCAACTTAAGTAAAACATAGTTCATGTTGACCTTAAATAAACAGGAACCCAACTTCCACTGAAAAATCCCTAGAAGATGAAGACCTGCTTACTTTTCTCCTATTCTTTACATTGATTACAGTGGCCTTTGTTTAAGGCCCTGAGTGAATTTTATGTTAACACATGCATGCTAAGTACACATTTGTACAGCCAAAGGTTAGGGGGCTCATAACTTGGAAAGCTGAAGCTCTTGCTTGTGTCTGAACCAAAAGGAAATATTTTGCTTCCTCAGACAGTGCTGGTGGATTTTAACTCTGGCTCTGGAGAGTCTGGCTGCAGAGCCCAACTCCTCTCCCCAGGCTGAACTGTACATAGCCTACCCACCTACAATAATCTGGTGGGGGGTTTGTGCTGTTTTTAAGCAGGTAAGTGCTGGCTGTACCCCTGTCTGCCTATGGGAACTCTCTATGCTGGTGCATGCCAAGTAACTCAAACTGGCTATTTTTGCTGCCAGCAATAGTAGCCTTGCTGATAGTTACCTCAGCTGGTGTGAACATCCTTAGCATCCTTGCTTAGCTTGTGCAACCCAGGTTAAGTGCCTGGTGCAAAACCTTCAGCATTATCAGGTTAAACCTACTCAAAAGTCAGTATTACTGCCAGTTGCAGTGTAGGCAAATCCCAAGGTTTCCTGTATTATTTGTGCTCGCTCCTTGGCAGTACTTCACTGTAAAAGTTCCCCCCTCCCTTTTAATACAATATTTTCTTCAGTCATGCTAATCCCAAAGACTCTGAATCTAAAGAGCAGCCTCATTGATTTGCCAGCTACATCAAGATAGAGGGGGGGAAAACAAGGCTGGAAGCAAATGGAGATTAGATTGAACAGCTATGCAAAGGATGAAAATATATAGTCAATATTAAAATGTGAAGAGTAAGTTAATGGCATAATGTCAGCATCACTGGTGGTACAGCTAGAAAGGTTAAAAATAAATAAATCTTTTTTGAGTATAATCTGCTTCATTTGGGTATTGTGTGAGCTATGAAGACTGCCTTTTGAAGAGCTCAAAAAACCTCAGACATGCTCGCCACCATCACAAAGCGCAACAATACTTCTCAGCCTGCAGGAGGGACTTGGTATCCCCAAAAGTCTTTTGCATTCCTCTGATTATTTAGTACCTGCCAGCCACTAGCTTAAACATTGGTAACTTTAGGATGAATAACCAGAAATGGGCTATTTTTCTGGGCAGACAGGGAGAGAGAGCGGGAGGGATTTGTCTGCATAGTTTTCCTAACCTGTTTTCCACCATCTCAGTGTTTAGGTGATATGATATTTACAGACACTGTTTCAACCAAAGGGAAAGATAAAAGGAAAACAAAAGTATAATTCATGGATGAGAGGTAGTCTACAACCAGCCTGCAAAAACATATGTCAAGACCTGTGGCTGGGGAAGTGCAGATCAACTTCTCAAACAAAATGGTTCCTCCACCTACCAATCATGGTTAGAAAGCAAAGGAGAGATCAGAGTTCCCCTAAATGGAAATGATAAATGCCTTATTATGCCTCAATAAAAAAGCTGTTCAGGCCCATGCTCACCTATATGTCAGTGTTTTCCAGCAGAAAAAAGATATATATATATATATAGAGAGAGAGAGAGAGAGNCCAGATTTCATCACAGTCCTCCTGCGGTGGCTTTCTTTGAAGTTGAGCAGATAAACACTGTCTTCAGGGATTCTATCTAAACTTTTTACACACATTTGTTCAAAATGAAAATGTGAGCTGGCAGCAAGCCAGACTTCCGCCGTTTTCTCTCTCTTTCTTTCTGACCCCCGAGAGACACCACGGATGTGTACACACTGCACATGGGCCTTTCAGACCAGAATTCTGATCATCTCAAAGCTGGGCTACTGCTAGAGAGAGAGCCCAGGTCTCTTCAGCTGATCTCAGGATGGTTTTACATTTTATGGCTACTAAATTTATTCAGAATTCACCTTTCCTTTCCTAATTGCATGCCAACATAAGCCCATACATTTTAGGGGTTATGTACATTGCCTTCAGAGGCGATTTGCACAGCTTCTGTTTCCTGTCATTTGCTTTACCTGTAGAGCTCGGTATAAATCCCTGCTGCAGGTCCATTCAATTAATGTGGAAGGGTCACTGAGCAGGCAGAGGCAGGAAAAGTAGGCCATCAATAAAAACAATAAAAATTCAGTAGAACTTTTGATGCCCTCTGCAAATCAGTGACATTGCTCTTTTAGATGTCAAACAAAAATGTGTTACCATTTACAAGATAAGCTTAGAGAACAGCTAAAAATCAAACAGAAATTTCTTAGCTACTTCCTTGTCAGCTGAGAGCATCACCGAGACCGTTGTTACCAGCATATCTAGTAAGCTTGCTGCATGCAAATAGCACTTGATTTATTTCACAAGCTCCCAGATAAACCCAGTGATCATTTGAATTGCTGTTAGCCTGAAGCGTGCTACAGAAGCATGGGGAGTACTCAGGAAACAAAAACTCAGGGAAATATGTGTGAAATGTAATCCTGGTACTGTTTGCCACATACTGAACACATGTGTCATCAGCACAGGAAATGAATAAGCTATAGATCAGGAATATCCCCTGGACCTAGGAGACAAGCTGTAGATGATTTTTCATTGTGCTAACCTCATAATCTAGACAAGCTTTCAAAATGTGTAGACACTGCTCCCCTTATCCTGGCAATACCACCCACGTTTTTTTCCTTGCTTTATGTTTATTATTGTGCTTAATTGGCCAAAATGATTGACATGTTTCTGCTTCAATACAAATTCTCCTGGGTCGAGGGTTGAGGCTTAGCAAGGGGATTAGAAATAGGCCTTACTTGACGTTAATGGATTCCTGTCTAGTACAACGCAAGCAAGGATGAAAACAATAATATTACATTTTTCCAGTGGAATCATTCCTGCTCCTTTTCTTCAGTTCCCAAAATTAAATATGTTCTTTATATTTCTATTTTCAGTGCGGCATCATATCATGAGCATTAATGTTTGCTGTGATGCAGTTTATAATCAGTTTATTCATTATTTATTGGTGGACTTACTGCTTTCCACTCCATTCATATCTAGGAATCCATTTTTACATTAAATTTTTAGTTTCTGAAGATACGACTGACATAAGCATGTGGTGCACAAAGCAAAAAGCAGATGGGGTTGTAACCTGTGAAGAGACTGCAAACAAGTTTTATTTCCCTCAAGGAGTTCTCTTTCTGTATGCCATTTTCATTAAAATGTCCATTTTCTGGCTCAAAGCTTAAGCCAAAGAAGTCCCTGCCAAGTGATTACCTGCCTGTTTTGGCATTCATTACTTGCCTGCTTTCTGTCTCAGAGCCGTACATTCCTGGAGGTGGGACAGGAAGTTCACAGGCTGGGATTATCTATGTGGGTGACAAAACCAACACTGTGATGGTACTCCATGCTGCCATTATTTCTCCTTAGCAATTAAAGGTGTGACCCTTCCTGTATTCTTAAAGGGAAAACTCCAATGGCACTACGTGGTACAATTGCAGTACTAAATCCACTGATGGTAAAAGTCATCCTCGAGCTGAGGGTGGCTGAGCTACCTGACTACATGGGGCTTGAAGTGTGGAATTTAGTTATCAAAGATATCTGTACCCACTATGATCATTAGCAAAACCACTGTCCTAGTTCTGCTTGCTACTGTTTCCTGCCCCTGCTACAGGTGCATAAGTGTGGAGGTGAAGGTCTGCTACCTAAAAAGATGCCCCAAATCTTCTGAGATCTCATAATGACTAGAAGCTCAGGCTGTCTGTTGTTACCATGTCTTTGAGAATCCTGCTCCTGTATTTGAAATTCAAGTGAAATTCTCTTTGGCCGTCTTCAGTCTGCACACATCATGCGCCAAGCAGCAAGGGGTGCTCAGGAAAGTTGGAATCTACTTTCGACATACAGCACTATCCTAGCACGGAAATTTCAAACCAAAAGAAGTTTAAAGCCCTTCTTGATTGTTTTGCATTTTTTTTTCTGAAGTTCACAGTGTCAAAATCACGTACAAGGCAGAGCTCTGCCCCCCTCCCCCTTCCCCTGGTCATTCTTCCTCTGGCGGTCACAGAGCTCTCAGACAATAATCAGCTTCCAGCTACCTTGCCCTGCTGTCCAGGCTCCCAGCTATGGATAAGAGCTCTGACCTTTGTATTCAGAACCTAAGGTGTCTCTGCAGCAATAACAGCTCCTTAGGGAAGGTAAGTTATAGATGGGGTGATCCTGCCTCTGCTCCACGGGTAGGCAGCAGCCTGAGTGAGAGCTCTGTGGCATGAGCATCATCCCTCCTAAAGGAGGAAGATCTGGCTGAAGAAATCCAGAGCATCCCCTTCCCTTGCTGTAGTTTTCTCCTCTGCTGTGGTTTTTTTTCTGTGTTATCATGAAAATTGGTCATGGGGCCTACATTACCGAGACAGAACATTAGGGCAGCTGGCATTTAATCTGACTGAGGATGGCATATATACCTGCACTCTCTCCTTGTTTAAACTGTGCTGAGTCATTTGTGATGAATAGCTCTAATGGCCCTGCAGATCAACTATACTGCTGGGTTTTGGTGTTCCAGGAAGGTAGGGTAAGGATTATTGAAACTTTACAGAGGAGATTAAGTGTAACCCACATTGAAGGTATAGTAAAGAAAGCAGGAGCAGGAGAGAAAAGAGAAAAAAAAACCAAAACAAAACACCAAACAACCAAAACCAAAAACCTTAAAGAAAAAATATTGTGAAAAAAAAAGGTTGGAATATTTCTTTTCATTTTGTGATTCAGGAATGCTTAGAAAGAATACACCTCATGATTGCATTTTACTTCTCATTGGCAGCAAGGCTGGAAACTGTCTGGAAGATGCCTGTGGCCTGAACTGTGCAAAATACACCAAAAAGGGTTACTAAAAGGCCTCACAGTACTTGATCAATTTAAAATTTGTTTCTTGTGACTGAACTTTTGTGTCACTTGATATGTCACACCTGACAAGCATTTTCTTTTGCCATGGTCTCTATATTAATGTTCAAGTTGCAAGCAGGGGGAATAGAGGCAGAGATGAAGGCAAACAGCCAGGAGTCCTAGTCTTTGAAATGACCCTCCCAAGAGCTTTAAGTGAAAACATGTGTAGATTTTTAAAAAATGTAAATAAATCCTTCACAATTGTTCTAGAATTCTTACCCTTTTTGTTCAGCTTTGCTTCTAGCCAAGAAACTGTCTACATTCTTAGTCTAAACACATCCTCCTTGTCTTTAATTTTTCATAATTAAACACATTTTCCATGGTGTGTAATCCAACTGGGGCAGGTCTAGATGATTGCCTTTCCACGTTGTTATAAATCGAGGCCCTAGCTGCAGAAAGAGGGGAGAACTCTCTGAGCTTGCCCAAGTAAAACATGAACAAACACAAGGCCCAAAACAGATTTAAATGTCTCTGCAGTTTGTCAACCCCTTCTCTGACACCAGAGCACTTGGCTGAAACAACAAACAAGCGCAGGCACATCTGCTGCATTTGCTGCAGTCCTGCATGTGCCTGGAGGAGGTGAATTGCTTGCCGGTTGTGAGCAGCCCCGATGGCTGCAGTGCTTTATCTCTGCATTTTGAGATACGTGGGAGCGCTCCCAGAACTTCCCAAAAGAGAATGGTGGCTTGCAGATTTACCCTCAGTTTTTCCATGCGATGTCAGCAATGACGCAGCTTTCTTCTGCATTTAAATGGCAGCCTGCATATGTCAGAATTCCCTAATAATCTGTGACAGCATGTCCAATTTCCCAAGGCAAATTTCTTGTAACTCAGGAACAGCTGACCAAGGGTCCTCTCAAGACTGAGGTAAAGGAAGACTAGGGTGAGAAACCTTCATTTCTCTGCTTTAAAGAACTGACCTTGCTTGTTGACCATGATATGAATGAGAGGCGCTCTGGTTGAGGTTTGGAAGCACACAGCACAGACTCTTAAAATCCTGCCAGTAGCCAATGAGAGTTGCTCTTTGCAGTTAGATAACTTCAGTGTTTATAGTATGCAAGGAATTTCCTGTAGTAAGTAGAGAAAAGTACAAATTATACTGAAAATTCGGACACAGCTGTATCTGCTTATCTTAGGTAAAACTGAGAAGCTTTCAGAGGATGCTGCTCTTCGTGCCTCTTTACATCTGGTCACCTAAACACAGAAGTTGCAAAATAAAGATTTGCACCAAACGCAAAAAGGAATGTTTGCAGCATTTCAGTGTTGTCTGAACCAGAACAATTCTACAATAAGAATTTCAGAAATATCAGAAATACTGAGTATCTGTATTATTTTCAAAAGTCTCTTTAGTTCAAAAAGGACCCTTGTCTTGGATCTGTTTATCTTCAATCGAACAGATTCTCTTTGCTGCTTTTAGCCCTCTTACTAGTTAGCTCACTCTCTTTTTAAACTTAATTACTTTGCTGACATAGAAGACGGTGTTGTGAGTGAAGAGGTCTGAGACCCATTCCCAAGTAGTTCCTCATTTCAGATGCTCCTTCTTCAAAATCATTAGATGTAAAATTTGTAGGATCATAGTCCTCTGAGGAAAACAGTGCCAGGGGATGCTCAGCACCTAATTCCTGCTAAGAGAATGAGCAGCATCCTTCAGGAGTCCTGACACAAGGAACCAGAGGCTTTGCTTGGCAGAGATGTATGAGGGACAGAGCAAACTTAGCCAAAGCCTGCTTCCTCAAGTCTTTCACTTATTTAGGACAAGCACAACATCAGGTCTTCATGCAGATTTCCTGTGTACTTGAAAGCACCTGTTCACCCCCACTACATGACTGAAGAGCCCTGTGACCAGTGTTACAGTCACTGAAGTAACTAAGTACAAATCACAGAAACTTAGACCACCATCCTTTTGAGATTATGCTATTTTTCATTTCTTATATCTTTTACAGATGATCTGTCTCCTGATATTTTCTTTGATTCTTAGTTTACACCTGGAGTTTTACAGAGATTAATTTTCCTGCTGACATTTCTTGATTATTTGTCCTGTCCCACTCTTAACTTCACTATGATTCAGCCTTTCTGTTGTTCTGCTTCTGTGGAAGTTACATGGTACATAGTTACGTAGCCTATTTCTAATATTTACCAGGCATTTTAGAGTGAAGGACTTTGCCTTCTAAATTTTGGATTATTTATGTTCTTGCTTGTTCTCATATGTCTTCTATGGTTTCTTTAGGAAAAAGGAAAAGCATCCATGATGTACAGTTTGGCACGCTGTGGACAAACACTGGGTATAATCAGGGATTAAATGGCGCAGTGTTTTAAAATGGAAAAAAAAAAAAGAACTTTGTGACTGGAAAATTTACCATCCATCATGATGTCTGTGCACAACTGCAGATCTTACGTTAGTCCTGTTAGCAACACTAACATCCAGCAAGGTAGAGGTCATCTCTCTCTCACACTTGTCAGACTTGAGACTATATTTGAGATTTGGCTCATATTTGATGTCCCTGTTTGCATTGCTTTCAAAATTTTCAGTGCAAACACGAGCTACAATAAGTGTCTTTCTTTGCATGTAGCTCCCCTTTTTACCCGGCCATGCTGCTAAGAAACCAAACAGCCACTCCTTGCCCCATGAAAGGGGAAAAGGCTGTTGGAGCAGCCCGCAGCCGTGTGAGAGCAAACAGGAATGACTCACCAGCTGGCCTGGGTGTGCTGTGGCAGAGGGGATGTAATCCCTCTGTGACACCAGGTGATGGATTTGAGAGAGCAGACCTTTGTAGATCCCTGGGTCATGTCACAAACAAGCAGAGCAGGTTCCACTCTTGGTGTGAGCTAAGCATGCACCTAAGTGTGCTGAAACCCAGGGGGCTTCTGCTTAGCACTGATCTAGCTTCCTTTCATCAGTGGCTATTAAGCTGACCACAGTCTCCACGCCAGGAAGTTCCCAAACTGCTCAATGACAGGAAAGAGAAGTGAATACCAGAGGAAGGAATGCTCTGTTGTGCCCTTCCTCTCATGGGTTTTCATTAAACTGATCTCACATCAATGACATGATGCAAGGCAGGATCTATTATGCCATTCCTACAATTCATTAATCCAAACTACATGAATTAGGTGATAGAATAGTCCTCTTGGCCACCGTGGTTCTACCAGGATGGAGACAGTGAAAAATCAGGTCCACTGATCAATATTTAACTTGGTTTGCTGATCCAAAAAGACAATAAGGAAAAACAGAGCTAATGTAAGGGTGGAGAACAAACATAAACTTAGGACAAATGGACATGAATAGAATATTTTCCAGTCCATCTTTGTCTCTACAGGTCTTGGGTGTTCCCAGTTTTCATTCTGATGTGCAAACAGAAGAGTTCCCAGCTCCACAATTGCCTCATGCTCTTTGCAGTGTCTTGGGCCCATAGAAAACCCTAGAAGAGCCCTAAAAGAACCCTAAAAAATGGAGTGTGAGGCCAACATTTGAGAAACTGGCTGATGATGTCGACAGGCAGTACTAGCTTTCTAGCCCAGAAGACAATGTAGAAAGATGAGTGAAAAATCAGATAAATACAGCACAAAGACATAAAGAGGGGGAAAAAACCCAAACAAACCAAACAAACCACCCACACAACAAACAAACAAGGAAGCAAACAAAAAAACAGAAGGTGTCTGAAATCTGAAAGGCTTCAAAAGTGATCTTGTTACAGACATAAACTATGATTCTGTTTTCTTTGAAAGAGAAACTAAGCAAAATCTTAAAGTCTTTCAAAAACTTCCCTCCTTTCAAAAAATTTACCCATAAATTCCAGACGAACACATCATGAGTTTTCTCTGGCTTTTCATGTCATTTGTTAGCTGTAGCTTTCTATGTCCTTTCATTTACCTAAGTCTTGTCTTTTCAAGCCCAATTTACTGGATTAACCTTGTTGCTCAGATAGCAAATTTTAAGTCCAAGATAAGCCTCACGAGGGGATTTATGTGAAAAATAACTTTTCAACCTCCAGAGCCTCCTCCAGCTCTGACTTAGTCATGGAGAGTCCATACCAGCTGACCTGAAGGCCATCCTGGCTTGGTGCCTGGCTATAACTCACATGTTTCTGAGCAGTGGCCAAAGGAGTCTGTCAGAAAGCAAAACATATGGAAGCTGTTTTTCTCTGAACTGTGGGGCCTCACTATTGAAGTAAGAGGTCCAGCAAACAGCAGTATGGCTCATCTTCAAAGCAGGAAAGGAATAGTGTCTCATCATGCCTGAGAAATGCTGTGGTAGCAATTATACAGAGAATAAGCATCAGGAGCTTTGTGATTCATTGGTATCAGGCTGGTTTCTACACTCAGAAGACCAAGCTGCTGAAATGAAGGTGAATATGGGTGAATGAAAGCTAATTTGTCTCGATTATGATAGAAACAGGGGTTAGTGCTCCTCATGGTGAACTGCAATAGTTTTGCCTGGATCTGTTGTGAGTTCTGAGAGGGTGGCAACTGAAAACTGCATCACAAGCCAAAGTAAAATACAATGGACATTGAAGAAAGAGCCCTCCCAAAGTCCAGAAGCAGAAATGCACAATTATGCGGGTATGTGACTTGCATTTTTTAGCATATGAAACATCCCCGAACATCCCTGAACATCCCTGGGTCCCAGTGTTCTGTTATGTCATGACAGAGCAGCCCACAGATGCTGGTCTCAGAGAACTGGCCAATACTCTGGCTGCAGATGGTCTGATTAAAATGGTGTTTGCTTAAAACTGCTGAATTTTGTAATGGGGAGGAAGCACAACAACCTGCCCTTCTGCCCAGCTCCAGCATTCAGAAACCTTGAATAACACCTTCACTTCCTGACACCCTCTCCTTTCTCAATCAATCACAGGACTGACTTAACACCAAGAAAGCAGACAATTTCATTTTACAGTCTTTTTATGTGTGTTCTGGTGCTGGAGCATTTAGAACTTTCATTTCCAGGCACTGTGGGTGAGAATCATACTCCTTTAAAAATAAAGTGAGATTTTCAGGCAGTAATCTCTGTGCGGCAGGTCTAGTTTTTAGAAAAAAATGTTCAGACTAAAAGTGCAAAGCCTGTGACTGCTCATAGACTCCCTGTCTGCACCAGGCCTTATGCAATAAAGCCCCAGTCTGGCTGAGACCCCAAAACATTCACAAATTTTAAGTGATAATATGATAAAGACATAATGTATTATTTTTCTGTCCTGTTCAAGATAATCCTGCATGAGCACAGTTACCTAGCTAAAGAGATTTGTCTTTAAAACCAGCTAGAAAAGACATTGACTCTCCTGCACACCAGTTGCTAACTGGCATTTTTCCAGGCTTTCTAACTTCACCAGTTAACAGAGCAATAAATGGGAGATATTTAAGATTTTAATTTCTGCTGAAACCTGACCATGTGGGAGATAGTCCTATTTTTTCTGTGATATATTCCTTTTATGTGAGAAAGTAAGATCCAGTTAGTGCTGGAATCTTTGCAAGATGAGTGTTCACTGGTGAGCAATTCATATTTGCAATATCTGCATGATATAAAAATACCATTAAAAATATACCTCCTTAAAAAGAGCAATTGCCAAATGCTGTCTTACACGTTGCCTTTGGGCCCAACCACGTTATTTGGTTTTTGTAAATGTTGTTTAGGATTTGGTCTACGCTGCTGCCACAATCCCATTTGGCTGTCACTTTAGGTGATGCTGGCCTAAGCTGTCCCATTGCAGCTGCCCTGAACTTCTCCTCAAGGAGCTGTGCTCACAGCCACATCCAGGTGTGCTCAGCTGGGAGCTGTGCCCCAGGGCAGGCACGGCACAGTGCTCCACTTGGCGAAACCAAGGCCACCATAACAGGAAGGGAAGAATTCACAGTTGGTTTGATGCAAATCTTAACTGTTGAAAATTAGCAGTGGAATTTGTCACTGAGGAAGTGCCTCCAGGAAAGGCCAGGCTGTGGGCATCTGATGCACGTGCAGATATTTTTTCTCCTGCATACCATCCACAAACAGTACACAGTGCGATTGCGACACAAGGTCTCGGAGCTGGGCATTCAGCTATTGATGCTGAGTCTTGCCTGGTTTTCTTTAGAACTACTGAACTGATAAAGACAGGCTGAAAGGTCTATCTGTCTCTTCCAAGAGTGCGTTTGTGTGTGTGTGTGTGTGTGTGTGTGTGTGTGTGTGTGTATTTTATGGCCAGGAATTTTCTGCAGTGTTTCTCATTCACTTTTGTGATGGGCATTAGGCCAGGATAACTGTCTGCCTCCAACCTAAATGAGCTTATAACTTTATGAAGCATTCTTCACTGATGCTTTGGGGATCAGGAAAATGGACAGGCTGTGCAACTCCAGAGACCTCCAAAGAAGTGGAGTGATGACTTGGGCAGCTCTGTGTGCCTGTATGTGCTATCTTGCAGGCCACATATATATAGGATTGATTACTGGTTTTTTACTGCATTAAAGCAATGTGAAAAACTTACAAGGGCAATTTTATGAACATTTCTATGTTCCTTTGATAGAGGGAAAGATTGAGTACGACTTAGTTTCTCAATTTTCCTTCCGTGCCTGAAGAGCCTGAAGCAACCCCATGGCCTGTTGCACCATTTCCCCAAATGGAGATTTTAATTTATAATGTTGTCCACAGGTCCTGACAACAGGGCTAGTAGACTGCATCACTAAATTAAACAATGGCCTGTTCTCCAGCAGGAAGATTGATGAGTAGAAAAAAGGGCACAAAAGAGTAAAAGTACATAGGAATCTTGGTCTCTACTCTTTGCTATTTCTTCCATCACAAGTAGGTCCCCTGTACAGCAATTTCGTTTTAACAAGGAATCCACTTCATCTTAACTCTACACCTACATCATTCACAAATATATAAGCATCTCCAGAATGAGTTCCTGCACCTTCTCATACAACAAACAGAAAATAAAAGGCATATAAGAAGATGCTAAAGACCTGATTGAAGTAAAAAAAAAAAGTAGGAAAATTTGAAGATAATGAGGTCAGCCTATCCTTACTTCACGCAGAGATCCAGAAGATTACAGAGATCACTTATGGTATCAACTATTGCTGGGTAATATGCTACAATAAAAGAGAACACAAGATGCATTGGGTAGTGGCAATGAACTGATTTAATCAAAAAGTCTGAGCATTTACTCTGAATTTCATTCTCTTTGGCAATTTATAGAGAGAACACAGGGCCTCCAGCCAGCTTCCCCCTCTATGCTGTGTGTACAGAGCTGAGGCTCTCTCTTGTGTATCATGTCTTTTAAACATCGGATGTCTGCCTACCTGTCTGCTCAGGACTGCCAAACCCAAGCATTTAAATATAATTTGTGAACTCCTTTTGGTTCACACACTCCCCATAAAGACAACCAAGATATTAGGTTAAAGATCACAAGGGTTTATACATTATACTTTTTATCGGCCTTCAGTCTCCAGCCGAGACATGTGCGCCCATGTCAGAGGCTGCTCTCAGAGACCTGCAGTACTTGTAATTTGCTTTGAGAAAAAAGGGAAGTGAGCTGAATTTCCCAGGAAAGTTGCCTGCTTCACACAGCTGAAGCCTAAGGAGAACTCCAAACCTCATGGAAAGTCTGGAAGTCATGCTGCGTGCTTCCAGATCTGCAGTGCTGAAGAAAGCCAAATACAGAGGATTTCATGGAAGAAGCAAGAGGCATGTATCTACACAGACAACTTCTCTCCTTGCCTCCTGTGGAGCTCTGACTTTTGTTCTTTAATCTAAAATTAAGAAAAACCTAACCAACCAAAAAAAAAAAAAAAAGCATATAAAGAATATATCCTGCTTTTGTATGTTGAAAGCTTAACAGCAGGCAGAATTATTAGTGCCATGGAAAAAACAATTTGACCACACAAAAAGCTCTCATGTGCTAAATGTTAAAAAGACCTTTGTGGATTTGAATGGGGTGTGTCGAGTGAAGTGAGAGGAAGGAAGTTTCAGGTGCAAATGACTCCCATGCTGTTACATTTCTAGTCTATTAAAAATAATATATTTTTCTTTTACTTTAGAAACTTAAAAGCAAGACAGCACTAATATAATGGCACATTTTAACACAGGGAGTGAAAAATAGGATCATATTTGATGAAAAGTCACATTTTCAAATCCTTAGCTTATTTCCACTAAATTGGAAGCAAGGAGGGAAGTTAACATCTGATTTGGGTTGACAGGTTTGCAGCCAATACTATTTCCCTTCCCGCTACTATTTTCTAACATATTTTTTGCTGCTGAGAGTCTTTCTGTAGCAGAATGCTGGCAGTGGCAGAACCCAGAAGAAGGAACTTGGCTGTTTGCAGAAAAGGATCATTCTCATTAGGAGATGTCAGCTGCTGCTGGCTGCTGAGATTTACAAGAGCTGGTTCCAAAACTCAAATACTAAGTGCCTCTTTCTCTCTTCTCCATCCTACTTCACACTGGAGCAAGGAAAATTAAGAACTAAAATGGAGGAAGAAAACTCTTCCAGCATTGATTTGTCAAATAGAGCTGAAAGCATAAGCATAAACAGACAAGCATGCTTTGCCCTGCCCGGTAGCATCAGAGAAAACATTCACGAAACAATATCCCCTTTCATAATCAAAGTCACTACAGTCCTTACTAATGGTGTTGTTCCTGGAGTCACAGCTACAAATATGTGTGTGTAGTTGTGGTCTTGTGGCCTCTGCAAGTCTGGTTGTGCGCAGGACTACTCATTCTATGAACTTAAGTTCTCTTTATGCCATTGAAGGAACAGGTTTAAGGTCATTATATTGAACAACAATAACAAAGAAATCATTCTGATGGGATATGGAACCAGAGCCTCAATGACACTTAGTATTTATCCCCAAAAATATCTGCAAGTTTTTCTCTCCTGGACTCAAATTATTTTTGAGAAGCAGATGTGAATGGCTAAGTGCTACTGGTGATGCTTTTGTGATATATGCATTGCAGTGTGTCTGTCAGGCTTTCAGTGAGACTGCAGCTCTGCCTGGGGATGAGCCAGCTACTATATTCCAGACTTATGCCCTTTGGGGTTTTCCTGCCTCAGAGGCACACAAAGTGCATCCTGGGGCTATTTCTAAAATTATTACTGATAATTTCCCTTCCCTCTGGGTCCTGTAATTGGACTGATGTTAGAAAGGTGTCTGGCTTTTCAGGAAGGTACTTTAGAAGAAAAATCCTAACAATAATTTTAGAATGTGTTTTTAATAAGATTCTGTTTTATTACCCCCCACCATGACCCCATGAAGCAGGGGTTGAGTGTATGGCAAAATAATTTTGTCCTGACTTGACAATGGGTTTATTACTTGTCAGGTAAAAGGCAAAGACTGAATTTTTACGCAGATCTTTCGAATGCCAGATCACCAAACATGCACAGAGACACATAAACAAGTTTATTTTCTATACTGCACATACTATATGCATGTGTATGTGCATCTTAAGGCAGATATTCTGCCCAGCTAATCTGTCTCTACATGCAAAACCCAGTGCTTCCCATTGAATTCAGTGGACAGACCCAAAGGCATATAGATTTTCCTTCTGTTCCCCTCCTCAAATGATTTCTAGTACCTTTTGGAAATACAAAAAAATACCCTGTAAGTAGTTATATAAAATAACCAGTCACCTCTGGACTCAAGGGAGAAAAATATAAGTAAGCCTGGAAAATGAAGGCCTGTCCAGCCTGGGCTCCCAGGCACTCTTCTATGGTATTATGTTTTTGTGTGACCCTACATCCATGAGACACAGGAAGTACTTTCCCCAAACAAATCATACAAAATAATTTTTCCCCAAAATCATCATGAAGAACTTCCACGCTTCCCAACAGCTGCTGATGACACTTTTGAGGGACAGCTTGCTCTTCTGCTGCTGGAGATCCCCAGCGTGGGTTTGCATGAAGCTACCTATACCTCAATAGTACAAAGGGCTGAAATTAAGCTCTGTGGCACTGACTTCCCCTGCCATCCTCCTCTCCTTTTCCTAATCATGCAGGGTGTGGCAGGGAAAGTCTAATACCATGGGCATTGGCAGCAAAAGACTATGTTGTACAAGAAACTGAAGCACAGACAGAAATATTCACCTGGGAGCCCTTGGTTCACTCCCTGGGTTTCAGCTCTCCTGGATGAGGGAACTGACTAATTAGCCGTGAGATGTCAGCTCTTACAACTCCACATGCATTTCCTACAGCTGGGAGGCACAAGACATGTACAACACACTTTGGTGAGCCAAGAGAGGAGGAGGTCCAGCAGTACACTGATGTTGTCTCCTCAGGGACCCACCTTTCCAACGGAGGGTGGAAATGGTTCAAGCCTGGGACACTGAGTGCCTGGGGAAGCTAATGATGGCTCCCTTGGGAGCCTCTGATAACTCCTTCCCTCTCCCTGCCAGGTACATAGATTAAGCAGCATCCACTGTTGGGAGTGGACCGGGCAGTGCCAGATTAATAGCTGAACTCAATAATCTTAGAGGTCTTTTCCAGCCTTAATGAATCTGTTATGATTCTACAAGTCCTGTGACTTGATAATATAATGAGGTCAGACCTAGGGTTGCCTTTGAACTGTTAGAGAACTCAAAATTGGTAATGTCCCTCCTCCTTCCATTTCTCCCTGGTCGCCTCTGACCCTGGATAAAATGTACTAAATGCCTTTCCAAATTTTGGCTCTAGTCACTAAAGGAGTGACAGAGGGATTGTGCTTTATCTCGCAGAGTTTTCCTGAGTACCCAAAAGATTGTGAGGTATTCAGACAAGAGCACAATGGCAAGATAAATAACTAGGAATCAACACAAGCACTGCCAAACCCTCATCATACGGTGGAAGCACACAGCTCCCGAGGTCCCCATGTCTTTATCAAACACTAATCCAGCACCTAACATTGTCTTGAAGTTTAGAGGGGGTGGAGGGAGAGGAGATGTCTGTTTTGGGAAAGGAAGGAAGCTCTTTTTTCATAGATTGCTTGAAAAATGACAGCTGTATGACACTACCAAGATGTCTGGGATATTTGAGTTGAGCAGGGAAGATGGATTATTGGACAGGGTTTGATGAGCCAGCTAAGAGAGTTTGACAGATTTCTGAACTGTGTGATAAAAAATGTATACTTTACACATTTTTCAGATTAGCTCTTTATACAAATATATATGGGGAGGGGGCTTTTGAAAACCTCTGTAAATATTAATCTGTAATGGTCAACTATCAGTCCAGTCAAGTTCATTGTGATGTGAAATCTCTACCCTACAACACTGGTTGCACTTGGGTTAAGATTAATTAGAGATGTGCAGCAAAGTCTTTCATGCTGCTTTTCCACCATCTTGGAAATTAAGATCTCTGTCACACAGGTGTCAATAATAACAAAGTTATAAATAAGTTTAAAGTTGAGTCTTTCCAAATTTGCAGCAGCATTTGTCCTTTAAAGGGTGTCACAATGGATATGGCTCCAAAACCTGATCTATTATAGCTCAGGGAATCTCTAGTCTTTAGTTTAGCTCCTTTTATAACTGCAGTTTTTAAAGTTATCACCAGATGTATGTAATTACTCAGAGTTGCTGTAAAATCAGTCTCAGGGAAAGGAATCTATTATTATGACTGTAATTTTTTTACAAGATATGGAAGCAAAATTATGCTTATAAGGTTGTGTTCTTTGATTAAACTCATTGCTGACCTATTAAGAAATTTAACTTTTTTCTGTTTACATTAGGAGTTTGATTGTGTTTGCTTAAGCCAGGGCCTCAAACACTAGATTTTGCCAGCTTTTTCACTTGGATGGTGCTAGCGTGATTGAGGTCATGGTTTTGTTTCCTCACACTCAGCTCACCAGCCCTACCCAATGATTAAGCTGTTGTACTTTGTCTCAAAAACCTAATGGAATTAATTCCTTTATGGTGGGTTTGGTAAGGAGGTTGCGTATTTTTAGTCCTCCATATATGTTTTGCAGTTAAAACAGTGGGTCTTAATTCCAAAAGACTGGAAAATACGAGGTTTGAATGTCTTTTCTTATCTAAGTTTTTCTTGATAATACCTGAGGCTGTTACACATATAGCTCTGCTCTGAAGCATTTTCCTGGAGCACTTGGAGGGTTTTCAAAGGCACTTAGAGTGGAAGGGGATAAGATATTACCAAGAGCTATTAAAAATATCCAGACATGATTATCTGAAGAGCTTCACTTGCACTAAAACGAGATTCTCAGTATGACTATACTTCATGAACAGTTATTCACACACAAGATAAACATTACTGTACACATGTTTTCCCACTTTCCCTGGAAAAGCTCAACTTAAAAGCATGACAGGGTCTCCAATGCTCCACAGTTTTATTACTCAGGTTGTATGAAACAATAAAATATCAGGCTGTATGAAACAATAAAATATCAACAGAACACAAATGCTAAAATGCTAAAAGAATGCTCTGTATTTTGCCTCCACTTCACAAATGCTGTTTCTCTTTGAATTTCTCCTACTTTGCTGTAAAGTTCTCAGGAGTCTGCATTTCATTATCGCATCCCTATGAGCTTGGCATTAAAATACACGCACTTCTGAATTGTTGTGCTACACACAAGCCAGACAGTATCTCTCCCATAGATCTGAAGAACATAAGCAGCGTGTTTTACATATTAAAGATCACTTATCGACTCATACACATTTCCCCTTTCTATTTAACACTCTAGAGTTTAATATATGGCATAAAGGCCAAATGCATTGCTTTCCTTTTCAGATCAGAAGAGATAACACAAAACTTATAAAGAATGCATGAAGCTCTAAATATAGAACTGGATTTCAGCTAGTTTAATGCTGCTTCCTGTGCAATGGAAGTGTGTTTTACCTCTGGTATGCAAAAGCAATATGTACCCAGGGCCGAGATATAGCGTTTAAGAGCCAACAACTAAATGCCAGGCACTGGAAAAGCATGGAAGCACTTCACAAAGGCGTTAGCTTGGCTGTTAATGGCAGCTTTACTGTTGGCTTTGACCAATATAAAAATAAAGTAGATCTCCATGGAATATTGCAGTCAAGCGTTCAGAATCTGGTGCACTTAGAGACTATTTTAATAAAATGACGACAATAATGAACTGTAGTTTGACACAATGTAGGCAATAAACTCAATGGAGTCTGAAGCAAGCTCCCAGAAATGAGGCAGCCAGAGTAAAATATAGTGACTAACTGTTATATGACCAAAGCAAAGGAAAGTACCCAGGGAGGAGATTCCAGTGCACTCAGCAATGGGAATAACTCTAGATAGAAAGGATTCTCTCATTCAAATGTCAGTGAACAGACCCAGGTATTTGCTAATTTGCAAATCAGAGCAAAACAGAAGCAAATATTAACCCCTAAATGAAAAGTACAGAAAAAAAACCATAGAGAACAGAAATCCAGATAGGAACAGCTGGACAGTCTGTGGGAAGGATCCAAGACTAGATTTTTAAGGGCTATTTTTCCCTGGCTTCCACAGGATGGACCATAGACTTGTGGCCAATGGGTGCAATGCAAATGAAATCCTGAAGGTAGAGTAACAGCAAAAAGTGAGGGTGGTAAAACTTAAAGGCGTAAAAAAAAAAAAAAATGAGACCCATCATGGTGCTACCCAGTTAACCACTGTCAGTTTTCACACTGGAAATAGCCATAGGAAAATATGCCTTCTACACCTGCAGAAAAGTGTGACTTTTTTTTTTTCCCGAAAAAACTAACTTTCTAGATAATAAATCCAAAGCACGTGAAAGAAAGAGAATCTCAAAATTTCAGAAGGCGACTTAAAGGGGAAAAAAGGGTCTATGTGATGTCTTACTATCCTAAAATGAGATAAGCATCATCGCCCAGACACACCTTGTCACTTTAATTCAGTAACTGGAAATTTCAGAGACAGAAATTGGGGCCTGGACTCTGAATGTTGTATTCCGGCAGCTAAATGGATTCATGGTGCTTAGGAAGCCTCAGTGCTGGATTGCTTTTCATATTATTTTGTGGGGACAGGACAATGCCTGGACCTTTGCAAACAGAAAAGGATAAAACAGGACTTTTCACTTAAATTTCTCTCTTTGCAAGGAATGCCAGCATGCAGCAAAAGCTGAAGAGATACCAAAATTAAGCTACCAAACTTCATTCTTAACAGACTTTTGGTTTAAGTCTTTTTCCTGAACAAGGACCAGCTCTGCTCATTGTGGTACTACAATGCCCTTTTCTTGTGTTTTTCTTTTCTTTTAAGGAATTGTCTCCCATGCAAGAGCTCCCTCCCTGTAAATTGTCACAGCCATCAAATGGCAACAGCCTCTTTCTCTGAAGACACTTTTGTATCTGAATAATCTTATGTATATTAATGCTCAATGGCAATACAACCAAAGCCATCTTAGTCAGGCCTGAGAAGGGGTTAGCAAATCTAAGCACAAGGGCAGGCAAATTTAAAAATGATCAACCAATTAAAAATCTTTAGGAAAATCTGAATAGGAAAAGAGAAGTAACTGAAAGGGGCTTACACATTTCAGACAGCAAATACCTCATGAGGTTGTCTGCAAGGGTTGGGTGCCTACACAGATATCTATCTACACAGATATCCATCTACATAGAAATCAATATTTGTCTTTTACAAACAGCACCTCTGAGACCTGCTGAGAATGATGAAAGAATTATTTCATGCACCTTAGAATATTTGTGTCTTATTTCCTGGGGTCCCCTTGTCCTGCTGACAGCATTATTTGGGATGCCCAGTACACAATGGCTGCTTGGAAGCATTATTCCACTATGATTCAAAACAAGGAAGGACAATGCTTTCCCTCCTAATCCCACTTTCTCTTTTTCAGAAAAGGAAGAAATACAGCCTTGATTTAAGATGTCGGACATTTCCATCAGAAAGGGAAGTCTAAAAGTAAAAGAGATGCCAACAGTGGAGTTAAAAGGAGCCAAATTACAAGACCCAAGTGCCAGCCTCCAACCATACATAACGCAGTGTCTTCCTATAGAAGCCTGCTACTTCTGACCCCTCAGTAATCATTCTAGCACAGAGGTGTGAGGTGGGCAGTATAAGAGTTACCTAGCACAGCAACAGCAGTTATACTCTACTGCTTTGTCTCTAACTGAGAAACAAAGTGGTGAATAGACCTTTTCATTTCAGAACTGGACTGTTTATACCAATCCTGTATTTGGGTATTTTTAGATACCCTTTGGGAAATTAAAGGTGCTGTTCAAGAAAAAAGACCTGGACATACAGAACCGACTGTGGCAGGCATGACATAAAGCTTGGTGGAGCAGGGAAGAAGCATCTCCAGCTGACCCATTCACCCATCAGTGTTCTGTCCCTCCATATTCCTAGAGATGTGTGTGCTCTTTGACCACATGCCATGACCTGGCAGAGAAGAGGTTAAACATCAGTGCAGGGCAGCAACACACACTCAGAGTAATAAAAGTCTCTCAGATTAGTAAGACTCTGTGGATGAGTGATGACGATGAACATAATTGGCAGCGGGAACCTGATTTCCTGCAAGCAAAGCATGTAAGTGAGCAACAGGGAAGGTATTCAAGTCCTGGAGCCATAAACTGTTCTTCTGGATCAAGTGAAAGCTATTCTTGGTATAGACGTCGGGATAAGACAGAAATTGTATCCCACTTTCATCCATGTCCCCAGTCTTTAGATTAGATTTGGCTGCTAGCAACAATTGAGGGTGGCTGGAGATTTCTTGGCTGAAATATTGCACTGCTTGTTAAAGGAGAAATAATGGGTCTGATATTTATTGCCTGCATTCTTTTCCAGACCTAAGAACAAGTGGTTTGTTTCTTATCTGTACATAGTGACACTAAGGATCAGGATATGATTTCAATTTCATGCTTCGTATTTTTTTTGCACAAAATATTTTCAAAAGGTCATTCAGGTATTTTGACACATATTTTCCCAGAACTGGGCCATAACAGAAAAATTTTTCCTATTTTTGCAAATTTTGTCAATGTTATTTATTATTTTAAAGATAAAGATGTATTTTGGCACTGCTGACTACAAGGCTTTGTTTAAAATAGATTTCATTGGCTTGTGGTTCATTTCTGTACTCAATCATGGAGGTGATAGGGAAAATTTTGGCAGCTTTTTACACTGAGACAACATTAAGTGCAATCAGGAAGTGTTTGTAGTCTTTTCAGTTGCATGAAAAATTTCGTCTTCTCCTAATCCCCTTCCTAAAAATACGAAGCTTTTTTACAGAAATCAGCTCTTTTCATGAATATATAAACTAGCTGAAAATCCTGTTTTCTGTCAGTAAAGTGACAGAAAAGTTTTGAGCAGACCTAAGCTTTGCCTTGTTTTAAAGTGCGCCCAAAAGTTTGTTCTTACCCTTCTTTCTCACCTACCAGCTTCCCCTGCTTCCAAGAAAGCACATGTGCTCAAGCAGCGGTTTCCCTTCCCACAATAATGGGATGAGTTGTGGTTGCACATACTTGGAGCTCCCTGTGCCAGCACTTGAGGTGCTCTGTGGGCCCACAGCTGCAGGGCACAGCCCTAGGACTGCAGGACCTCAGCAAATGGTGGGACAAAGCTCAGCAGGAAGCACATTGCCACTGTCATCACTTTTGGACAACCTTCCTTTGATATCTTCAGTCCTTCTTTGCTGTGTCCTCTTTCCTTAGGTTATATGCAAAACAGCTGAGCCTCTTCACCTTCCTCTGTTCTGTTTTTCAGGAATAGATGCAGGCAGCATGCTCAACTCCTTTGGCTCCTGTCATGCCATCGCATTCCTGTCAAGCTGCTCCTTTGAATCCCCGCTCACTAGTCTTTCATCAGCAGTGACCTCTGCACTGCTTGAGTCAGCTAACACCTCATTTGCTTTCATGTGAAGTGCCTCCTGGGCGGAGGATATTGCCAGTGGCAGGTGGGTGAACTCCTGCTAGTCACTGGTGTGCTCAGGCTGTCAGTCTGCCATCCCTGCCCCCACCCCACAACTCCTACATCCAACTCAGTTTGCAGGGTCTGGGCTATGTGTGTGAGAAAATGCATCGTAGATTTGTGGGCAGTATAGTCTTGAATAGAAAGTGGTTTTTTCACACTGATTTTGAAGAGCTTCTTCAGCTCTGCATATCTGGATCTTGTCACTGTGTCTTTTGAGATGGTCACAGTAAGCTATTTTTTTGTACCTCAAGTCTCTTTCCCTTTGCTTCCTCTCTTTTTAGATGTGTGCTTTAGTACATAAATATAAAGTGTACAAAATTCAGTCATTTCACTCACTGAAACACATCATTGAACACATCAACATTTGGAGGGTTTGAGTTTTTCCTCTCTTTCATTTGACTTCAGCACGGTCTGAGTTTAATGGCTCTTTTACTATTTTCTGCTAGATAGAATAGCATGGTGGTTTGTAGCCTTAGGACAGACATTGTGGAATATTTGCCATATTCACATGGTCTCTAATATCTGTATTTTTAAATAACCCCTTAAACCTCATTGAGAGCCTAAGGATGCCTAGAGACAAAGGTTTCAATAGGGCTGTGTCTCAAACAACTTAGAACAGTGCTCTGAAAGTGATTTCTTAATTATATAATTTGTTGGGGATTGCAAATTGCTTTCTGGAGATGATTGAACTTTCCATTGCAGTAGACTGGGAAAGTACATGTTGTCAGCTCTGTTGAGGGAAAACTGAATTTCCAGATGATATGGGGCAATGTACTGACTTGATTGATAGCAGCCAGCTCAGAATATGTTGGCTTTCTCTGCTACTGCTTCTGCTTCTGTCTTTGTATTTTCTTCTTTCATTTTAATCAGTACAGTCCGTGAAGCTTATGACTACTGTCCTCTGGAGGGGTGTTTCCTGTGGAATTCAGAATATGCAGCATTTGTTTGACCTCTGCCTTCTGTTGTACACGGTCATGCCTCACATTTCTTGTCAGCCTTTCTTTATGGGTAATAAATTCAAATATTAGAGAAAGTTATTCTTCCTTTCTGCCAGCTGGTCTTGCTTTATGCAAAGATGTTTGTGATGCCCCAAGGATTGTGCTTGTATGGATAATCCCACAGGCTTCTTGTTGGCCTTATGCTAAGTATTTCCTAAACTATAAACAACTACCCTGCAGTTTAACACCAATCTGGCTGTTCTTAAGTGTATCACACTCACACACAGACACAGAGCTCTGTTTGCTGAGCATTACTGCTATCTAAACTAGTTTGCTTGTACTGTCTCTAGGTCAGATTGATGTCCTGTTCAATATCTTTGACTAGTATCTCAGCTTGCTGGTTTATGCATCTCCAATTGTGTGGCTGTCAGACACAACAAAATGATCCCCCTTTTTCCCTCATACGTATTTCTTCCCACTTCCATGTTTGAATACATGAATGTTTAAGGATTCCTCTCTCTGTTTCTTGTCTGTTAGGCTTTCCTGAGATACTTGCCTTGATTTTTTTTGGTCAAAACCACATAGATTCAAGTTTTTGATAGTTCATGGCCAACATTACAAGCTCACTTGTCATGTACTTCCCATATATTATCATTTACAACGGCCTGGTGTGGTACAGTATTTTAGGCAAACAAAATGCTGGGTTTGACTTAAGTAGAAAATGAATCAGGCCATTTCTTCCCTGGTTGCCTAGATGCCTATATGGAAGTCTGTACCATAACAAGTTTTCAAATATGTTTAATAATAATAATAATAATAATAATAAATTAGTTGGTAATATATGCCCTCTTATAAATATGATAGTGTTTTTGCATAAACTGGCTACTGAATTTAGCAGATTGTGGAAAAATAAAACTTCATAAGCAGCACAAAGAATGAAACCTGCCTTTCTCTGGCTTTGTTTCTCAGGGCACACTGCATCAGTACAGACGCACTGGTGCCTGATATGGTTTGTGCTTATACTGCAACAAGAAGACATTAGCAGGGAACTCTCTATCAAACTGTCTGTATGCAGTAATTGTGTAGGAAGCGAGCATATCTGAGATGTCTGTCCCTTTGTCAAAAATCACCAGTTGATTTAAAAGGCAAGGCATGATACCAAAAAATAAGTAGACAATCTGAGTGTTTAAACAACATTTCGTTGGAAAATCCAGTTTAAAAAACAAGACTAAGAAAAAACATCACTGCTAAGTGTAACCTTTTATCTGGGATCAAAAATATGCTTTAAAGTAAAATCTCTTGCTAGAGATTTTCACTCAGCTGGGCTATAGTTCATTGAACTCCCTTATATGGATAACTTCTCTTTCACTTCTTGTCCAACTCATATTTGACAAATTGTGCACTCTTTTAGGTAATTGACAATATGTCTATTCTGTGTCCTCCTAGCATCAAAATGATCAACTTCCATCTGGTCTGCTTTTAAGAAACATTTCCCACTTCAAAGTCCACTAGCAGCATTTTCCCCATGTTCTCAACAAATTGCTCTCTCATTTAACTTCTGACCCCTCCTGTTGCCCTATAGTGATGCTACAAAATAAATTGTCCTCAAAAAAAAAATGTCCAGAAAGAGTTTTTTCTCTGACTGCCAGCCTAAAGACACGCCTATGCCTGGTCTTCTGCCTGCCTTCTGACATTAGTTCTGGCAGCTGTGTCTAAAAGAGGCTGATATCTTCAGTGTGCTGGAGGTAGGCTGCATTAACCAGAGGTGTCATACAGCTAGAAGGACATAAAGGAGTGCAGCATTGCCATCCTATTCCCAGTTTGGCTGAGTGTTGGTTGTAAAAAACATCTAAGAAAAGCAGTAAAAACTTTGCTTTCCTTCTCACCATGTACCTGAGCATAGCATTAATACTGGCACTCACATGGTGCTGTTAAATGCTATCATTATCTGTAACGCCGAGCCGCTTTTACTACTTTTTTTTAACCCTTTTAAATACAGAAAAAATAATTTTTTAAATGTATCAGTGCAATGAATTTAAATCAGAGGATGTCAGAGAATTGAAATAAAACCCCTTGATCATCTCTGTTGTAGTTTATATTCTAAGTAAATATATTTAAAATTCTAGCTAGGAAAAAATACAGACTAGGAACCTGATTAGACCCAGTGGAAAGCAATGTCATTGAGTTTTTCCTTTCTTTTTTTCATTTTTTACAGGAAAAAAACACACCTTAGAAGCACTGAGTCCTGCATGAGTAATAAATCTCTATCTCAGGACGAGGCATGCTGGAGCAGAAAGGGTCTATTAAGTGCTTAGTTCCTATCAACTTTCAGTAGGATTTGGGCATCTCTCTCAAATTTTCTCCACCTATGCATGACCTGACACTTGTCCCTTTCTGCAAACACTCTGCAGCTCACTGCTAGTAAGGGCTGGTTCACCAAGGGCTCTTGGCTTTGGATAAGAAGCTTGTACAATTATATTTACAGCATAAGTACAGTTGTCAGAGGACAGCTTGCACTCTACACCTCCGGGGACCACATATTGAAAGAGGCTGGCTGGACAAGGAGTACGTGAGTGAAGGGGTGCACTCACTTTCTTCTGGGAACCCCAGGTAACAGCACCTTCTTCTAGCAGGCCATGGGAGTGAAGGGAAGAGAAGCAACTTATGAGAAACACTGAGAGAAGTGTGGCTGTCCTCGTATTGGAAAGGAGGTGATACATTTGTTTGAGCTTCAAAACATATTTCTTTTCTTCTTGACCTAAAACTTGTAGCTTTGCTGATCAATTTAGTTGGCTAGAACACCTAGGAATAGGTCTTGTTTTGAAATAAAGAAGGAGAAAACCACCTCATACAGCTCGAGAATACAAATTCCTCCCCACTTGCCACTGGAGAACACATGACTCATTCTTGCAGCTCTCCTGAGCCTATTGCTGCTGCATAGCTGTCAAGATCCAGAGCACTTCTAACCTTACCTGAAAGCAGAATGGATAGTGAAAAATCTCTGTAATGGTGCTATCTGTAAATGAGAGAACCGGGGGTATAAATCAAAGACTTTTGACTCTCATTTCGGTGAAGCGGAAAATAGAATTGTCCAACTTGAAAACAGAGAAAAAGAAGAACAGAGCATTGGATATAGAGGAGATGGACAATAGATTAGCTTAAGGATTTAAAAAATCACTGCAGGAGCTCACACATAAGGCTTTTCAGTACACCTGTGTGTGCTTGGAGGTATATCCTGCTACACAAGTATTCCCTGCCCCCAGATTTCAATAGAGCAAGGATGAAAATAATAAAGGGTTCAGCTATGAAGACAAAGAGATAGTGCCAAGAGAAGCAAATAATATTCTCTCACAATACTAATTTCTTCTTCTGATTTTCTATCAGTCAAGAAACAGACACCTTGTACAGATTTTACCTCATTAAAAACCAGTATTGTATGAAGAATATCAAACGTGCACTTCACATTTAAAAAGGGTAAGAACAAAATCTTTCTTTTATATTACATCAGCACCGATATTAGCTTTTAAAACTCTCTAGAAAAGCTGAGAAGTTTTGCAAAAGCTACTTTAGTACAGTTATACTGTAGTACACTTGTTCTTACATACATAGCGGGAACTATGATATAGATTCGTATACCATCAAGATTACAATAGAGGTATTTTTCTTTGGTCCAGCAATAGCATTCTGATAGGCTTGTGGTAGATTATAATTAATGCATAGTAAGTCCTGTCTCCACCTACATACACTCATGATAAGAGCTTTTTTGAATCATATTTCAGAACCACCCAAAGAAGAATAGACAACAAGACATAAAGTCTGCCTATGCCTCCTTTGGCTTCTGAGCTCATGTCTTCGTACCAGGTATTTTGAGTGTGATAAATCTGCCTGCCAAGAGTTGTCTTCCTTAACCCCTTCAAGATAAGTGAGAACATACATTATTAATTGGTTGTATCAGGGTCATTCACTTAATCAGTTCAGGCATATCAATATATTCTTTTTATTCTGAAGTACAAAAAAAGTACAAGGAGTATGGAACAAAACTCCAGTGTATGTGGGCATACATACATTAGGCTTAGAAATTAACCTCAGCTGTCCCCAAAGCCTAGGCATTGGTTCCTGATAGATGTCGTGGTAAAGGTATCCAAGAAAAAGGATACACAAGTGTCTGAACAAACTCAGGCAAAATTTCTTTCCCTTCAAAATGTATCTTTCTCAAGCATCACTTATCACCAGTGAAATATTACTTATGACTATTAAATCTGCAGAGTACTTTGAATATCCATTGTCAGCATGAGTCATGTTTCATCAGGAAAATAGCTCCGTTCTTAATAACTGCTCACTTTGTTCCCTCATTTTTCCTCCCATTTAGAGGTTGTAGCAATACTTCTCATGAAGTCCAGGCATCGAGGACACAGATGGTGGATGTGTTCCAGTACCATGACTTGAAAATTAATTACAGGGTTCAAGATACCAGTTCTTGTAGCCAGAGTATTCTATGCCTCCCTCACGTGATTCAGGACATTCCTTAAAAATTTAAAGGTTTTCACACTTGTGAAAAAATTTAGAGGAAATTATTCATGTCTACCCTAAGTTCTCACAGGCTTCAAAAAAAAGAAAAAAAAATTAAAGCAATAGAAAATGAGGACACAAAATTGCCTGTCTTAAGGAACTTTTATTACATTTTGAAATAGTGTACAAGGCAAAAGAGATTGTAAGTATCAAGCTGCCCCTTCTTAGAATCATAGGATCATTCATGATAGAAAAGGCTTTTAAGGTCAAGTTCAACCATTAATCTTGATCTGACCCAGCTTTGGATCTGGCCCATAAGGTACCAGTAGGTTATGGTGAAGGAATTTCAACTGGACATACAAAACCATAACAAAACCAGACTATTTGAGTACGTAAGATTACTTACAGACATCAGATTTTGTCTTCTTGAATATCAATGAACATGGTAAGGGACCTTCTCTCTTGTTAAATAAATGTTTAACATGCTTATTGTGACATTTTAATTTTTCTCCTGGAATTAAAATAGATGCTCATGATTCTCAGACTGATAAGCAAGCATACTGGACACTTCCAAAATACATTTGTAAAGCATTGGGCTTCACGATCAATTGGAGGAGAAAAATATTTCCAGCACACAACATGATTTTTATACTGCCTAATATGAGTGTAGGATGTTCTAGGATGGCTTTTTATATTCAGTCTCTGAGGAACTGAGCTAGAAGGGCTTTTCTGGCTCAATTGTCAATACAATGCTGCTCAACCATGTTATAATGCATCTAGGGATTAATTTATTGCCATTAACAGATCCATGAGGGAAACACAGGTGGCTAGGAACAAAAATTACCTATCAGAAAAGGAGGAGTATCAAAACCTTTTCAAGTAATGAAAGGAGAAAATAGATTGTAAATGAAAATGACAATACTGCTAGAGAAGAGTGTCTGTTATGGGTGACTGCTGACAAGCAGTAGTGAGATCCAGCCAGTGATGAAGGAAAACCAGACAGCGATATACCTCCGATTTAAGGGATGAAATCACTATAACACAAGAAACCTCTAGGGAGAGTAAATTTGGCTATACTGGAGTGCCTTTAACTTGTGTAACCATAAGTAAGCTAAATTAAAGCTAACAAGGGCAGGTATTTGTAGTAGTGTAACCATGGCAGCAAAGAACTCAGACTAAAAAAGGCTCCACCTGCTCAAGGACTTGCATAAATACTTGCCATTTGGCCCCACAGAGCCCTTGACTACCATAATTACACCTCTAATAATAGCCAAGCTAGATATGCTACACATTATAACCGCAATATGGATGCTTCTTCAGACTAAAACTCCCTTAAAAGGATCCAAAGCCCTTTGGTGTCCCTAGCAGACTTTCCATTGATTTCAGTGAACTTTGTCTCAGGCCTTTTAACGTTAAAGATGAATGTAACATATTAAATTATTGAACAGAGTACTTGGTCTTAATAAGAGCAAATTATTTCTTCAGGGTAATAAAACTGATTCAGCTGTAGTGAGATAACAAAGAAAACAGACTCAGGGAAAACTAATTAAAGCATTTTGAGTACTAAGTTTCTCCCTCTCTGACATAAGAAATTATTTTCAGAACTTTTATAAAACATTTATTCTCATATAAAGAAGGTAATAAAAGTGATATACTGTAGCCTTCTTCCCTAGCCAAGATCAAACTACCTACCTTCTAAGAAAGGGAACAAATTGCCCAGAGTGTGCCTCTTGAACACAGAAAAAAATGTTTGCTATTGAAATGTGAAAGTCTATTAAGTGTTGGGCTGTGATTGCTTTCCAATTAGCTTTTACAAAGTTCTAAGGGGAAAAAAAAAGGAAAGGTGGATCCCCAGCTTGCAAGACAGCTATTAGATTTCTATGCAATCGAGGGTCACCAGACGACTGTGCTTTGTTCCATCATCTAGACATTTTTCTATTAAGGAGAAAAGGATTTCTAGGAGAAATCGAAGGGCAAAGCTAGAGAAGGTGAGTTGTTCTTTAATTAGTAAAAACCATTGCTGGCTTTACTGAAGGCCAGCACTCCCCAGCAACGGGCACAGGCCACTGCAGTAAATACATGTGGGTACCGAGAAGGTGATTGAAGGGGGTTGAGTGGGGATGTTTACATTGCGAGGGACAAATTTGGGCCAAAGAAGCTTTGGAGCCTGAACCAGTGCAGTGTGTGGCAAGTCAAACAAATCTGTAGAAAGAGAAAAGTAACGTGTTAACATGATCAACAGAAATATGGAACAAGGCCTTCCCTTACAGTGACTACTGTGGGTACTTCAAGCTTTGATAGAGTGGGGTGAGATCTAAATAATCATTTATGCTGGTATTTAACTGCAGATATGTGAGAAGCCCTGTTGACATCGCCAAGCCAATTTCAAAGAGAAGAACAGATTTAAGTGCTTTGCTGGATGAGGGCCAGAGGCAGCTGAAGTTAGCGCTAAGATCACTTTGGAGAGTTCTTTTTATTTCTGAATTCTCAGAGCACCCAGACCTCTTCCTGGATAGTCTTGGGAAGGATTATCAAGGTAAAGCAGATTTAAAACATGCAGATTTTAAAACATCTGGGACAGACCTTGAGATACTAGCTGAACCCCTTTCCATAGACAAGAGAGAATTTCCTTCAGATCTTAAAAAGAAATTTTGTGTTAGGTTTCTAAACAGCTTTAGGGGCTGTTTGTTGCTTTAGAGGCTATTTATTGATTAAGACTTTTAAAATAAAATATACAGGTAAATATTTATTTCCCTCGTTGGAATTACTTTATAATCTTCCTGATCTTATTTTTCAGGTCAGAAAAAGGACTGTGTCCGAAAACATTTCCTCAGAAATTAAATTGTAATAATAAATGTCATCCAGGTATACCAGTTAGCCTTTTTTTGGATGCCATCCCTTGTTTTCAAAAGGTATTTGAAATCAATTATCACACTGGGAAGGACTGTAAAGATGAGCTTCAATTTAACAGAATCAGTTTCTGTGTTTTCTAATCCCTGGAAGAGACATTTTCTCCCGGCTTTTACAAAACTTTCTTTCAGACTGTGCTATTTGCTTCCAGTTGTTTTGGACAATCTGGGAAATCCCACTCCAGACATGGCTGACTACTAAAGTTCTACTAAATTCACAGGAGTCCAGAATTTTTTCCAGTAGAGTTATTTCCTAACCCCTGGGTCAAACTAATAGAAAAGTACAAATTCCCAAACTCTAACGTGGCCTGAATTGTTAAGGATAAACCCTTGAGAACCAAAGGCCCTTTCATCCATTCAGATTTGGAATGATGCACATTTCCAGTCTACTAACTTTTGCAACTTGAGGATATAACAGTGCTAGAACATCTTTTTACCATTCATATTTACTTGAAATTGTGTCAGGTCTTACTTGGTTGGAAGCAAGGAGTTTGCCTTTTTTCCTTCCATTTCTTAAAAAATAGGCTTCCACAGGTTCTTACTGAAAATAAAGTATTCAATACAGACTTCACAAATCAATTTTGTTCATGACTTAAAGACAAGCACAGTGTCTAGAGGACTTTTCCAACACTGTAATTCAGCACTCTCTGTTTACTCCTGCAGTTTATGAAGAGTTCAGGACATGGATGGTGCACATGCTCAAAACGAACTCTTGCACAGAGAAAAATGTAGTACTCTGGTACAGATTTAGAATATATTGAAGTCTATTCTGCATCACTGCTTAGCTGGCACTCCAGGAATTTTTAGATAATTGACAGTGATGATTAGAAAGAATAGCATTATCTCATGTTTAGGGGAGCTACAAAATTCCAGCCTCAGCATTCCTGTGACATCTGTGTGACAAAACAGGGACAACAGATGAAGATGGCTCTGGGAACCTGCTCTGAATATTTGTATTTGGGGGAAAGGTTTTGAATTGGGTTTGTCTTTGTGTCATGATGAAAAGCTGCATGATTAGGGTGGTATTCTTACTGGGACACTATTTTTCATTGCTTGTTGCTGCAGTAAATGTTCAGTGCCCCAACAGCAGCACAATTCATTTGCTCAAAGGAATGGAAGTTGATTTTTTTTTTGACTGGGTGAATTTTCACATGTGTTAAAAAAGGCTATTTAGAAGTACTACCCAGTTTGTCAAGGCATTAAAGTTAGATAAATCTTCTTGCCACAATTGTATTAATGGGGTTTTACATTAACAATTAAGGTCTAAAAGAAAGAATTTGTTCTGAAGAGGTGTCCCTTTGGCACACAAAGCGTTGCATCTTGCCAAAGATCCTAGTTGCAGATACACTGAAATCCGTGTTCCTTCCTGACTTCTGAAGCTTGGCCACGATTTATCCCTAGGGGACTTGGCACCTGCCAGTGTCTCTTATTGCCTTGCAAAATTACAAAATTTTCTGACAAACATTCTTTCCTCCCTCTGAAATCTGTAAACACTGTACTATATAGGCATTTATTTTAATTAGTATTTTCAACACTCCATTTTCAATTAATTTGTTGTGTTACTTGGTTAGTATTTTCAGTGACTTTTCTTTAAAACTGTTCATTTGGAATATTTTGTTTCTCTGGAGTGAGCTTTTCCCTTCACCCCTGTGGCTCCCCGCTCATGTCTATGGGTAACAACAGTGCATGTTCATGTTCTCAACACCTTGGGAGGTGAGCTTACACAACTTTCATCACCTGGCTCAGTGCTCCAACTGGGGTTTCTCAATCTCTTCAGTCTCCAAGATTTCCTTCCTCACAGAGCATCTCTAGGCCTGAATCACTTCAGTGTTTATTCTCTTTAAAAAATAAGAGTAATTTTTTTTAAATGATTAAGGTTTTGGTTGAAAGTGAGCACTGTGCTTAACACAGGGTTTGATGTGTTGCAATAATTTTTGTGAGGTGTTATGACCTACAGTGAGGCATCACCTTTAAAAACATAAAAAATCTTCTTAATTTTCAAAAGTTCAGAGCACTGCTGGACTCCAGCAGCTTTGGTGGGAATGTAGGGTCAGCTCTGGCCTTCCCTGCAGTCAAGAGGATTTTTATCACAGAGTGAGTTTTGGCCTATACATTTAAGCAGTATGATCAAATCACTTTCTTTTTGAGCCTAGATAAGGATTTCAGTTCCTCAGTTTAATGCACTCCAGTCTGAAACATTTGTTCTTAACAACTGTGAAAAAAAGGAAATGTTCAGGAGAAAGTTGTGCTTTATGCTGGAGTTGAACTTGAAGTGATCTCCTGAGATATCTTTTATTTGTATGTTAAGCAGAATGCACATTTATGGTGCTGTATAAATAATAATAATAATGCTATCATCTCTCTGTACTCTGTTTATTGTAATCTGTTTATTCTGCAAAACTCAGCAATGAGAGTAAAAATAGCCTCACTATGTATTTTCAGTGAAGATCCATAGCGATTTTTATTTCATACAAACTCGTTCTTCCCCAGTTATAAGGCATTTTGTGTTTAAAGCTATCAGAAGAAAACAAAACAAAAAAAAAGAGAAAAATCTCAAAAACAAATGTTCTGACATCATTAAGTAACTCAGCTCCATAAAAACATGAGGCCATATGGTCCATTAATGTTCTTAAGTACTCAACAATCAAATCAGTGACAAGTTCTACCTAAAAATCAGTGGTGGTTGATGGCCAAAGGAATTTAAAAAATTACATGGAACCATACAACTTGAGGAATTAGTCATGAGACAAGGAATCTTTTACCTATAAATCAGTGTGAAACCATCTCAGTTTCAGTAAGTAGCCACACTAGCTAGGGATTGATGGTCTATAGGGATCAACATTAAAAGGCAATAGCTACCACATTGTGGTATACAAGATATTAAAGCTATTTCCCGTACCCAATAGAGGAAATCAAGAAAGCATTCAGATATTAATGTCAGCTAGCATTTGTGAAATGAATAGGCTTGACCTCAGTCCCCCTCTTTTCCAGCAAAAACAAGAAGCTGCAAAAAGTGTCTCCTTATTTATGACCTTGAAATCACCAATTCTGTGAATGATTAACTTAGTGCAGAAGGAGGAGGACAAGAATGCTGGAGGAAGAAACACAGAGAAGTTGTGCAAAACTTGCCACTCATAATGACACCCTTTCCACAGATAAATAGTTTTTTCAAGCTCTTATGCTGCCAATTCTGCTCTTTTATCAACTGTAAATATACTAATGGCACATAAAAAAACCCTCCTGAAATAATTCAGGGAGGTTTTTGACAGTCTGGGCATTAATCACAGTATTTTATATTAGTCTAGTATGAAAGTCACCACCTTTAGAAACTTTCATTTATCATGCTTCCCTGTTTAAGCCATTCACAGAGGATTCGCAATAGTTTCCTCATTCCAAGTCTAGGAAATTGCTACAAATGCAATAATCAACACTGGAAACCCCCAACAGCATAATTTTAAAAGCAAGAACTGCATACTGCTGCATGAGATTTTAGTGTGGTTTAATGTTGACAGACACCAGCGGCCAGCCTTTCACAGAGCAACATGTGCAAGAGCCAGGGGATGGAAGTTTACTCTGGGAAGAGATGGGGATCACATGCTTTTAAATCTGGCCACACTGATAATTGATCTCATCCAAAATAAAATACAGCAAACTATGCTGCATTAACACCTCATTTGCATAGGGATCCTACAGGCTGAATGCAAAGAGACCTTAGCTGAAGGTATTACTTCCCCACTGGAAGCAGTCACCCAATGCAGCAACAATCCTAATGACTCCAGGAAAATTAAATTGATGTCCATCCTTAAAAAGCAAAGGCCCTAAGGCATCTCTCAGGATGCTTCAGCTGTGTCTTGGGGGCATGGAATGGCCTGAATGTGCATCTCTCAGGCTGATGGTCAGATGAGATGTTGGCTTGTGCTGGGCTACAGATTAGCAGGCCTTCTGGGTAACCCCGCCTCAGAATGACCCTTCTCAGCCCTAAAAGCTTCTTTGTTGGTCAACAGTGCTCTTGAGGACACCGCCCAAAGAGTTTGTCCAGCATGGAGGATGTCTGGGCATCAGAGAGCAGTATGTGTGGTGCCTTATGAGCCAGTTCCAAGCCATCATGCCTAACTGGTGCCTAATGGATGGCTCTAAAAATAGATTGCATTTCCCTGGGACTAAGGGAGGTGCTGTTCCTCTCCTGCCACTGTGCTTTCCATCCAGCTGCCTCTCCAGGGTGATGGATGAAGCTGGTTGCCACGTCCTTTTGGGTGCCAGCTTCTGCATGGTCACTCTCACACAGTGCTGGCCCTTCTTAGGTGCCAGGCATTTTGGGGAGGCAATGGGTTATCTGCATGAAGGGTTACACCTTGCAAGCCCTGCTTGTGTGTAATGCAATTGCTGACCTGCAGTGTCTTTTTTTCCTCCCTTACTTTAACTTGTTAGCTAAACATAGCAAGACCACATCCCCCCACGTGACCAGGGCTGCTTACTGCATCTTGTAGCATCTATCCAAATTCAATACCTGCATCACATCTGACAGCTTTTGCTACAAAGACCTCTGAAGCTTTTTTTGTCCCATTTAAGACCTCTCAGTCCTTTGCTTCTGTCTAGCCCTTCCTGGCCCTGGGCTGAAGTACATTATTAAAAATTCCTTACAGACCTACATTAGTATAAATTAAGAGGTAGAGGACATTATCCTGTGTAGAGTGTGAATTTTTATTCAAATAATTCTATTAGCATAATTATCTTTTTCAGAAATTAAATGAACATTATTACACTTGATGTGCTACAAATTATAAAAGCAAAATTTCACTTGTAAGGTTGCACAGTTCTCAAGCAATTAGCCATATTGCACCCAGCAAACCAAAATTAAACACATAAATTAAACCAGCAGGGGGGATAATAATGTTAGAAAGGGGGTATGGGCTTTACGTGGTTTGTTCATTCTGAAGCTCCGTCGAAAGATAGTTCTGACAGGAACAGGTCAGACAAGTGGGGTTAACAGGTTCCCCCACACTTTTCTAACTTGCACTGTAAAAGTCTTACTTGACAGAACAATTATGTGGACTACTTTCACTAGGAATAATAACATAATCTAAACAAGTCATTTCTCTGCGTGCTCCGTGTATAATCTTGCAATCTGTCCCTAATTTTTACAATACATAGCTGTTATTGGCGTTTTAATCAATAGGCACATTGGATCTGAACTCAGCATCCATACGTTTTATGATTATCGAATGCCTGTGGTTGCATTTATGTGCAGCTACCTACACAAAAATATACAGCACTTTATAGACACACCTTTTATTCTGCAGGCATTAATTATTACAGCTGCCAAAATTTATCAACATAGAGAACTATTTCCAGGATTGCTAGAGCATTTAGATGAAAGCAGTAAATTAAAGAGCTTGACAAGACATGTGAATGCTGCTGAATGGTCTCTAAAGGTGTCTCACACTCACAGAGTTTGCTGAAATTCTTCTAGACCAGCTTCAACATAGGAAATGTCCTGTGTTTGAAAACTACACATTTGTTTTACCAAACTTAGAGTTATGCCAGTCCCTCAGCTGAGGGACCCATGCTGTCCTTTGCTGTGCAAGTGCTCACCATGATGATGTGGAGGAGCTCTCCTCCTCTGCTATCGGGTAGGTCACAGTCAACAGGAATCAAGAGCACTTACAGCATGCTCTGCTCTCTCTGTCAAATGAAAATTTTCTTTAAGGCCAGGCCTGGAGTGCTGCAATGGATGGCTATAAACTCTTCAGGAGGGACAGTTGTTTAGCCTGGAGAATACTGAGATGGGACCTAATCGATGTCTATGCATATCTGAAGGGAGGGTGTCAAGAAGATGGATCCAATCTCTGCCTGGTGGTGCCGAGCAATGGGACAAGAGGCAACAGGCGGAACCTGGTGCACAGGAGGTTCCACCTGAACATGAGGATGTGCTGCTTCACTGTGCAGGTGACTGAGCACTGGAACAGGTTGCCCGTAGAGGCTGTGGAGTCTCCCTCACTGGAAATACCCAAAAGTTGTCTGGACACATTTCTGAGTAGGGTGCGCTAGGAGACCCTGCTTGAGCAGGGAGGTTGGACTAGATGACATTCAGTGATCCCTTCCCTTAACCAATCTGTGATTCTGTGATAGGCAAGGAAAGAGATGTAGTGGGGTAGCCCTGGGTTTTGACTGATTAGAGATGAGTCATGGTGACCTTAGGGCTGAATGTTTATGAGTAGGAGTCAGAGAGAAGGCCAAGAAGGCGAAATCAGGAAGGGAGCCTGTTATAGATCATCTAACCAGGATGAAGAGGCAGAGAAAATGTTCTATATGCAGCTGACACAGCTGGTGAATGAGCCAGCTAGGGAAGGCATCCCACTGGAACTTCTGTTTGTGAATGGGGAAGGGCTTGGGTCATAGTAATCACAATTTTGATTCCTGGAGAAGTAAGGAGAGAAGTTATCAACTGCCTTGGATTCCTGAAGGGCAGCCTTTGGCCTCTCTAGAAAACTAGTTTGTAGAGTCCCTTGGGAAGCAGTCCTGAAAGGGGAAGGAGTCCAGGAAGGCAGGACACTCTTTGAGACAGAAATCTTAAGGGCACAGGAGCAGAGTGTCTCCATCTCCCAAATGGCAAGCAAGGAAGACCAGACTGGCTAAACAGAAAGTTTTGACTGGAACTCGGGAAACAAATGAATTTTAAAAGAAGGGACTCATGCACTTTAAAAGCAGGGAACCCCAGGTAGAACTTAATCTGGCTAGTGTTGTAGAAGACAATTTTAAAAGTTTCTGTAAATAGATTAACAACAAAAGGAGGACTAAGGATAATCTCCATCCTTTATTGGCTGCAGGGGAAACATAGTGATAAAAGCTGAGGAAAAGGCCGGGGTGGTTCATGGCTTCTTTGCTTCAGTCTTACTATTAAAGACCAGTTGCTCTTCAGGTATCCAGCCCCTCAAGATGGAGGAGAGGGACAGGGAGCAGAATGAAGACTCCATAATCCAAGAGGAAATGGTTAGCAACTTAATATGCCACTTAGGCATGCACAAATCTATGGGACCAGGTGTCATCCACCCAAGAGTACTGAGGGTGCTGGTTGAAGAGCCACTTTCTATCATTTACCAGCAGTCCTGGCTAACTGGGGAGGTCCCAGTTCACCAGAAGTTGGTAAATGTGATATCATCTACAAGAAGGGCTTGAAGGAAGATCTGGGGAACCACAGAGCTGTCAGTCTGACCTTGGTGCTGGGAAAGATCATGGAGAAGATCACCTTGAGTGCAATCACATACCTGTACAGGACAACCAGGGGATCAGGCCCAGCCAGCACAGGTTTATGAAAGGCAGGTGCTGCTTGACTGACCTGATCTCCTTTTATGACAGGGTGACCCACCTAATGGATAAGGGAAAGGCTGCAGATGTTGTGTACATGAGTTTTAGCAAAGCCTTTGACACCATTTCGCACAGCATTCTCCTGGAAGAAGCTGCTCAGGGCTTGGATGGGTGTGCTCTTCCCTGGGTAAAAAACTGTCTGTCTGGACTCGGAGCGAGGGGTGAATGGTGCTGCCTTCAACTGGCAGATAGTCACAAGCGGTGTCCCCCAGCAATCAGTGCTGGGGCCAGTCTTGTGTAATATCAATTATCTGAACATGGGGATTGAGTGCACCCTCAGTCAGTTTGCAGATTACACCAAGCTGGGTGGGAATGTTTCATGTGCTGGAGGGCAGGAAGGCTGTGCAGGAGGATCTGGGCAGGCTGGATCCATGGGCTGAGGCCAGTTGGTGCAACAAGGCCAAGTGCTGCATTCTACACTTGGGTCACAGCAGCCCCTGGCAGTTCTACAGGAAAAGGACCTGGGGGTGCTGGTCAACAGCAGCTGAACATGAGCCAGCATGTGCTCAGGTGGCCAAGAAGGCCAGTGACACCCTAGCCTGTATAAAAAATAATGTGGCTAGCAGGACCAGGGTGATGGAGCTGTTGAAGGGTCTGGAGCACAAATCTGATGAGAAGTAGCTGAGGGATATGTGGCTGTTTAGCCTGGAAAAAAGGAGGCTTGGGGAAGACCTTGTTATCTACAACTCCCTGAAAGGAGGTTGTAGTCGAGTGGAGGTCGGTCTTTTCTCCCAGGTAACAAGTGAAAGGAGGAAACAGCCTCAGGTTGCACAAGGGGAGATTTAGATTGGATATTTGGAAAAATTCCTTTGCAGAAAGGGTTTCCAAGCACTGGAACAGGCTGCCCAGGGAAGTGGTGGAGTCACCATCCCTGTAGATATTTAAAAGATGTGCAGAAGTGGTGCTCAGGGACATGGTTTAGTGGTGGACTTGGCAGTGTCGGGTTAATGATTGTACTTGATGATCTTAAAGGTCTTTTTTAATCTAAAAGATTCTATGATTATCCTATACATTTTATACTGTCCTTCCCTGATAAAAGGGTAAAAATTCCCTCTTTTTCCTGCCTGGCTTTGAAGAGGAAGCAGATGACATGCTTACCATGAAATGTTCCATGGTTTGAGTAGTTTTCTAGCAGAAGCCAGCTTATTTGCTTTGGCCTGAAATATACTGAGTTGTTTGAAGGCTGACTGCTTTAGGGAGCATCTGTCTCCTCGTGGTACTGCAGTACCACGGTGATATAAAAGTGATTTGCCAATTAGGAGAGATTTCAAGAGAAAGGTCTTTGACTTGCTTTCTCCTTAGTCCTCTGTCTTTTAGCATGACAGAGTTTTTGTTTATTCAGGTTCTTATGTCACACACTCTCCTAATTTTCTCTTCATTGGAGTGCCTGTTCTAATATCCTAGAAAGATTTGATTTATAGGGAATCTTTTACACATGAAGATTATGTTTTGAGTATTTGTCTAGTCCATACTAAATGGATGGAGTTTTGTATGTATTTGTAAATCATCGGGAAGAAGAGTAACTTCTGATAAAATGCAAGTGCATTTAAAACAGGTTAAGTATTTTTGCTATGGCTGTTTGGAGAAAGGGACAGAATTAGTGCTTCCCAGTGTCAAAACTGAGCATAGGAAGAAAGAAAAAGGAAAAATAAGGAAAAGGAAAAATAATTCAGAATTCCTTTTAATTTTCTCCAAATGACATTAAATCCAAGATTACACAAAGTAATTGAAACAAATTGATCCAATCACTTTGGCATTGCTTCTGTTTTCCAGCATAAGAAGATATGCCTTTCCAGAAAAAGAAATGAATATTTCATTTAGTCATAGAGGTGTAAAGCCCTCTGGGCAAAGAGCAGTAGGATTATCGAGTAAGACTGGCCTCAGTCAGGCCACAGGGCCTGTGAAAGAGAAATGCTCAGGGAGCTCAGAGTTTGCCGTTATTCCAAATCCCACTGAATCACTGTCACGACAAATATGAGCATTTGCAGCAAGGGCGCTGACTGAGCTTAGTGTTTACTCAATGATCTACTTCTGCCTCAGGAGTGTGCCAGCAGGAAGAAGTGTGAGGAGATCATAAATATGGCCTGAAAAGGGACTTTTGTAAAGACACGAGGAAGATGTTGAGTCTCATTAGTGTAGTGATTCCTGAAGTGCTGTATAAATGGAATGGCAATAGGAGTATAATTTGGTTGTGACTACCCCAATTTGTCCATGTCCCGAGTACATCATCTTCCAGAAGAATTAATTTAGTCCTTTTCCCTTGAATTGATATATGAGGGGGATGATGTAGTTGTTGTGTCTACAACAGTTTATCATCTTATTCTTCAACCCTCCATCTACCAAGTATCAGAGATGGTGATGTATCCACTCACATCTATCAGTCCCTCTCTTCAGCAGTGACATGTATTTCACCTTCTCAGCAGCAGTAATGCCTCCCCTGACTAATGCCTCCCATCAGTGTCCTTCCATGCCTGCCTCGTGAAATAAAAAAAAAAAAATAGAGAAAGAACAAAAAAACAGCAGCAGTAATGTGAAATCAGAGGTGGTGCAATTTTGCTAAAGTGTCACATACATCCAGACAAAATGATCAGAAATGCTCAAATCAGTCCTACAATTTTCACTTTTCTGCAGTGTTTTATGCAGATGAAACTTGAAAACCTTTACACATTTTTGTGAAGAATCCAGAGCAATGCTGTGGTTTGATCTATGCGTTGAAGAACATCAGTTTGAATGTACAGGAGTTCTTACTCCCCTCATTATTTGGAGAAGAGCTGTTTAAAATCAGTTTGAAAACTCAATATCCACTATGTTTTTGATTACTAAAGCATTAGTGGGACTAGGTACCACTAGCTCAATACAGCAGGATTTCTGTGTTCCTCTAACATTTTTTAATTATCGGGTACAACGGAGAAAGAAAAACAGTTAATAAAGGGTGATTTTGTTCAGAAATCATGCAAGGAAACTCCCCAAAACCATGAGTTCAAGTCATGTAATTAGTACTCAGCAGCCATAATAAGGAAATGAAGAGGGGCAACATAATGCATACTATATACAGATGTCTCACAACACCTTGTCAGGTATAAATCTTACATTACATGTAAAGAAGTGTGATACAGAGCTTATGTGATTTTCTGAGAGAATTTTTGTCAGATGCAGATATTCCTGCCTTCTATTATATTGCTTTAACCACTAGACTATGCTAAGTTAAAGATGATCATAGTCTACTGAGATCTAACTGGGCTTTATCAATTTTTTTTTTTAAATAAATAGTGGAGGGTATTAGTGATATGTTAATGGAATTGTTGCCCAGGGCAGCTAGAACTGGAGCAGGAATCAAGAGAGGCTTTCAGAGTAAAAATAGAGGTGAAATGAAAATTAAAATATTAAAACCAAAACCCTTAGATAATCATATACTTTTTAAAATATCAGGAGAGTTGGGGAGAAGGGGAAGGTCTTCTAAAAGGTCTTCTCTAGTGTCTCCATCATCCAATGCTGGATTATTGTCCTTAGCTTGACCCTGCAGGGGGAAGCCAGACACACTGGGCTGGACTTGCAAATGCCTCTTGGGGTGTCACAATGGCTACTTCTTACCCATGAGGATCTGCATCTCTTCTCATACTTTTTCCAACTTGGATGTGACTGAGCTATAAAAATTCAACAAGTTGGGCTGAAGGTCCTGAGAAGAAAGTGCAAGGTATAGAAAATATAAGGAACCAACTGGCACAATCTTGTTTAAAAAATGCCTTCACCATGCATTCTCCCTCAGGTGCTAATTTTAGGGAGGAGAAGTATGATATCCCATAGTATTGCATCTGTAATTTCAGAGCAAATTGTGTTTTTTGCAGGGATGAGATACAATGTCTTTGATGTAGCCATCTTTCTTTGCCAGTTTTTGGCATCAGTTTAGATTTGGACAGGAGTGAAGTGATTAAAAGCAGCAAGTGGTCTAATCATCCTTCACTCAACCTTCTTAAAGCAATTCACTACTGAGGCTATATTTAAAGATCATTTCATTATTTTTCAACAGAACCCAGTGCTGAGAAGATGGCAGAAGCATAAGCTTGTCTGAAAGAACTAGAAGAGAGTAAAACACTGTCTATAACCTGAAAAAAGTTATTTTAAAAGTAATTTTGGGTGTTTTCTCAATATATAGAGTCAGAGGACTTTTAAAATTAGTATCTCCAAAACAATGAAAATCAATATTATATGAGTGATGATACTCCTTTATTAGCTAATTATTGTTCCTGTAATTAACTGAGAGCAACTAATCACACTGATACATCTTTTGAAGAATTGACTGATTGAGGTAATGACTAGCTTTCAAATGTATTTGTCACTAATTTGTAATTCACATAGGTGAAAACGTGCAGTAAAGTTGATGGCTGCTTGGAATCTGAAGTGAGAGAACAATCCTCTATTCATGTCCGTGTCACACTGCTGTGATGAAGCAGCTTTTTAAGTGCTGCTTGAGGGAGTTTGCACATTTGCCATTTTGTCCTTAGTGTACTCAACTCTTTTCCCTCACAGGAGATTGACAAAGGTGTGGTCGGCATCCTGAAAGGGAGAAGATACTCCTCTGTTTATCTGACATTTTATTCCTATGCTCTCTGAATTCCCCTCTGGTAAAAGATGCCAAGTCAACAGCCTGAGAAACTGGAATTTGTGTTTATCTATAGACTATGGGAAAAACAGAAGCTATCTGCTTTATTCTGAAGCTGGCTTTAACCTTGAATATTTTGACATCAGACTGGTAACTTTGCTAGAAAAAAGTGTTCCAAGGCAACAAAAAACCCTTCACGAATTTTATCAAATACAGTAAATAATTTTAGCTGGAAACAGAGGGAAATGCAGCAAAATGGAAATATTGTATATCAATATTTCTAAACGATCAGAGTTTGTTTTTTCATTTGATCAAAATATTAGATAAGGATGAGAAAAGGGCAAATAACTGGCATGAAAGACAGAGAAGCATTTTCACATTCAGGTGAAATTAGGGTGCTCACCAGCACTGAGTGTTCATAACCCTCAACATAACTAACCCAGAAAAACAACTCCTCCAGGAGGTGACTCAAATTTTAGGTGCCTCTGCAAAAGCATCTCTGCTTCCACTGATTGTTCAGCAGGCATATGTAGACAGGGCAGCTAAATTAGACATGTCTCAGCTGTCTGAAATTCAATGGTGTGACCTCTAAAACCGTGTCACTTTGCTTAAATTAATTATTGCAGGCTAATAGAAAAAAAGGGGGGGGAGCTGTCTCATTGAAATTGAAAAAGTATCTCTGTTCAACTCTTTTTTTTTGACACAAAAGAGAAAGAAAGAAAGAAAGAAAGAAAGAAAGAAAGAAAGAAAGAAAGAAAGAAAGAAAGAAAGAAAGAGAGAGAAAGAAAAGTACTTATAGCGTAGTCCTAGTATTCTATTGTAATTTTAGCACTCAAAGCATATTTTTTTTCCCACCCACATCTAGGTTGACACCACTGAATGTTTTACCAAAACAAAAACAGATGATGGCTCCAACATTTTGATCATTGTTGGCCTGCCATGGATATCTTCAGGCCATTAAACCTTGTGGATGAAAGAACATTTTCTTGTTCAAATCATGCAACATAGAACTTCACTGCAGGGCCAGCCACTGTCTGGTGGGGAAAGGATTTTGTCATAGATTTCAGATTTGGATTTGGATTTTCAGATTTGGATTTGCAACTACAAAGTCAGAGACTATTATTCTGTGGGAACAGGGAAAGGAAAAAGTAGGATAAATATGGGGGTTTTGTTAATCTAGAGAGAAAACCAAGCATTAACCAGGAATAATTTAAGAGGTGATTTCCTCGTTTTGGGGTGTCACTCCAAAGGTGAATCCAAATTCACAACAGGAACACTACTTGAGAAATGTCTTCCAAAGCTGGGTGAAGAAGAAAGGCAAAGTTACATCTGAGATCCAGCTAATTCTCACCACTCCTCTGACTTGAATGGTATGATTGTGAGCAACTAAAATTTTGACCTTGAAACAATTTTCATATTTGCATGGAATGCTGTGATTTGGGACTGCAGATGCACAGCTTGGCCAGATGTCAGGCTGGACAGTGTGGGTGTTGATTTGCTCTTCCCTGTCTGCAGTCACCAGTGTGGTCCCTGTGCACAGTCTCAGGGTTGTGGTCAGCACTGTAGCATTGCAGGGCTGCAGACACAGAGGCAAAGGCCTCTTCTGATGAAGGCAAAAGCCAACATCCCAAAATCTGACACAGGGCTCTGATCTCCACTGCCTGGTGGGACCTGCAGCCGAGAGACAGACACCTCTAAGTAGTCACTCATCCAGACAGGACATATAGAGCCTAGACTTTGTATGGTCTAGACTTTGTATGCCATTTCTCACTCCTCCAGGCAAGGGCAAGTGAGCTCTCACCATTCTTGTGCCTTTTGCCTGCCTTTGTAACTCTGAAACAGTACAACCTCTCTCAAACCTCTGGTTTGAGCAGTCTGACCAGGCGTCAAATCAGTTTTCAAAATAGAAGATCCAACTTTAAAGGATCAGAGAAAAATAATAAAACCCCGTCTGTCTAACCAGACACCAATCACTGTGTTATCTGAGTGCCTCACAAATAAGGCATGTCATACAGAGAATTTGTTGCCATTTATCTCGGGAATGGTGTTTGCATATCAGGCTTTATCTCGGGATTTTGCAAATTACCTAAAGGCATTTGAGTCAAGGCACAGAGAACAAGGTGAGTAGTAATTGCAGTCATTCAGACCTCGTGACACTTTTCACAACTGTCAAATAACAAAGTTAACTAATGAGATAGTCCACACCTGTGAAAAGATTCATAAAGGACTTTATCATCTTTTTTTGCACTAAACTTTCAGTTAATTGCCAAAAGGCTCCAGCTGACCATCACAGAAAGTCAATTCTGGGCATGTAAGAGTACTTAAAGCAAAAAAAAGCCCAACCTGCCATGAAGACAATGGATAAACTCACAAGCGAGTTTAAGAGCATGGCCGTTGTTCTAAGCCAAACTAGGATTCAACAACACCAGACCATCCTCAGTCCTGTAACAACCCTGCACCCAGCGAAAATTAATTCCACTTTTTCCTCCACATTTCTGCCTTGAAAATGGAGGTAACAGCATTTGTTTTACTCCCTTCAACATTGTCATTTTTTTTTAAATTACTTTCAGTAACTTGATAGAAGGCATTTCTGAGTTTTAATTGATCACAAACACTGTTTTTCGGTTAACAGGACAACAATGATGCAAAAGCAATAGGTGGCAGAAAAGGTTTCAGGTTTGGATTAAAACTACGTAATTTGGAATAAAAGTATGTAGGATGTAGATCGCTGAGATGAGCCCTCCTGAGGGAGCTATTGCAGAAACACTTCCACTTCCAGGGAACATGCTGTACTACTGCAGGAAATTCAGTCCTTACTCAAACACTGACCCTTTTTTGTCTCTGTCTGACTCCAAGTTGCACCCCAAGGGGCCAGAAGTCTAAGTGTTTTTTCAAGCAATTATACATGATTACATAGTGATGCAAAGTGCCATAAAATGAATCAGTGAAGACATTTGCAAAGAAGTGCTCTTATAATCCTTGTGATGGTGTACAATGGAACATTTTATCCACACTCAATCTTCATATTTCCTAGATTTACATTGTACATCGTAGTCATATTATAGGCAATACAATCTGTTGAAGTATGCTTTAATTAGCTTGGCTTTTCTTCTAAACAGAGGTCATATAGTTAGTCATTAAGCAGTCAAAGGAGTCAGAGAAGTCCTTTTTATCATGTTCTGCTCCATAATCTTCAGAGTGCAATATCTTCTGGGGAAGGTGCAAGGACTAGTCTTAGAGGAAGTCAATAGGCATATTACTATTCTCTAGAAGTTACCATCAAGGTAGCTCTTGCAGCTGTGAGCCAAAGTCTAAATTAAACAAGGCCTGTATCTGCAGGGACTCTGAAGGTGTCCCATCTATTCAAAAGGGGCAAGCTTCTGTGATATTGATGATACTTTATGTGGCAATACTGTTGAGCTCTGCAAAGCAAGGACAAAGGATTGGAAGTATCATCATGCAAAGGAGATGCATTACTTATCCTGTAGGCTTGGCTACTCACTGAAGTAGGAAGGATAAGAAAGGAGATTAATTTAAATAGCCTGACCTACCTCATATTAACTGCACAGCCACATTTTCTTATTTGTGGTAAATGCAAGGTAATCTTTTCCTGCTTATAAATTTATATTCCATCATAACCATTGGAATCTTGTTTGTAATGAGTCCCCAAATGCCTGTTCCTTAGAGGAATCCTTTCACCCCTCATAGTAAACTGCCAGGGGTTGAGACTCTTTTTGGGGGCTCTTCTACATCCCAAAGATATGCACATTTCAGTACATTAGAGAAAAAAAAATCCAACTACAGACAGAAAATTTATGTTTTGTTCAAAAAATAAAAGAAAAAAAGAAAGGACAAATCAACAACTGATTCACAATTTATGACTTGCTAAACATTTTGCTTCATAACTGCAATCTGTTTACATGAATTGCTTTAGTGTAAAAGTCAGAAAGTTAATTGCTCAGTTGCAGGAACCTTAGATAAAAGTTGGTTCAGTAACTATAATTCACTGCAGCCTACCAGAAGTCTGGAAATAAATAACTTTACACCAAAGTAATTCTACTGCCCTCTGATGCTTCACAAGGAGCAGAAGGGGTTTGAACCAAAAAGAGCTTGTTTTACGAAAGATAATGTTTCTGATTGTAATTTATTCCAATCAAAGCTCCCAAGTAGCATAATTTCTGAGCTGAGTGTCTATTTCAAGAACATCCTAAAGTTCGGATTAAGGTTTTCAGAAAATAGTGCCTGTGCTGGTCTGCTCCCCAGGCAGATTCAGCAGTGATATACTTTAAATGCCACTACCTCACTTCTGACAGTCTATGTTTTTCTACATTCCACTGGAGTCCAGAAGCCTTTAAGATAATATCCAGAAGTGATTACATCATGTCCTTCCTTTTGCTTCCCATAAAGTGAAATGTCATCTCTATAAACTTCTACTCCCTTTTAGGCCCTCTGGGCAGCATCTCACTCACTTCCCTTCAGATCAAGGGTCTGCAGAAGCTATAACTCCCCAACATCCCTCTGCACTTTGTCAGTTGCTGGTGCCAAACTGGACAAGGACTTTGGGGAAGCTGCAGGATGTATCCAATAAGAGCTGTATTAATGCATGAGGCAGCATGGAGACAGAGCCCAAGCCCCAGCAAGGTTTCTTCCCTCCCTGTTGCATGGTCAGGACCTTTTTTCTTCTCTGCCCAAGAACAGCCTTTCCTGGGGACCTGTGGGATTGCTGACTGCACAGGGTGGTTTCCAGCTTCCACAGCAGCCCCGTCTTGAAGCACACACTTCTCACAAGCCAAGGCCCAAGGGCCTCCCACTGCTTGCAAGAGCTGGTAGAGGGGCCTTGGATTACCACATTACAAAGATGTCACTCATATCTGCTTTGCCTTTGTAGCATGTTTGAATGGATCTAGACAATTGAGTGGTCACCTTGAGTTGGTGCACTTTTGTCCCTTTACAAATCCCAGTCACCTCTGCCCTGGCATCAATGTGATGTGCAATACCTGTATTGCAGACCTTAAAAGTAACAGTCTAGGCTTGTTCATGAATGCCTGTTATGGATATTGAACTCAGAAAATAGGTAATTCTCACTTGTATTTGGCCTTTCTCCCTGGCTTCTTTGCTTTGACAGACACATTTCCAATATCCTATTATCTTGTATGCTTGTACTACAGTAAGTAGGCATAACTGATTTACCTTTTCTCTAGCATTCACTGCCTTCTGTACTACCATGCTGCCCCTTCTTATTCATCTTTTCTTCTGAACTGAACAAAGAAGTTTGTTAAAAAAACGAAGAACAAGATTACCACTGAAAACTACTGTGAATCTTTCTTCCCTTCACTGCACAGCCTCCACCTATAAACTTTCCTCAGCTTTTTACCTCCCATTTAAAGAAACCCTCCTACCCTGGCCATTTTCCTTTCTCTTCCCCAGCTTCAGCTCTGTGGGAGCACAGAGCCACATGACTTTCCAGCACCTTTGCAGCGACATCCCACAGCAGCCCTGTCCCTGGTTTGACAGCCTTGGGCCAAGTGGAGCCACAAACAGCAAGCAGCATTGTAACAGATAATTGTTCACATAATTAAATGCTTTCATGTTTTTATTCTGGTTGCATTCTGGCAACCAAAAATCCTGAAAAATGTCCATACCAAGTCACCAGCAAGGTCTGACAAACTATAAGCATATCCCCCCCAAAATCATAAACTATGAGGCCACAGGTTTGGAGCCACATGTCAGTGAGACTCTCACGATGCGCATGATGCTTCCTTCTTGTGAAAAAGAGATCTTTTTCTTGGACTTCTCTAAAGATGCAAAATTATCAAGCAGGAAGTGAAGAGGCTTAAGACATAGAGAGGGTTATAATCATAGAATTAGTACCATCCCAGATGTCTCCAAGAGCAACTGTACTTAGGAAAAAAGTTACTCCGTGAACATATGAATCCCTGCTAACTCAAAAATATAATTCACTAGGTACCAGCTGACTGTCAGTGACTACTGTCTGTTTGTTCTCAATTTTTATTTATTTCTTCTAACTCAGATAAATAAATCTTGTTTCGACCCTAATGCATGACTCAGTGTTCAGTACAAAAAGCAGGTTAGTAGCAGCAGTTGCCTCAGCTGGGAAGAACCAGGTGCCTCTCTCTATCTCTCGCCCCTTTTATAGCAGTAACTACTTGGTGTGGTGAAGATAAGAGAAATGCTATTCAAGAGTTCAAATGCTCCCAGTGAAACTAAAAATTAGTGCCAAAACCAGCCCCAAATTGAAGAGCAGATGTCAAAAAGTCCCCTACAAACCATATGAGGGGGTAGAAAAGAAGCAGAGGAAATGAGAGATAGAAGGATGACCTGCTTTTTCTGTGCTTTTTTACTGAATGATTCCAATAAACCTAAAGCTTTCTTTTTTTCAATAGTAAATAGAAAGTTACTTCAATGAAGGCCATCCCCTACAGCCACAGGATTCATTCCCTTAAAAAAAAAAAATTAAGAAGTTACATCTTCCTTTTGCCAGTCTATAAAGGTTAAGGAAATTAAAGTTAGAGGGATTAAGCCTGCTGTGACATCTAGGCATTCATTCATTCATCTCCTGGCTGAACTTCAGTCGTGTTGCAGGCCATGGCTCAGCATGAAACTGTGAACCCATCTGAGAAAGGGACAAAGTGGTCTCCTAACTTATTTCCTGTGGGCGGCACGGGGCTAGAAAGGGCAGCATCACTACTCATGGTGACCAGAGCTGTAAATGTTAAAACCTGAGGGTGTTGGTGAAGATTATATTGCCCACAATTGAATGCTTTGATTGTTTAATGAGCAACTGAAGTTTAACAGCCCCATCTAAATCCCAACAATCTCACTGGACTCACATGTACATCCACTTCAGGATCCCTGCCCCCCAACTGCTCATGTTAAAAATTGTTGATGTTAGGAGAGGGGTGGAGAGAGGTTATACAGGTTCTTGACACTACAGGAGGATTTCAGCTCCCCAGCTCTGACACTGGTTCTGCAGAGACCTCCACTCTGGAAGCCTAGCATGGATTTCAGCATGGACCTCAATAAGCGTTCAACTAAGGAAATAATATTTAGTCAGTGCATCTAGTGAAGGGTGAAAAACCTTCATGGGTTTAAAATTGACTTAGTTAATGATGGAAATCTGTCTGCACTAATGCGTTCCTCAGGTAAAGGTGCCTTCTCTTAGTTTAGTGTAACTGCTTCTTCACGTGTGTTTGTGTGTGTGTCTGTTTATGTACACGTAACTAAAGTAATCTGCACTGACACAGGAATAGCGTGTCCTCTGCCCTCACAGAAGCTTAAAACCATTCTGTTGGCTTAAAGAAAATGAGCAGGGAATCGATAAGGTACAGATTTACACTTATGCAATGTTTTGTGTTTTCAAACCTTTAAACTACATCTTTATTGGCAATGCGCTTAGAAATTTCTGGAATCCATTTATAGATGGAAAAATTCTTAAGGACCTTTCTTATTTTCAGTTGATCCACAGTACTGTACCCAAAAAGAGAATGGTTTGGATTTGTCATTCTTTTCTGGCAGTGTGTTTCCTGCTTGCTGTATCTTTATCATGGGAAACTAATGTGCAGAAAGATTCCTGCAGAACCCCTTGTCCTAGGTGACTTGGAGATCACGATGTATTTTAAGACTCTTCTCAAGACCAGGTAGTATTGTAAGATGGATTGCTAACAGCTTTGTGAGACTACAGCTATTTAGTGGAAGTATTCCTTATGGTGGTGGTGGTTAGTGGTTTTCCCTATTTGTGGTAAATAAGATTACTCTTTTTCTGAGGTTAGGGGAAAACACCTATTTTTTTCACTTTTTTTTTGGCACCTTCTCCCAGCCTCAATTTGAAAAGTACCTGCATCCTCCTATTTTAAACTGTGGTCCTCATGTCAGGAATGTAATTTTCCTCTTCCCACAAATAAAATTCCAAAATTTCACCTCATTGTAACCCATTGCAAGAGAAGAAGAGAATCTCTCAGTTCATATGTGCAGGGAAAATTTAAGTAAATGCCAAATGTCTGCCCCACTGGACATGAGCCAGCCCAAGACTAAAGCGTGATTCTTGCAGTTAAGTTTGTGAAAAAGTACTGTAGTTCAAATGTGAAAAAGACCACAGCAAAATCTTAGATGAGTTGTTGTTTTTTTGGGAAAAACATGCTTGTAAAATAGAGTGGAGATGAAAATGCAGCGTAATTCTCTGGAAATACACTAGGAATTTCCTTAGTCCAAACTCCTGCTGAAAGCAGTGTCAGTCAAGAAGTCAGATCAAGCTTATCAGGGCTGTATCCATTTAACCTCCTTCAAAACTTCCAAAGATGAAGCCTGCTCAGCCCCTCTCAGCAACCAGCTCCACAGCCTGACTGTTCTCACTGGGAAATACTTTTTCTTATATCCAGGCTGATTTCTGTCTCCTTTCACTAAATCACCTGCCCCATTCAGCAGTGAGTCCTCATTTTTCTTGTTCATCCTTGTACTAAGTAGCACAGAAGCTTCTACTGTTTTCCTTGATATCCCTCACAAGTATCAACTCCAGCTGAGCACTGGCTTTGCTAGCACCATGCCTACCCGCCCAGACAAAGTTTCTAAATCCCTCCTTCGAACCCCTTCTTGCTGTCCTCCCTTTGAAATTCTGCCTTTTGCATTGCCCAGTCATCTCATGGCCGTGCCTGACCCTGGTTCCCCTCATTGTGCCTGAGAGGAGACAGGGCAGCAGTCAGGGATAGGGGAAGGGGTCAGGGAGAAGGAGTGGCTCAGACATGAAGTCAGGAACAGCAAAAAGCAAACTTCTCTAAGTGGAAAGAAATTCTCTGTGTTTTATATTCTGGGTATCTGACTTCATACTCTGGAGCCTGATTTCCTGAAATGCTGAGTATTCCAGCTGCAACTGAGCTCAATAGGACCTGAACTCTGCTTTAAACAGATAAAGCTGAGCACACTGGAAAAATCTGGCCATAGGTGCCTTAGACTGGAAAACCAGAATTTTGTCTGTGAATCTGTAAAATAGGGCTAATAATATCTCTCATTCTCACAAGGGTCTTGTATAAATAAATGCATTCATTGCAAAGTGCTCAGATACCACAGGGATGAGCTCAACAGAAAAGCCCAGGAGGCAACTGAAAATTCTGTCTTTAGAGAAGGTTTTGAATAGTGTGCAGCAAATAAGGCTTGAGTCCTCTCATCTATGTAATATGGAGTAAACAAGAGACTGAATAACTGCTGATTAAGTGAGCAGCATCCATCCTGCATGATGAATGAGGTATGGTCCTTTGGAAAAAATCTATATGCAACCGTGTCATTAAAAACTGCGATACACAGACACAGTGGAGTGGACATTTATCTCCTGATAATCATTGTAATGCTGACTTTTCCTGATTTTTTAGTAAAGTGACTCTTCAATCCTAAAAACCTTCTTTTAACATAATTTCTGCACACACTTGTATTTATGTTTATTTAAAATATTGTGGTTTAATACAGCTTCAAACCAGTCTATTTTTGGCATACGGACTTACTCCCATAGTTTTGATAAATCAAGGAATACTGTCACAGTTTACATTTTCTATTTGTTGCACTAGTTCCTCCTAGTGTACATTAATCCTTCTAGCCTATCAGTAACTGAAAATTAGTTTCTTCTGGGGTTTAGTAGTTTCCATATTTAATCCATTTCATCAATAATTGCATTACAACTGTATGTGTTAAATGTGTATCTGGCATAAAACAAGCAATCCCATTACTTAGGGATGCTGTATTCATGTCTGCATACACAGAAAATTCCTGGATGATATGTTTGTCATAAACACTTGTAATGAGAAAGGAAAATTGGGTTGTGGGTTGCTAGAAGGAGTTTAAATAAATTGCTTTATTGCTATAGAAAATTTCACAACTAAGATGCTTACTAAAGCAAGGTGCAGTACTGATCTCAGAAAGTAATTTTACTTCCTTTAAGCCAAAAGAATTTTTTTAAAATTCCATTCCAGTTTGGTCAGGCACCTGCATTCAAAACGTGTCCTACTATAGAAATAGAGTAATTTTTGGGTTGCTTGCAGTCTGGCTAGGCTTAATATTAGCCTTTGTTTGAAATGGCACTGTGCTATCCTCATACAACTTTCTGTTAAAAGACAACCCACTGCAGGGGATTTACCCATTAGTTCTTGGGGCAGCTTCTCTAAGCACTTTAGACAGTTTGCAGCAAGACTTTTTACCCATTCCTATTCATAGCTGCCAAAATTAAGCAGTCTTTGTTCTGTCTACCACTTGGGAACAAGGCAAACACACTGCCAAACCAGCAGGAGAGCACACTGCTGCACCTGAGAACTAGCATCAGGCTCCACCAAAACCCTTCCAAGAAAGAATTCAAAAACCAACCCCTGGTGTCTGTTGCTGCTGCTGCTGGTAATTACCACGTCATTAAAGCAAATGGGTTTCTACAAGGGAAAGCAAAAGCATGTTTACATGAAGGTAAAATGTCTGAAGACACAAATAAGTGTCATCTACAAGAAGGGCTTTAAAGTTCATACCCAGTCAAGTCTAGCATGAAGAAGAGCAGATGGTATGTCAGCACCAGAAACAGCAGCAATATTTTGGGATTAACCTGGCTTTTCTGTAACCAACAAAGTGCAGGGATTATCAGCTTTCAAGATTTTGTTTTCCTTCCTGTGCTTTAGTGTCACACAATTTCACAGCAGCTAAATATGACAGACAATGCTGCGATCCCTCCTTTGGATTTTATACTGGAATGTTATTGGAAAATTCAAGAAAGAGCTGAAGATGGCTTAAGCTTTCAACACCACCCTTGTCATCAGACCAAGAACTTGTGCAGGCACATGGGAGAAGGAAATATTACATTGGTGGGTGAACAAATATATTAATATTTTGCTGTAACTTTTCTTTTCTGGGAGGCTTTAAGGATCTTGCCACTCATTTACTGTCAGATTGAAGTCCTGCTGCTGAAGGGATCTCTATTCCCTCATTGTCCACGCTGTCACCTCTTGAAAGCTGCTGTTCCTGTAGCTGAGGTGGCTGGGTGGCTTTTGAGCCACCTCTTGACCATAACATTTTGCAGGGCAGCATGTTGCCATGAATTAAAACAGATTAAAATCTCCTTTAATTAGCCTGGCAGCTAACTGCATGGATTTAGGAGAAGCCCCACAGTCCATATTGTGGGGGCAGACATTTCCCAGAAAAGGGCAAGGCAGAAGCTAGACAGGGAAACTGCCTGCCACTGCAGTTCAATCTGCTTCTGAATGTACATCAAAGTCTTCAGTGGAATATGATGAAAACATAAAAAAAAGATGAGGAACCTACACAGAATAATAAGATTCATGTGATAACTCAAGACTAATATAACCTAACCTACAAGATCCCATCCCTCCCAAGAATTATGTTACTTTTCCCAGTGACACGAATCACATAAGAAATCATTGCTTTTGTGAACAAGGAAATGTCATTTAAATCTAACCGTTTAGCCTGTTGAGGGGAGCTTCCTAGGGACTGGTAGAAATTAAAACAAGGATAAAAGCATTGAAGGATTTTCTTTCATTAAAACTACAATTGATACTGGATAGTATAAATATTCATTTCCAATTCAAAAAATAGAAATTTATACAACAAACAAGACACAAAACAAGGAAGTGAACCAACCCCAGATAACATCTTTACTCATTCCCTTGTCTTTAGTCTGCATCAACGTGCAGAAAAGGAGGAGAAATGTTTAAGCTAATAGGAGACAATTATAGCAGTCAAACTTTTTCACACCCACCTTTCATTCCCGTCCTGAAGTGTATTTGCCACCCAGACAATAGCAGGCAAGATATGCCATCCATTGTTTTGGTAATGATAAAGGTGGGTGGAACAGGGGCTGCTCCCATGATCCCATGACAGAGAAAAATTCCCTGTCACTATAGTGTGCTGGAAACGCTACGTCTGAGAACCTGTCTTGTGCCATCCCTTCCTGCAGCCTCTCCCAGATGGGGGGAGGTGGGCTCCCACCAGGGCAGCACTGCAATTTGGACAGAGAACAGGGCTCTCTCTAGGGCTTGTGGATGCATTTCTAAGGCCAAATCTCCTCCTGCTGCCTGGCCCAAACTGCCCTCCTCCATGCTGGTTTGAAGCTTTCAGCATGAGACCGTTCTCTTCCAAACATAATCCAGAGATATGAAAATACTTTAAACTCTGCAGTCCTTTGCATGATCCAGGATCCCCTGGGCTTAGCTGAACAAAAGGGATGAGAATCTCCCAACTGGAGCTCGCACATGCTCCAAATACCACGCAGGGTTCGCTATAATTTGTAACCATCACTAGCACACCTGTGCAATGCCTGAGCCCTGACAACCCTTCAGCCACATCCCACTGCCTGAGCTGCAGTCAGAAGCACCTGTTTGCACTACAAGGACAGCCTTGGAGGTCTGGGGATCACCGATAGACAGACACATCCTCTGGGGCTGGGGCACCCAGCCATTTGGGGAAGCTGTGTGCTGACCAGGCTGCACTACTGCTGAGAGCAGCCCACCAGCCAGGAACAGTCCTGCGTGGCTTAGCAGAGGTTATTGAGATATGTGCCATGGGAAACCTCTTTGTGTTGTAAGGAGAGGCAGCAAAAATCTGTAGAATGCTGAATAGATGGTTTCAGCTTTGTTTTCTCAAGCTATATATTCTCCTGCGCTATGAACTACAGGCAATGGAAATTAATCGGTCACTAATAGGTAGAGGTTTTTAAAAAATGCATATAGCTTAGAAAAGCCTAAGTACTTCAACTGACACCTTACTCTAAAAACCTGCACCCTTTCTCCCCTTGCACTGTGGAGGATTCAGACAAGCAGACCTCTTGAGATATATTAATCCTAAAATAAGGAACACATATAGCTATAGAATTTAATAGGGTTATTGGAATGGAAAATGGCACTTCTAGAAAATACGTATCGTTGTTGTTGCCAGTCTGTAACACAAAACTGCATCTGGAACCCCTGCTTTTGTAGCAATGCCTAAAAGGAAGTTTTATTTCTGCAGTAATGACAGGCAAAGCCATGTAGTTTGCAAGCTGCTTCATATTCTGCATGCCCTGTGCAGAGGCTGCTTTTAGAAGGCACTTCACCTATACCAAATGCTGCCACAGAGCAACAGCATAATGGAAATTTACATTCTCTGCCCCTTGCAGGACCTTTCTGGCTTCCCAGCACACAGTTCAGTAAGCAAAGATACAAACTAATAACAAAAGAGAAAATCCTTTTATTTATTTTCCACTGATCTCTAAGGTGTCGGTGACACTCAGAACATACTTCCCAAATGAATAATTTCAGTCTTTATGGCTCATTCAATTTCAGTTTGCACACTGCATTTTATCGAGCTTGGGCTCTGTCAGTACAATGCAAAAGATAGCCATTCAAGATACTGGGTTTCTATTCTCCATATATGTAACATTGGCCAGAATTCAAGCCCAGAGACATAACAGAGGCTTTTGTGCAGATATTTTTGGCTGATATTAGGAACTGCTAAAATAAAGAGGGATGGAAGCCATCTGCAGAAAACACACACACACAGACAAAAGCCGTTTTACTGGTCAAGGAATCCAGGATCAATGCTTTGCTTGAGCTCTGGATATTATCAGAGCTATGCAGGAGCCAGAATTTCTGTCTCAGAGGCAGTCCAGGATTTTGAATCTTTCCATATTAGATCAGAACAGAATGTTTATTTTCAGAATCTTCCCTACAAATGTTTTCAATTAAAATGTTACTTTCTGTTTTGACATTTGTCAGTTATAATTTTTCATTTAAAAGGAAAATTTGCAGTGAAAACCACTCCAAAATGGAGCCAAGGGGTTCCAGTCTGACCAGCTTGTCATTTCAAAACATTGCCTTACAGAAAGTGAGAAGGTGGCTTCATTACTATCCGTTTTGTTCAAAGTGAAATATCATTATAATCAATATTTCCTACAAAATGTCCCAGTTATAACAAGCTGATACTATCTAACATAAAGCTGCTTCCACCAAACGTTTTTGACCATATTTGCTAAGAAATACTTATCTACACAGGAGGAATTCAGATGCCTGATATCCTTTCTGTGCAATTGTTCTTGCTTCTGCCTCCCTCAACCTCATTTCTTATTAAAGCCTCAGGAGGAAGCAAACTAGAAAAGCTGTAGGGGAGGGGAAAAAGACCTAGCGGGAGAAGCAACAGCTGACACAAAAGAAGGAAATGCCTTATTAGGGACACCACTAAAGCTAGCAAGCAGTCCCTTGCTTGCATATTCCACACTCCCAATGAGCTGGGGTGGCAAGTGCTGTCTTGGAGGCATGAGCTGAGCCGAGCTGAGCTGATCTGGAAAGCATGAGCTGAGCCAAACTAAGCTAAGCTGAGCTTGTCATCTCACTCACGCAGGCTATATTCAAGGGCTCTGGAGCCAGTCTGGCTGAGCCCTGAACTTGGTTCAAATGAAATATTTAGTAGTAGAGCCAAGAGGATCATCTCTGCACCAGGCACAGATTCTGGCATCTTGCTCATCCCTGTCCTCGCTGTGTTCTGCCAGAAGTGGAAGCAGAGGTACTGTGCTGATAACGCATCCCGCAGGACGTGTCCAGCCAGGCTCCCCGACACATGGCAGGGAGGCCCTTCCCTGGCAAGAGGCAGCAGCTTAGCTTCAAGCTCAACAAGGGCTCTCTCAGCTGCCCCACAGTAACTGTACATGGGATCAGCCCCTGCTTCTCTCTGCCCAGCATCACCAGCAGCAATGCTGAAAGGGTCAGATGTTGAGAAAATGCTGCTTAGAATTGAAACGCAGGTTCAAGTCCTCACAAGAAGCATGGGAAAAATAGGCACTACCTATGAAAAAGACAACATGTTGAAGTGGTCAACCTACATATTTAGAACTGGAAAGCTAATATAGGGAAAAAACCCAAAACATTAATTTTAGGAATAATTATTTACAGAATTATTTATGTCCTAGTGAAGCAAAAGACTTAGTCCACACTTCATGAGGATTTACACACAGCTTTCCTTCGGCTACTGTGTCACCTGGACACTTCAATGCCTCTTTCCTGCCCCAGTCTGCACCCCCGGCCAGGCTGCCCTGAGGGGCTGGAGAGCTCAAGGGGCTACAGGACAAAGCCCAGCACTCCTTTCCTTGCCCATAGTGCAAGCTCTGCCTGCCTCTGTGTCCAGTCGTGGATGGAGGTTAAGGCGTGGCTGGATGGCAGCGAGCTTGTGGATGGCAGAAAGCTTCCAGGCTGCTTTCCCCTTTCCCCTCCCCTCTTTTCCTCACACTGCATGAGGACTCCACGAGCAGCTCCACAGTGTGGTTCCTGTAAGCAGTAATACTTTTGCATCAGCTGCAGTGAGGTGATGCCAGCTCGGTGATGCCTCTTGCTGCAGCAGTGCTCGTCCACAACAGCGCGGCAGTGACAATTTGATTCAGACCTTTACAATGTAATTGTCGTTTACATTTTGCAACTCTGTGAGTTTGTGCTGCTCTGTAGTGAACTTTGAGAAATTCAGGGCAGACTTAACAATTTTTTTCAACTGAAGATCCCACAGTCATGATTCCAGGTTTGGCATTGCACTGCGCAAGGGCAGTCTGACCTTAACTCTCAATTCATGTCACAAGTGTGCCAGCCTTTCAAAGCAGGGTCTCTCTGGTGTTTATTTGGGGCATGTTTAGAGCTCTTTGGTAGGACCAGAAGAGTAAGGTGTCAGCAAAATGGAGAATCCAGTGCAATATTGTCTTTGGCTTTACTTTTAAATGAAATGCTTCTGCTTCCTTTTAAAACAAAACATGAGGACTGTTTCCTCCCTGTCTGGGTTTGTTTTGCAGTGTTTCAGCTCAGACTGGGACTTGTATGGTATATTATTAATACAATTTATTAATAGGAGTTAATAATGGAAGCACAGACACTTTAGGGAATGAGATCACTACAATTAAGAATAAGAGGAGCCTACACAAGAAAATGAAACCGTACATTGCTTAAACAGTTTTAATAATAACTAGTGAGTTTCCACTCATTAAGTAATCTGCATCAGAGAGGTGGTCAAAGAAAATATATTCAGAGATAAACTGAAGAATAAAACGGGACAATGAATGGAGAATGAGGTCACACTTCTTTCCAAATATGCAAATAGATAAACATCGGAACAATAGATTTTCTTCTGTTCTGTTCACAAAGGTGCAGTTTCCTTATCTGAGATCATTGTGAGGCTGGTAAGAACACAAGACTTAATACAAAATCTCCCAGAGAAGACAAACAGTTTGGCCAGACTGGCTTTATTTTAGTAGAACCCTTTGTATATATACACGTACACAGAATATATATGTGTGTGCACACGTAAAACCAACTACGCTTATTTTTCACTCTACCTGCTGTTCACTTTATACAGAAATATAATTACACAGCAGAGTGGAATTGGGAAAATAGTAATTTCTTTCCTTTAGCTTAATGGGATGTATTATGTGTGTATGTATAAGGCTGTTGTCTGTGTGACATGCAGAACTACTTCTCCAGACCTACTTCAGTCTTCAAATAGCTTTCATGTGTCATCTTATCTGTGGTGATGATAAGCAAGCCTATATTTCTTTGCAAATCTAACAGTATTTACCACTGTCAGTAGTTACACCCTAGACAGAAGGACAATCCATCTCCTGCAGGATTGAACACTCATTTTAGCCCTCTAATATATTTGCCCCTCTCAGAACACAGAACGAGCCTACAAGTGGAGAAAGAAATTACACCCTTTCAAACATGCCAGTCATCTACTGTGGTTTGGCAAGGAGGCCTGAAACCACGTTGTTGTGGGAAATCTTTGAAGGAAGATTGTATTCCCAGGCTTTTCTTTTGGCTGAAAATGCTTCAAAACCTGAAACACGAGCTGGCTGGTTGGAGCTTTCGCTTTCCTTCCCATCTACTCTCCACTCCATGGTCCTCTTATTCAGAATAGAAAACTCCTTGGGAGCTTTGTCCAAATTCACTGCAGTCCTGGGTCTCCTTCCCCTTGATTTGGAGGACATAGTTTAGGTATTGAACCTGTATGGAAGAAAACTCCAGGAACATCACATAAGAAGGTTGCTGGTGGTGGCAGAAGGTTTTACAGCCAAGGTCTTTCGATGATGTTGGGTGACCCTGCCAAGGGAGCAGAACCTTCTGCCCCAAGTAAAAAGCATGGAATTGCATGAGCATGCATGCTCAGCACTTCTCACAGCTGAACTCTAAGGTGCCTTGTTCTTGTTAAAACCTGCCCAGGCAGAAGCAGAGCCTGCTCTGCATGGCATGCACTGCAGGATAGCATCATTCACTGCCTCTGAGCATGGGGGGAAGAAGAACACTGGGAATGGCCTGGCCATTCGGAAATCCTATCTTCTATTAATGGCTAGTTACAGCTTCGCCTCCATGTGTAATTACCTGCAGGACCCAAGCAGTGAAGACAAGGTGGCACGAGCTTTTCTATGAGCTGGAAAAAGTTTCCAGGACCCATTTAGTGCTGAGGTCTGGACTATCACATCTCCACTGCATTTCCTCCTGTGCCAACTAGACCAAAGTCTGTGCAAGTGCACCTGCCCATTCTGGGGTCATTCCTTAAGTTACAACATATAAAATTCACAGAATTATGATCCCAAGTTTCCCATTTGGTTTAATGAGATGGGACAAATGGTCCCTTCATTATACCCCTTCCATGTGAAGTTTACTTTAGAAATTTTTCATAGTGCATATCAAATTCATTCAGAGCCTGAAAAAGCGTAACAAACAACCACACAACGAACTTGTGGTACCCTTTTAAAACTGTGTTTAAATCTATTCTGCCATCCAGATGAAAAAGGCAGGATTATTATCCAGCCTTCTGCATCCCTCATTACACTAGCTTCCCTAAGAAGTGCAGGGAATCAAAGGAGGCTATAATACAAAACAGCATGTCAAGCATCTCAAAACAGAAGAAAAAAAGTTATCAGGGCTTTCAGATTTTCATTGTATTTTACCACCATTAACTAAACGTCTTTCTGAGACAGATGTATTTTATAATCCAATTTCTTTAATGAAGAGTTCAAATTCACAGATTGTGCTAGTGTCAGGGACTGGAATGGGAACTTATGACTCTGCGTCTGTTTGACAAAAGCTAATTCATAGGAGTCGTCTGTGTGGAAAAACAACTGCAATGGTATTCATAAAACACATTGTCCATGAAGAAACTCATGGCAAATGTAGCTGGAATAAGTTTTCACCACTGCTGTTTCCTTAGAAAGATGCATCATTCCTTGAGAGGCACATGTGGTAAGTGATGCTGAGAGTTGCAGTGCAAATGCACAGTGACTGGGTACCAACAATTCTACCAGAATGTATTCCCCAGATAAAAGAGAAGTTGTCATCCAGAAACACACAGTCAGCATAGATGAAAAAAAATTGCTTTAATGAGGAAATCAGTGTCAGTAGAGAACAATGATAAAAAATGAGCAAAAACATAAACACAAATGTGGAAAACGTGTATTGCATCATTCTGTGTTACTGAAGTAATGGTATAGTCACAAGGGGAATAAAATGGTCAGAACGACCAAGAGGGGAGAACTGGGTTCAACTTTAAAATGTCAGTAGTGAAAAAGAGGCATAAAAATCTGATCCTGAAGGGACCTACATAAATGAGTGCCTGATATTTCATCCATATGCTTTTTTTTCAGTAGATATCTTTATCCTTTGTGCTAATTAAAAACTTCGTTTACATGTACTTTGTCTCCCTCTTTCTCTTTGCTACTTCATTCTGTTCTGTTTCTTTTTTTTCTCATAATCTTTTATCTTTGCAGATACCTTCTAATTAATTTTTTCCTTAAGGTCATTTTTTTTTCGTACCCAATGCAGAAGTAATTGCCATTTGTTCGTTTTTTCTTTTTCTATCTTACCTTTTTCCTTTCTCTTTTTTCCCCAGTGTTTTTCAACACTTCGCCCTCCTTTTAGAGAACTCTTTTTCTGCTTTCCCATTTTGTGGCTCCCTGTGCTCACTCCCTCTCTACCCCACTACACACTCTTTCTTACCCTATCTCCTTTATTACCAAAATTCTCACATAATCCCTTTCCATAGCCACAGAAATTATGATTACTGTCTCCTCTCAGACACACTCTCCTTTCCTGGCAGCCTTTTCTTCTCTAAACATGTAAAACTCTCTCCAAGGCATTACTGCTTTGTCCCAGAACCTACTCACAATTGCAAACTCCCTTTCCACCAAATTTACTCATGCTCAGACTCATGTACGTTTTGCTGCTGTCTAGAGATAGAAAAAGGTAATAAATGCCGTATCTTCTGCTATTTTAATTCCAGAATTCCAGAGCCAGGTTAGGTCCTCAGAGTTGAAGATTTTCATTCCGATCATCTTAGCATTTGCTGCCTGGGCTACAAGCTCCAGATCTGTTAGCCAGGACATGAGGGCCATGGACCTTTGGCACCTCCTCGGAGACAGATACTGACCTGATGCCACAGGAGCTGTGGATAGACATGTCTTACCTATGTTGCTGTGTGTGAGTCTTATCATCCAAGCCCTTTGAAGGCCTCATGATCTTTGATGAATATTTCTTGGCCCAACAACTCCACAAAATAGGGACATCAAAAGTGGGAAAGCAATGAGAAGAGTAAACAGTGTGTATTGGTCCATGCCAAGAGCCTGTAAGAGAGCCAGGAACTCAGTTTCTCTCTGCGGCTTTGCCCTGCTGTCTTTTCTCAGCCTCCCATCCTAGGCCATGCAAATCTTCCCCAGCTCTCACCATGCACTCCTGACCTTTGAACACATGTAATCAGTTTCCTGTTTTTCTCAGAGACATGTAGCTCTACACTCCTCAAATGCACACTGATTTCTTTGCTTGTTCCTGTACAACCCTCTCTCACAGTAACTCTTGTCCTTTTCTGTATTCATATTCCTCCACATTTTTGAGTGCCACCCCAAACTCACTCACCATTTCTAGACTCCTTTTCGCACCTCCAGGTTTCTTGTACTAACTCTAGCATCTAGAAACAGCTCTGCCTAGCAAAGGGAGCTCAATGTAGGGCCGAAAAGAAAAGCATAGCTTGTCCTAATCCTGTGAGCATTGTGACCTCAGTGAAATTGGGCAGCTTGCTGGCAATTGCCACTACCAAGGAGAGGTGACCAGATTGGATTCAAAGGAAGAAGTGGAACAAACTCATGAATGTGGAGGGGATTTGATTTTTGTTTTTTCCTGCTGACTTGGGTAGGGCTGAAAGCAGCAATATCACCTGGTGCAGGAGAAATACAAGGAAGATAGGAGCATCCCTGTGTCAATATTAGTAAATGCTACGTGGGCAGGCACCGTGTGCTGAGGTCAGGTCAGCACTCCACAGCACCAGCATGCTCTCAGAGGGACCTGTATACATGTTCTTTTAAGCATGGCTTTCTACATCACTTAAATCTACATTCATATGTAGCACAGCACCATGGAGTCTGTTTTCAGCCAGCTGTTTTGTAATCTAGAAGCAGCCTGTTGAATAGTCAGTGTGCAATATTTTTGTGTTTCTTCATGACCCACCTCCACTCACTTACTTTACGCAGCTATTGGAAAGTGCTCAGCTGCTGAAAATGTGTCTGGATACCAAAGAGCTGAAAATCCAAGGGAGTGATTAAGAAAATCTATGACAGTTTCTAACACACCTTTATTACCTCGGTAATGAATTTTGATTGATTTGATGCAAGCAGGTCATTATGAGTGTTTTTAAATCAATTTATAGCTCAAAAATACTCATGGAGTTGGCACGATGACAGAGCACCATGGAACCATGTGAGGCAGCGGTGCCTGGATGCACCACATGGTCACACTGAGGTCTCACTATATATTTGGGTGGTGGCTGCTTTCTGCCAGCTGGCTGCAGGAACAGTCACATGCAATCAGAAAGATCTATGTCTATTTTAAATGTGAAAATAATCCTATTCCCACTTTTGTAATGTTGCTAGTTTCAAGTTCTGGGTAGATGTTCAGATAAGGCAGGCATTTTAACTGCCTAGATAATACCAACATTTGCTTTTCTTGCTGCTTTTCTCTCCTTGGTGCTTTGCTCTGTAGAAGACTAGTTTGTTTCCCTTCAAATACCAGCAGCTAAATGATCACCATGGTTTCTGGCTAATAAAGACCTGAGTCAACCAGCTGACTTAGTATGTTGTTTCATTTGTCTTTCTTTCTTTCTTTCTTTCTTGAATTCTGTCTCTCTCTTATCTTTATCCTTTTTTTTTTTCTTGCTTAATTCATGGGCACAAGGTTAATTCCAGCTGCTCACTTCCTCTATAGAAATCTTCTTCATCTACAGCAATAGATCTGGAAAGATGAGGGGAAACAAGAAGAAAGTCCTGATGCAGTACATAAATCAGGACACTGGCAAACCAGGCAGGATTTGTTTGTTCTTTCTCGTTAGCATTCTTTCCCCACTAGTTCAATAGGGAATTTTAGCTGACTCTTCCTTTTGAGATGAGGCCCTCAGAGCCTTCTCTGCTGCCAGTGTCACATTACTGTTCCAGCTTTTTCACCTCTACTTATCTAAGCTACTTCTTAAAATGTTTCCAAGGGCTCAGCAACCCCCAAAGTCAGACCTTCCACGTGCGCTATCTTCATGTTCATTAATGCCCAAAATTAATCCTTAAGGAGAAGAAGAAATATTTGTTAGCTCAGGAAAAACATATATATGTACGAAAGCAGTCTAAGTGCTAAATGGAACCTGGCCACAGGGGAACTGAAAGTGTGGAGGCATGCTGCTGCCGACACTAAAGCAAATTCATACTTTCCTTGTTTCTTTGTCTGCTTGTGGTTATTCTTTGTTACTATTCCTTATTTACACTCCGGCAGCATCTAATATCCAGATCAGGATACAGGCAACTTCTGTACAAGACTTTTGCAGTCAAAATACTAGACCTACTAGAAAGTAACCTGAGGGAACACATGATGGTCCCTTAAACTTGTTCTGAAGAAGAGCTTTGAATTTCGGGAAAAAAAATCTTTTTTTGACACAGTAAAATTAGCGGGTTTAATTTTTTCCAGAAATAAATGCTTTGAGGCTTGGTTTCAAAATAAGTTCATATTTCAAAATATAGTACATAACACCATATGCTATAAAAGCGTAACACGAAATAAAAGGGAACAAAAAAACAACCAGTGCTTCAGTTTCAGAAAAAAGAGCAGTGTCATGCCTAACTTAACAATAAACTTTGTGTAAGTGCCCCTTATCACTGGGGATTTTGAATCTTCTTCTCTTTACTGCAGCTTGTAATAGAATTATAAAAATTTAAATCTTTCAGATATAGGGATGTAAAGTTTCTATGTTTTAGGAAGTGGAAAATACTTTGTGTTCTTGAGTGACATTTATGAGTCAGGAAAAGACTATTGCAGAGTTATGAAGGAGCCAGTTACTAACAGATTGATGTGCTATCTTGTGTCATGTTTGTGGGATTAATATTTTTCTCTGATGCATATATTTGATTGGAAGAGTTCCCTGCTCTGGAGGTTTCATAATTACTCAGATATAAAGAATCAGATTGAAAAAAAAAAAAAGGACATTCTAATGTTCAGTCATGTCCAGCCAGAGCTTGTCACCAGCCACACGGAACAGAGTCTTTAGGAATATTTCACTATTCAGTAGATAAGGGCAGCCACTCACAATTTCTTTGTTTTCTTTTCGATATTTTAATTTCCATGCTGTATTTCAGTGACTTTGAGAGTAACAGTCAGGACAAAACAAACATAAGCAACAGCTCTTTGCCACTGCTCCCTAATAAAACGAAATGTATGACTTGCTATTGCTTGGACCTTTTGCAATGAGATGTAATGAAGTGACATGAAGAGAAGGGGAAACGCAGCCACTGAATTTATGCTTGAAAGACTTCATCAAAATGCTCAATTGATATCTCTAACTTCTTTCTAAACAACGTGTTTGCTGAGGTCAATGCAGGATGTTCTCTTGACTTCAATAGGTTTTGGTGAGGCTCTTCAAAATTATTGTACCGACTACCTGAGTATGCTCTGTATCTAATGCTTAATAAATACAGAAAATGGATGAGTGCAGTGGCTTTGTGAACATAAAGAGTGTGACACTTGCAAAGATATGGAATTAAAAGGACACAAGCAAAAACTAGCTCTTTGATGTTTATTTTTCTTTAAAAAAAAGATTCCTGTTTAAGTCTACAAAATGCCATTGTACTTTAGCTGAATTTAACAAGCAACGTGTCCAAAACACTTGTTAATCCTGTATTGTTCATTTTGTCTACCGTTAACAGCACCCAGAGTCTAGATCTGTTTAACAGCAGACAGAATTATTGATTGGTTTTGTCTTGCATTTAACAATGCAAACAAATAATAAAAAGAAAAACCAGCATTTAGAGTTCTTTAGCAAAATATGCAACTGTTAATGAGTGCATAAAAGGTAAGAAAAACGAGACTGAAAACCTAGTCTAGACACCATAGAAATAAAGACACTTTCCTGTCTAAACAGCTTTTGGCAGATAACTCTTCTAGCTACTTGTCTTTGATGTTCTTGCTGCTGCTGTTCTTGACATTTTGATGACAATTTCCAGAGAATCAAGCAGTTCAAAAAGAAAAGAAATCACTTAATATAATGTTTCATTTTACCCAAACCAGGATTTTTAAATTCCAATCTGAGAACTTTATAAAAGACTGTTATTACTCCTACATAAATCAGAAAAATATTTCCAAATTAATATTTAATGGAAATTAACATTTTAAACGATTTTTTAAAGGGAAAGGTTTATTAAAAATGTCTAGTTTTTTACAGTATGCTTGTTTTTTGTTATTGAAATGAAAAAAATACTTTCACATATTTTTGATGTCATAAAATGAGCCTCCCCTGTTGCAAAGAAAAAAAAGAAGGAAAATATTACATACTTCAGCAAAGTAAACCAGCTATCAGCTGAGAAAAGCTATGGTACTGATGGATGTCTTCACATTCTCACATGCAGCATGGATGTAGAGGTCGTCCTTAACTACCCTCACATTCATGGCCCTGTTATCTGCAAGTTTCCTGAAGAAATTTTCAGCAGCCATTCATAGGGATTACTGCTTCTCTTCTATCTTTACAGCTGAGGTGCCTGTGGTGGCCAGAGAACGAGGGGTGTGTTGGGCAAGCAAGTGGAAATATGGTCAAGTATGAAAGTGTATCCCCATTACTAAGGCCTTACAGAAAAGTCTTTGAAATTACACAGAAATCCTACAGTATCAGAGGACTTCTACATGCTAAATGAGGATTCATACAGAGAAATCTGAGCCTTGTTTTAAAGGGCACAGAGTCCATTCACTTGCGGAACAGCTGTATTCTGGTGTGGACACTTCAGTCTGGGGGTACACGAACAATGAATTTGGAGGACCCTGGCAATGCGACGCTCAGGCCCTCTGAGGACTTGTCCTGTGGCAATGGTTTCTGAGACAGGGGAGCTCTGTGACCTCCAGGTTCCAGACGAGACAGTCTACAGATTCCAAATGACCTGAGGTAACTGGGATGACTCTGCAGGTCAAGGTCGTTACTGCCATGCACTAGTGCAAATAAACCAAGGTCATTATCGAATTTAAGACAGGGCAGAAAAACAGAACAATGGTACAAAGATGCTCATTTCTATAAGCTTCCCTATTTCTTTCCTTTGGGATGGCTGTACAGTGAATACCTGTGCAGATGTCTCTACTGTGCACTGAATATTCAAATATGAGATTATCTATAGTGGCTGATATGGCTATAAAAAATATGCAACTTGGTACCATATAAAAGTATTTTTCCCTTGGATTGTTTCTGAGCCTCAGCAATTGCAAATAGGTTCCAGAAAGAATTTAAAATTATCTCCAAATTGTATATGTAGTGTTTTAATAGGGTTTCAAACAATTTGAATAGACGGTAATTTAAAAATAGTTCCTCTATTCTGCTGTGACTTGGCAAGACTGGAGGAGAGAACTGTCTGATAAAAGATGGGTTTCCTGTCTGGAAAAATTTGAAATAAAATGCCAGGAAACAATATGTATACAAACAGCAGAGTATTTGCCAGAACTTTGTCATTCTTTTCCTACTGAGCTTGCAGTTTTTTGAAAGAAAGGAGATTATTTTCCCAGCTTATGCTTGGAGTGGATTTCTCATTGAAGTCACACTCCAGGGTCTACAACCACAGAGATCAATTACACATGATGGATGCCATAAGCCAAATCTCTCCTCCTGCAGAAAAAACCTTGGGAGATAGAGAAGGTGTAAAATAATAAGTACAAGGTGAGAAAAATAAATGGTCAAGGAATAATTTCTTTTAACAGTGCAGAAGCTGCCTTCGCAATTCCACATAAAGGCAAACAAGGCTTCTAGGGGGAAAAAGTGCCTAATTTCTTCCAAAACCTTCAGTGGAAGGCAATGTGTGTTTGTTTACACTAGAGGATGTGCCATGTGCTCCAGCAACACTAGCACAAGCAACACTAGAACAAGACTGAGAATTTCTATTTGAGGAAAAGATTTATCTAAAGCATTCTATGTCTACCTCATCAAAAACTTGTATTGTGGATTGTTTCACATCCACCATGCATAAAATAATAATCCCCCTTCTTCCATTGTGTCTTTGGGAAAAGCAGCCCTGATCTCTCCCATTTTTCTCAGCATGCCAGATCAAAACTTTAGAAAATTCAGATCTCCAGTGTCCACTTTTCCCAGCTTGGCAGACTTCTCTCCTGCCCACCATTCCTCGCTAGCCAGAACTGATCTGAGGCTTTCCGGATGGCTACGGCACACATTTCAAATCAGTGGAGGGTGCTTAGGAAAGGAATATCTTTCAACCTGAGGACAGCTGATATGGTGAAAGCTGAGGTGTCTGGCCTGGGCCAGAAACTTATGCAGAAGCTCTGGACAAAACACCTCTGGAGTGGTAGGGAAGGTGTTTAGACTCGAACACAAGACAGCTCCTTCTGGAAAAAATAGGATGTTAAGATTAGATGAAGATCACTCTCGCTTTCCTGTAATTGTCTTCCTTTTTTTTTTCTCTTTTCATTTCCCACATGCTGCTGGCAGCTGAGCTCCCCTAAGCCTTTTGGAGATGGATAGCTTCTCACCTCAGCCACTCACCACTTCAGGGAATTTGCTGAGGGAAGTACCTGAGCTCACCTCGGTGTAAACTGAATCAACATCAGATAAATAAGTTTCGCTGCACCTTTCTTAGGGTTTGCCTTTAGGGGCTGGCATATTGGGAGGAAAAAATTAAAATGAAACATTTAATATTCTCTAAAAAGTCACTAGATCACTGTTTCCACCTTAGTGCCTTATTAAAGGAAGGTTGCTTCTGTCCATCAGCATCAAGAAGCAGGGCACACTAAGACAGTAATGCTCAGAAATCTTAGGGAAGTGGATAAATTTACAAGAAGAAAATGCCAAGGGAAAGCAGTCAATTCATAACACTGGCATTCAGTGTTGGTTTAATTAACTGAATGTTCAATTACCAAAACACTTTGCCTTCTATGCTAATGCTGTTTCAAATAATAAAAAAAACAAAACAAAAACAGATAGTCCATCAGAGGCTGGGAGGAAAGCAGAGAATAAAAATTTGAGATAGGAGATAGGGAAAAGTCAGACATTTGTTGAGGAAATACTTCACCAGGCAACATTCAGTTTCCCATATGATTATTCACAGAAAACATAGGGTGGCAGTTCGAGTGTACACATTGTTTTTCATCACTGGCTTAGATAAACATTGTGCTGCCATTAAACCATAATGGAATTTATCTGAGGGCTGTCTCTACTTTAAATTCTAGCAAATCTCTGCATTTGTCTGCCCAGCGTTAAAAGGAGCTTCCTGACTTTGAACTTTAACATGAGGCATTCCTTCTAAGCATCTTAAAATTATACCCACTTTCATTTTTCTTCTTAATATTTAAGCAGGTTGAATAATTTAACTAAGAGAATAATCCTATAAATTCACTGTAATGAGGGTTTTGTAAAGACAAACCCTGCAGAGGTCTCAAAACTGTATCACAACCACATGGACATTAAAACCAGGGTATGGGCATTAAGTACAGCAATGATGTGGCTGCCAAGGCACCTCACCTCTGGTTAACTAAATCACAGACAAGCCACGGCAGGAGCGCTACTGAAACCCCATCCCAAAGTCGATGGGACCTGTGTAAGGTTGGGCCTGAGGAGTGAAACTGCAGAGAGCCTACAGCACTCCTGCCAGACCCCCAGGATCAGCACTCGCTCCATGACAGCTCCCGGGCGGTTCAGTGGAGGCAGCGTGAGCCTGTTCAGCAGGAGCTGTGCTGAGGCTTGTGCTGCTGGTACAAGCCATGTTTAGCTACAGACATCACCGTAACCACCTGAACTGAGGGCGGGAGCTCCAACTTCAGCATTCAGCACACACACTGAAAGGCTGTACTGAATGAGCACCTCCAAGCTCATATTCTGCCAGCTAATAAAATAACTGAATATACTGCCTGGACATACATAACTTTCCTAAGCATGACCCAAGCAAAAAAATAAAATCCCCAAAGCCAACCCACTCCCCCAGCCTACTTACCCGGACAGTATAATGACATGCATTCCAGCATAGTTCTGCAAATCTGTTACGCAAGAACCATGTTCCCAAAAACAGCCTCTGGCTATAGCGGTGCTGAAAATATGTTGTTGTCTTTTTGATAAAAAAAAAAAAAAAACAAAAAAACAACAAAAACCACAAGGGAAAAAAACCTTATTTTTGTAAAAATAAATGTCCAGGTTTTCATTTATACAGGAATGACTTTGTTGTGTGGCATGCCCTTCAATAAAATTATAGCTTAGGTCCACAAGTGTGTGCATGTTTTGAGGTCTTATATTGAGCCTTATCCTTTCTTCGTTTTAAAGGTATTCAATATTGTTAACAACCAGGAATGTAAATTACAGACATACATACTCATGTACGTTGCCTACCTAATTTTACAACTCCTATTAAATGCTTTAATTACAAACAATGGGTTATAAATAATAAGACAGAAATGCATCTAAATATTTTTGCAGCAACACCAGGAGCTATAAAACTCCTTAGAATATGAAAGGTCCTCACTGAAAAACAGCTTTCAAAATTTACAAATGAAAAGTCTTTGAGAATTCAAACCCTTAGGTAGCATTGTAGTTTTTTTCCAACTTTTAATCCATGTTGAACTACATTAGCAGAATTTTAAAAGGTTTATGGTTTAAAGTCCTTGCTGTTATGCTAGTGTGCTCACATATTAAAAAATACAGTAGAAAGCTATTTCTTTTACCTAATTATGAAGAGAATTAAATTATTGTACTTCCTCATAATAACTCAGAACTTCCTCAAATGCACATATTTTCATTATTTGCTTGCACATTATTTGTTTCTATCCTGGTGACCTTATTTTTTTAAAAAATACATTTTAAACTTCTTCAAGAGGATGGAAAGAATATTTAATACAAAGCAAAGTAATTATACTCTGAAGGTTCTGAAATATAACTGAAGTGTATCCCTGGGGCTATTTCCTGATAATTAGGTATGGCATAAATAATCATGATTAATTATGTTTCTGGATAGTCATCTGCCTCCAATGAAATATTGTTATCCCTGATAATGCTCAATATAAAAAACCCGCACAACTAAGTGTGTTTAAACAGAATATTTTCCTAAAACTCATGTGCAACTCAGTCACACAAGCTATAAATATCTTTGATGTTGCTCTGATACATGATGCCACTGGAATACCAATCCTTCATTTCTGAGTACATTAAATAATATAGTCTGGCAACAAATCAAAATCCAGGGGACCACAATTACACTAAATAATTTGATGAGTTTTTCTTTAATGGATTTGGAACATGATCTTGATTTTTCTTTTGTCCAGTTTATTAAAGATGTGACAAATTGTTTATCCATTTGTTACATCCCTCTGATTACAGACGTACCAAGAAACAGTACAGGAATGTATATGGATCTGAGTTTGGGCAACTTTATTCATGGTGATTTTGTAAGTGCCAGCTGTGGGTTTGGATCAAAACTGAATTTTAATTTTTGAAAGAAAGCCAAGGCCTTTCCTGATTATGTCCAGCACCTTCATGTAGTATTATTAATACCTTCTTGAGGCTCATCTTAAAATGCACAAGGCAGTGCCCAGCCAACAGATTTTGGAAGTAGAAATGAAAGCTGAAGAGCACAATTAGCAGCACTTTGCATGTGAAAAGCCAAGTGGTGGGGGTGGCTCAGAGCTTGACTTTAAGGACCAGCCTTCCAGGTGGGCACTGACCCTACCCAGTGCAGCTTGGTCAGACTCATCTCTGCCCAGCACCACACCTGGGCTGATCCGTGGCAGAGCACCAGCAAAGGCAGCCCTCAGAAGCCATCAGGCATCCTTGTCTGTCCTTGGAAGGGCACTGTGGGAATTAGACAGTGACATGCTGGTGGGGACACGTCCAGAGACCCCTGCTTTGGAGAAGAGAGGCCCCCACCAGGAAGATGATGAGTGTCTCTGCTGGGAAGAACAGGTCACTGCCTGAGCTGGGCTTCCTCTGGGTTATCCAGGTGGGTTGTGCTCACAAAACCACAGAAAGACCCTCCACAAACCCAGAAACAGAAGCAAGGGTCAATTCTAGACACTGATGGTCAGTCTTTCTTTCCTTCTTTGAGCTGGCTCTTTCAGCTGTGACTAAGTTGCCACCCTTTTTTGGCAGGGAGATCGGGGCAGAGCCACATTCCAGCTGAAACCAGCACCGTTGCCGTGAGCAGACATGAAGAGTACTGCTAATGCTGCGGGGTGATCCCTGGAGACCCACAGCTTCAGCAGGTCAGCTGTTGGATAAACAGATCCCCAAAGTTAATGCACAGGAGGTGGGGGAAAAATGAGGAGTGTTCACATTTAAAGCAGCAATCTTAACAAGCCACAAGGTGGAAGCAGAAAAGCCAGAGGGGACGGCACCTGTCATGCTGAGAAACAAAATGAGTGAACAGAATGCTCTGTTTCAAGAAAGCAGCAGGAAACAGGGGGGCATATTCTTTAATTACTTCCATCTAAGAGGGCCTAAAGAGGGGAGACAAGAACTAAAAGTAGGTAAAATAATAAAATGGTCGTAAAAGCCCCACCTGCCAAGAGTGTCAATAAAATGACAGGAGCAAAGGCAAAGGACATTTTCTTGGCAGCAACAAGCACAGATGGTCAAATATAAAAACCATGATTCTATATGGGATTTTCATCTGTGCTACATTTCCCATGAATGAATGCACAGAAAAAATGTGTACCTGGATTATGCTAAGTGTGAGCAAACTATAGATTTGTATTCATGAATATTCTTGCCATAAAGCCATGCTAAAGTTTTTTAAATCCTGTTCAGTTAGGTCTGAAAGAAGTATCATAGAGTAGCAATGTATTTGGTGAGGTATATTCATGCAAGGTGGAAATGGAAGCATAAAGAATTCTGAAGAGATTTATTTATTTTCAATATACTTGCGCTTGCCACTTCTTCATGTCAGGAGTTGGGTAAGATAATACCTAAGTTTGAAGCAAATCACAGAGTTAGAAGGAATTACCAGTCACTGTCATTTGCTAGGAGGCCTTCCTGTATTTAACTTACAAATTTATGCTATTGTTACTGACATAATCCCGGATTGTGCAAATATTCAATGAATATGGCACAAAGTTTCTGCCAACATTCGGTCACCAAGCTTCAGCTGAACTCTGTTCACATTCTCAGTGACTGAGAGAATGCTATTTTAATGCTGCTTGAACAATAATTTACATGGCAGATGTAACCAAGGCATATAACTGAACCTGACTTCTGCAACTGAGCTTCTTTTTAAAGAAGCATCTTTCAAGGAGATAAGATTCCAAGGATGATGAAACACCAGCAGAATACAGACTGGCGAAGGGACCACCTCTGCATCCTCTAAAAGTGAGGAAGAACTGGAAAGTCTCTGCTGTCTCTGGAAGTGCAGAAGGGAGTAAACCCCAGCCCCTGGTGAGCTGGTGAGCCTAGACCTGCATCCTTACTGACTCTTTGAAAGCATCCTGGCCAAAAGCCCATTGCATATCTTAACACTGATGCTGAATAAAACATTTGCTCTGTTTTGCTGAGATTCCTTCTCAGGAGGAATGGGTGTTTTGAGGCTGCAAAGGCAACCATGTAAACCACAGTTCAGGACTGAGCATGAAGTGAATTAAAGTGACGCTACAAATACAGGAATATGAACTCAAAAAAAGCAAAAATGGAAGTAGCAAACCTTAACTCCATTCCTACTTTGATGGGGTTATTAAAAGTAATTTATATGGTTTTTTTCCACCATGGGCTGAATATGTTTAAGCATTGTACATTAATTTTAAAAAAAAGTTATGCACCCCTGATTTGAAGCTGTCCCTTGAAGGCAACTTGAGCTTTTTTTTTCAGTGCAGGAGTTTCCTAGATACTTTTTTCCTTTGTTGTATCTGTACCCATTGGCTTGGTCAGCACATACTTCCTTCCTTCTTTGTTATGTTGTTTTGCAACACAGTCCTATTTCAGCATGGGGCTTCTTCTCATTCTGCCTTAGAACACAGGCATGTGGTAATTGGCTCCAGGAAGAAGCCAAAACATATGTTTCCCTATGGCACTAATTAATTAGTCATACGCACACTCAATACTTAATTGCTATTGTACACTCTGGCCTGTTTGACTTCTGGGAAAATATCTGACTTTGCACCTATCTCGACTGGAGACATGTAAAAGTGAAAAGTGGCAGTATTATTTTACAAATGAAAGAAGCAGAATTTCACTAGTCACACTATTCATTTCCAGCACATCTCTTACTTAAAAATAAAAAAGTCCTCTGCACTGTGCTCAGTACATCTTCTAATGTAACCAAGCCTGGAAGCATAAAGCATCTGTGCTCTACTTAAAACTGCTGATATGACAAAGAAAAACCTCTTCCTCAGGACTACTACTCCTCTCCTGTAGCATAACAAGTGCTAGTCAACCACAAGTGCTCCTAAGAATGGCTACTTTTAGTGCTTCTTACCAATAACAGGCAGAGGTTTTGCCCATTAAGGGTTTTATTTTCCATCTTACAGCAGTGACAACCATTTGGAGTTTTGCCCATACTCCTCTGTGCTGATTTTTTAGGTATTTATAACATTTCTATTGTACTTACCGCCATATTACCAAAGTCCCTCACACTCATTAATCTCCCATATAAGTTGTTCCTCTGTTCATTTCTTAAATGACTTAGAATAAGACCACAGCCTCTTAAGCAGCTCTAGCAGGAAAAAAGAAATTGAAAGTAAATTAGATAGTCTTATTTCCTCATTACTTTTCCACTTTAAGTGTTCCTGAAATAGCCAGAATTATTTAAAAAATAATAGCTGCAGGGCTAAATTTTACCCTAAAAATGTGTAGGTGACTGTGAATTTGGAGCTACTGGAGACAATCCAGTGAAGTGCCATAAAGTGGGTTAAAGGACTGGAGCACCTCTGCTGTGAGGAAAGGTTGAGAGAACTGGGACTGTCTAGCCCTGAATAAAGAAGGTTCAGAGGAATCTCATCAATGTCTACAAACACCTGAAGGGAGGGTGCAAAGAGGACAGAACCAGGATATTCTCTGTGATGCCCAGAGACGGAGCAAGAGGTGATGGGCACAAATAGAAACATGTAAGATTCTCTGTGACTGTCAGGAAATACTTTTTTCCCGTGAGGATGACTGAGCACTGGCACAGGTTGTCCAGAGGAGTGGTGGAGTCTCCCTCCTCAGAAGGGAAACAACAGTCCTGGGCAGCAGCCTCTAGACTGCCCTGCTTAAGCAGGGAGGTTGAAGCAGAGAAGCTCCAGGGGCCCTTTCCAACCACAACCATTATGTGATGTTGTGAACTCCACAGGACCCAGGTCTGAGTTTGTCTCCAAAGACAATGCAGATAAATTTAAAACCAGGACAAAACACTGCATGTCATTCAGGTCACTGTACAAGCTCAGTCTGAGAGCAAAGTTCTCAAGCTTTTCAAGTGATTCAGTGTAATAACTTTACTAGTAAGCCAGTATCAAACCAAAACTTTGAGATGCACTGGATTTGTGAATAGAAGCTTGGATAAATGGACAGAATAACTTATGAACTCAAAATAACTAATGATCTCAAAATATATACACGTGTAAGGATCTGACAGCACAGGTAAGATGGTTTACCAGCAAGGAGTCATGGTGATTGCCTTTCTCAGCTGTCCATCTTCTCTCCCAGGTCCCAATCCTCCATGTCCACACAAACCTCAGGTGCTATCAAAGCAGTTGCTGGGTGACCTCAGTTTCTAAACCATCACAGTAACAGGCTCCCACCTTTTCTATCAGGTTGTGATTTGCATAGCTCAGAAATTGGTAGCAGAGCAAGTGAATGCCCTGGTAATGAGAGAAGAATGGCCAGCTGAGGTGAAAACTTTTTCATATCAACAGTACTAACCTATGCCTGAATTGTTTACAAGCAAAGAATATTTACAGAGTAGCATGAATTGTTTGCAGCAATACCTGGTATCTCAAAGATACCCCAATTCAGGAGTTACAAACTTGCATTTAAATTCACATTTGCTCAGAGTTTGCTATAGCACAGAAGTAAGTAGTGACTGTGGTTCAAAGTAAGATTTTATGCTATTCCATCCCATTGCACAATTGTATAACATTGAAACTGCATAACTGAAAATTGACGGTTTCCAGTGTTTTCTAAACCTCAAATTGCAAGCATAATTCAATGCCTGAGTAGCTTGAGCCAGACCTAATTCCTGAAAATCTCATATCTTGTCTTTTACACCTGTGCAATGAGATGAGCAAATGGGGCACTGAAGGGTGCTATTACTCTCTCACTCCTTACAGGGATGTAAATGGGTTCAACAAAGTGAAGGGCAGTGAAGACAGCCATGAAAAGTCAGGGAAAATACAACAGGAATAAAACGCCTTATATTCATGTAGAAGGAAAAGTACTGAAAAGAAGCAAACCAATAGGCAAGTGTACAGAAATAGCATTGGGAAAAGAAGGGAAAGAAGAGGACTGCAATTTGAAAACAACCATATCAAAAGCTCCTTATGAGTCAGAGGGCCAAACAAAAGCCAACAAACAGTGAGTGGAACAACCCACTCTCTCCTTCACAACACATTACAGCTGTTGTTGCTGGGATATACCTGAAATAAATGTGGCCAGTAGTATTTTTCCATAGAAAGTTGATTACGACATTTCTGAAGCCAAGGAAAAAGAAATTGGAAACATATTTTTTGAAAGATCATTGGGAGTATTGATGTCTAAAGAACCTATATCATGGAGAAATATTTGTAGGAAACCTGAATATCTAAAGTGATGGGAGAGAGAGAGAGAGTTAATGGTAACCCTAAGTGGTACTGACTTTGTATATAAATCCATCATCATCACATTGGCCACTCTGCTCCCTCACTGAGCCAAGTCATAAAATCAAAGTTAAATTTTAGAAGGTGATGTGTCCTAAGAAATTACCTGATGAGAATTGGAAAGGCTCTGGTTTCATGAGACTGAAGAACTCCACTGTCTGGAATTTCATTTTATATCTCTGGCATCAGTGGGCAAATGCATGAGATAATCAGGTTGGTGACTGATGAAAGTCTGGCAACATCAGTGCTGGCACGTAGGTTTACTGATGTCAACTTGCAGCATGAGGATTTGAACTGGCACAGGCTTTTTCTTTTAATTTTTAAAGTTAATTATACATCAAGTTTGAAGACCCCTCTGTGCATGCTTTTGGGTTTGATTTTTCAGCAGATCTTGAAGTCAATGGATTGACAGTGCCCAAGTAGTTGGATCTCTGTGTACACTTTCCTTGTTCTTGTTTTAAAGGAACCATTATAAGGACATTGGGAGAGATCTGCTGTTATACAAAGAAGAAATTCAGTAGCTAGATTCAGCTGAAACGGGGGTAACTTTCTAAATATCTTGGAAAACCTCCCTCCCAAAAAAACCCAGACTAATCCCATGTGACCACCAATTACTGTGAATAGTAACTTGACAGGCTTCTTTCTGATTCAACCACTTAGCTTATTGTAGATTCTGAGCTTAAACATCTTTCACACTGCAAGACGACAGCAGAACACCTCTTGGCTTTAAAGGGGCCAAAATTTCATGAATGAGAAATGCTCGGCTCTTAACTTGGTTGAAAGAACTTGCCTTGTGTCAATGAACCTCTCAGCAGGACTATGCCCAGGATCTGACTGTCCTGTGGGCACAGTCTACGCAAACTGCTCTCTGAGAAAGCCACCAAAGTGAAATGCCTTCTGGGAGACCACCACTACCACCCTCCCAAATTTCAGAGTGTTGCTAAAATGGTATGTCCTCAATGTGCTTCTACTGCAACACTTTCCAAGGGACTAAGGATCTGCTCAGCTTGTGAATGTCTCCTTGAGATGCTCATTATCCCAATGCAGTATAATAATGTTTTGAGGGCACTTCAGCACTGACGTGAACATTAAAAATATACTCACATTCACAGAGCAAAGGATTGTAGCTGCTTATGACAGCGATGATACAGCACAGAATGAAAAGAGCCAGTCACCTTCCTGAGTCCATTTGCCTTGGGAGCTAATTAAGAGTCCTCAGCAGAGTGAATACATAAGGAGAAATTGATACTGAGTTTAGGATTAGGAAGATATAAGTCTTTCTTACACCCTTGCTGCATTTCCTTATTCAGGTGTTCATGTCAGCACTTAAGTGCTTGAAGGCTACAGGTGATGGATGCTTAATACAGGATTCCTTACTCTGCTGCAGGAGAGATCACAGAGGCCAAAAGTTTGCTGTCTTTTACACTTACACCTCACTTTACAGAAATTCAGCTCCAAATACTGCAAGGGTAACAAAGGATCCAAAAAGAATGACTGCCTGAATTCCTGGTTTGGGCATTTTGCAGTGTTTATTGTTTTAGTCCTTCAAACTTTCAAATTTTATTAAAATAACACTATCTGATGTTCAGGCAGAACTCTGTCTCTCTTTATTTTTCCCCTGTTGAATCAGTCTCACAATAATTATGTGAAGAGATGCAAAGTGAAATTACTGTACTAAAGGTGCAAATTCAACCCAGAATGAAAAGGGGCATCAATTTCAAAGTCTGTGACTAAGTATATTTCGATATCAAATGCTCAGCAGGAGGCCAAGAACTTCAATATTTTGAGCACATTATGCTTTCTCATTACATAAATACAGTCCTCTGCTACAATACAAAAATGTTGTTTTTATAAAAGCCTTCAGATTATAGTATTTGAAAGGTTGTATTAACATTCAGTTAAGCTTTGGTAGCCAGAACAAATGCATTAACGCATGAACCCTGAGGTCACAGGTTCTCCTAGAAAACACTCACATTCACTACAACTGTTCTATATATATTTGTAACAAAAAATATAATATTTTAATATTGATATTTCAGGAATGGATAAATTGGCAAAATAAACATTCTCAAATGATCTGCTAACCTCTGATGATTATGTCAATTACCTTTTGCAGAAATAATTAAAATAATTTGTAATTATGGAGAAAATATGAAATTAATTTCCATTGCATGGTCATTGAGCAGTGGTAAAGTAGTTGCACTAGAAAACGATACTCTAAACATGGCAAAAATGAGAATTTTTGTTGTACGGAGCAATTTAGCAATTCTGGTATGTTAAAATGATCAATTAATGTTACATTTAGCATTTTTACACTTGCCCAGAATTGACAAGGAATTTATGGTAAACTGACACATCATTTGCTTTTGGCTGATGTCGATTGCTCTCATCATTATTTCAAAGCAGAAATTATAATTGAAGGGAAAAAAAAGAAAATTACATTATTTCCAGCCCAAATGAAAATATATTCTTATTAACTTTATGACACTGTTGGCTGTTCTTCTCCTATGTTTATATTACTTAACCAGAAAGTTTCTCTTGCTGTTTTGGTAACTTCTGGAGGTAGAAAGTGGAACAGATACAATATTTTCCTTTATGTTTCTGAATAAAGGATGAGCTATTTTAATGTACATTTCCCTGACTCCCTGAACATCTGATGGAAAATAAACACTCACACTGATCCTAGCAAGCCAGGCCAGTATAGTCACAGCGCCAAGTTGAACCAACTCAGTAAAGAACTCAGTAATAACTGTGGGGACTTGTCATATCACTGCAGGCAGACAAATTTGACTCTTCCCATGAATGGGGATAGGAGCCAAGGTATGAACCAGCTCTGAATTAGAAGCCATTTCATTAAAGTTAGCATAGTGCTGAACTCAAATTAGCAAGGTTTACTAAGAGGCAGCATATTACTTGAGCTCAGCATGGTGATAGAGCACTCTGCTTCCAGCCAAGTTTGCACAGGCAGTAATCTAAAATCTAGAGCACAATGCCTTCCAGAGGAGTGAGCCAGCCAAAGAACAGGCACGGCTGAAAGAGTTAAAAAAAAGTTCTACTACCTTTCCTTATGCATCACCCTTTGCGTTGGTTTTTCACGGCCTGGTTTTTTGTAGTGGTGGGGGCACAGAGGTGGCTTCTGTGAGAAGCTGCTGGAAGGTTCCACGGTGTTCGGCAGAGCCAATGGCTCATGNTGCACAAGCAGTAATCTCCTAAAGCACAATGCCTTCCAGAGGAGTGAGCCAGACAAAGAACAGGCACGGCTGAAAGAGTTAAAAAAAAGTTCTACTACCTTTCCTTATGTATCACCCTTTGTGTTGGTTTTTCACGGCCTGGTTTTTTGTAGTGGTGGGGGCACAGAGGTGGCTTCTGTGAGAAGCTGCT
>VZRS01008529.1:1355796-1424864 GCA_013398055.1 Ifrita kowaldi
AAAAAAAACCAGGAGTGAAATACAGCCCAATGGTTACATAGAGTATTTATTATTCCATTATGGCTCCAGGTACAGCTCTTCCAAGTTCATACATTCAAAGCAGAGGAAAGAGAATGGGTTATGGAAAACTGAAGAAAACATCCTTTCTTTGCCCAGATGAAGTATGAAAAAAATGTGGTCTTACACTGTTTTGATATGCATGTCTGAGTATTGCCATTCAAATACCACGTATGGCTGAAATGCTTAGCATGTAGACAATTTTAATTATCTGTTAAGTGTTGTGTAAACATCAGAAACAGCCATGATATTCCCAATTTACAAAGCTGCAAATCAAAGTGACAGAAGTTATTGCCACTCTAATACAACAGGGAACTATTTAGCTTTTCATTGCTCTTCTTAATCATTCTCTTTTGGTTTTATTTCCTTTCATCTGCTTTGCAACTTGGTTAGGGAACAACTGTATCTAGATGCCACCTCTAAGGTCCTTTACATTTCATTCAAATAAGCAATCCAAATTTGAAGCTTTATCGGAAATTTATAATTGGTGTTTATAATTTTCTAAGGGTCCAAACTATTTCTTGAATCTGGGTAGCTTCAAGTATTGGGACCTCTCTAGCTGGGTACGCAGGTTTTGCACACTAGATATTGTCTTTAGGTGAAATGGAAGACAATGCGAAAATACAATATCAGTAAGATTACATCTGTGAAGATAATCCCAGATCCTTTATGTACATAAAAAGGTTCAGTTACAACTTCTACTAAGGACTAAGGTAAATCAACCCAATAAAATATTTTTATTTAGAAAAATTGTAGTTGCGCTTTTTTAAAAATTAAAATCAAAATTGTCCCTAGAAAGCTTTTGTCAAAAAAAAAAAAAGAAAATCAAAAAACCTTAGCTTCCTCTATAAATTGGATAGTAATTTTTTTTACTATGACCCCTTATTATGACTAAAGATGAGAAGATATAGGAGTCTTCTGTATCACCAGAAAGGAACTTAGCAGCAGTCTCAGGGAATTTTTTTTCATAAATAACTTTAATTAAAAAAAGAATAAGTAGTTCTAAATAAAACTCAGGTAAATACTACTATTCCTGTGAAGTAATGAAGGGAAAGTATGACAATTCAAGGTTTGAAGTACTGCATTAAAGTTGTCTTTGCACCGAGGATGGACTAGCTTAAGGAGTGGAGTTCTGCATCCTGTCAGTAAGAAAGCTCTCGCTGACTTCGAATCATGTATGATAAGCTCCTGGCAGAGAGACTGCAGAATTTTCTAGGTTTAAAACACTGCAGCTTTCAAAATATAAAGCTGCACGTGGATGCATTCTTTGAGGAGTAATGTGTGATCACCCTGTTAAAGACTGCAATAGGCAAAGGACCACAGTTATGATTGCGTGATGTACCTCTGGTTCTGAAATGTTTAACTTCTACTGAATAATAGTGAAGCCAGAGTATTGTAAAACATATGATTCTGTACTTAATGGGCATATAAATTGTATATATAGGGAGCATATGTAGATGGGTACCTTCCTATATATATGGACACACACACATAAAAATTTATGTGCAACACAGTCTTGTACAGTAATAAAATGAATAGGTCAGGCTAGGGAACTACTTCTAAAGTGCTCAGCAGGAATTAATATTTAATCTTCAAGTTTTCTTTAGTATTTTGTCATTCAAAGTTCTAGAGGGAAATGGAAAATTTGCATCAAGCTCAGATCTTTAAAAATAAGCGTCCTCACAGAGAATTTCAGATGTGGAATCAAATGCCTGCTATTTGAACTTCCAAAGAAAAAAAAAGCAAAGATTTCACAAAGAATTAGTTGCATCAAAAGAGAGTTAAATGATTCCATGATAATGATACAAAGGATGAAATTTTCCTGTTTCAAAAACAGCAGAAAGGTATTGAGTTAGCAGGAAATTCAAAATTGCAGCTTTTTAGAAATGTAGAGTATAACTGAATATCCAAGACATGGAAAATTCTAACTGAGGAAGGTCAAAGTTTTGTGAGATGTAAATTCCCCTGGATTTCACCATTCAGTACTGCAAACATTATTTTTTCTGCAGGACCAGTGATGCACATTAAAAAAAGGCTACTAATTATCAGCAGTAATAATTATACATTTAACAAGTTACCATTATACTTCAAAAAGTTCACACTAATCTGTGGATAATTATTGGCCTAATTAAGTATCTGATATCACATTTATGAACAAAAATGAAACATAAGTTAAGAGTGTGACAGTGTTTTTTACGTTAGATAAAAGGAAGAGGTGATTCAGATAACTAATTCCTGGACTGAATTTGTTGCACAGAGCTCACAAAATAAAAGGAGGTAATTTCTGTCCTTCCAAACATTTAGGACCATACTTTTCTCACACAACTCTCTTTCCGGTGCAGTATTCAACTGTACATCCTTTTGGGTTTTTTCCCCAAAGGTGAAATCAAGAAGAAACATCAGGAACTCCAGATGCCCTGAGGGGCTTCAGGGTGAGTGTCTTTTGGGGAATGGAAGGGGTCTTGTGCAATGCCCCTACACTGAGAATTCATCAGCTTTTGAGTGGCAGAGTTCAGGGTGCTTTGTGGTGCTTCAAGCTGCAGGAGTTGACTAAATCATACAGTAGACATGAATGCCTCTCAGTGATACACAAGTGATACACAAGTGTAAACATTTAGTAAAAATCAACTTAGGATGCAGCACGTCACAAAGAATGGCTGTTGTACAGTGGCTTTCACCCAGTTGTTGCTTCTGGACTAATTTTCCTCCTACCATTTGCACAGGACATATAAAGCCAATTGCTGTGATAATAGTCATGTATCCCCATATCCATGTATCCATCTATGGTCATTTGGGCCTCAGCAATGAAGGACGGTAAATTCTGGGAAGGAAGACGAAGCCTCCCTGCTCACCTGCAAATGCCTTAGTTTCAGAGTTTTCCATTTTTATTAATATTTGAGTGAATTTCCTCAGTCAGGATTACTACATTTTATCAAGCACAGCACTAAGTCATCTTTGCTTGAATATTCCCCTGTTTCTGGCCAGTGACAGAAAATTATACTAGCCTAAAGGACAGACTGTTTCTGTGACATTTTCCCATTCTTCCTTTCCAATTCATGACAGAATTCCCTTCACACTAGACAGGCTGCATAGCTGGTTCTCCCATAGAGCCATGAAGCCTATGGAAAATATATCATTGCTTTTGCTGTAGCTTTGCAGAAATGCCTAAAACTTCAGGAGAACTTATTTGAACAGAAATGCAAAATAGTGTGTAAACACAGTCCTGAAGCTGCCAAACTATAGCTAACTTGCATAGCTTTGAATCAGACTGCATCTCATAACTTCTCTGTGTGCAAGACCTTGAGACAAACAACAGGATTTGCAACATTCCAGTGTGAAACTACTTCAGATGTGCCACTGCTGTTTAACTCCTTGTACTCTGGTCCAAAAAACCCGTTATTTATACCATAGCCCTGAACCCCTGAATCTCCTGTTGTTGTGTTCCTTCAGTATGTGCATGTTCAAAAGTCTGCTTTAAAGCCTCTTCTAAAAGCAGACTGGAAGCTTTGTATTGTTTTCAATAAGAGTTTGCAGGACCGATACCAAGAACCCATGCAGGCTTAGGTACGTTTATTGCACAAATCCCTGAATACACACATCCCTCTTGCACCCTTGGACCAGTGTCCAGTGGGAATTCTCACCTGCTTCTCAAGTGAAAGGTCATTGGAAAGACTGAGAGCCATACTCTTCAGTGCACTCAGGGCAACTCTGCAATGTGCTGGATAAGTGAAAAAACATCATTAACAGCTGAAATTGAACCTTTCCATACTTGTATATGCAGATTCTATCCATTAAAAAAAAAAAGTAGAAATTTTAAACTAACTTGCTCTTCCTACACCCTCCTTCCATCTCATGACTATTCAGTACCTATCATGGGTCCCAAAGATGATCCTGAAATTTCTCCTTTAAACCCACATGTGGAGCTGGTTGGTGGTAGCAGTTAGGGGTGCCTGGAGACAGTCTCCAAAAATGCAGACATCCTGGAGAAAAATAAAACTGCCCACAATATAGGACCAAGAAATTGGGGGGAAATCACAGATACTTCTCCTGCTGGAAGGTGCTTCAAAAACTTTTTCCAATCCCTACGAAAAATGTAAGGTCAGGTAGGGCATAGACTGCATCCCCTGTATTTTTTTTTCACCTGAATACTGCCCTGGCTCTGTTTAGGAATACGTTAGAGAGCTGTGGAATGAACAAATGAATGATCCCATTTTAGCAAATGCTCTAAATACACCCCTTCAGGTATCAGTGGGCTTTGCATCAGCCCATATTTGTTTTCCTTCTGATGGGTTTGGATACACCTTTTCTATTTATATCAGTGCAACTTGACCAGAGCTTTTGAGATATGCATAAGCTTAAATGAATTGCATAGGGACAGGCTTTATTAAAAACACAGTTTAAGTGTGTATTTTAAAATGTTTTTCTCAAAAACTAAATAAGCAATGTTGGAGGCATGTTACCCAATCCACTGTGTTTTCTTGTGACTACATTTTAATCATGTATTCCTCCGCCTTTTGCACTCACCATGTCACATTTTCATAGTTTTAAGCTGGGCTACAGATAATGATAGAAATGTGTTAACTGCAGTTATACTTTCTATGGCATCAAAAATACATCAGAATACAATTTTTTTCAAATAAATGCTTCAGATCAATATGCCTTAAAATATCCATCTGTACCAGCAGCTCCTGATTAAGGAACTTTTGAGTTGTCTTTCAAAGTTAAATAGATTACTGGAAGAAACATCCCCTGAATTGCAGAATGAGTCAGCAATGCCTTCGGTATTTTTGGGGCCAGGCCTTACAGAGGTTTCTTTTGCTTAAGCCATTAGCAACTATTAAATTTATTCTCTTCATTTCACATTGTATGCATCTGATGGAAAGTGTGGGGAAAAGGCAGTCTTCAAGGCATTAACCCCTTCACTCCACAGGATGTTTTTTCTGCTTGAAAGGAATTTGATGATTTCAGCTTTCTTCTCCTTCTTAGCTTTGCTTCCATTAGAATTGCCTGCATGAATAAGGGGTTGCAGAAACTGGCCCTTATATTGTAATGTAATCATGGATTGATTCAGCTCTGCAATCAGCCACTCATCTGTGATGATCATCTCAGGGTCCTGCCAAGAGTTTCTGGAAGGCTCTGTGCTAGCTCTCTACTGATCACATAAACCACTAAAAATTTTTCCTATATATTACTTTCCACTAAAGCAGATCTGTGTTATGAGGGGAAGGAGAAAGAATCATAAGAAATCATAAAAAATGCTGCTTCTGAACGTTAATAAAATATCCATGCCTGCCATGCCCAACAAAAACAAACGCACCAGAAAACTGCAGATGCAAATAAAATCTTCTGTTAAAAAAAAAACAAACAACAACAACCCAAACAAAAAAAAAATTACAAAAGAGGTAAAAAAGGCTGCAAAAGCAAGATTCAAAGAAGGGAAATGGTATGTGGTTTGGAATGTGCATTTGGAGAGAAAAAGGATATCCAAAGATCAGCATCTCTGAGAACAGCCCATTTACCAATGTCTAAGCAGCTAATAACTGGATGTAAAAGTGTCTCCTCAATCTAATAAAAATGTACTATTGTATTATTTACTACAGTATAAACTTTAAAACATTAACATGAAGAAGGTAAACAGAAAACTGAATGTTTACTGTGTCGAAGACGAGCATTGCTTTCCAAAGTTTGAGTTAAATATTGCTACTAATAACGCTGACAGGAATATTTCCCCTGACGTGAGTGGAATTATTGAGTCAGAGTATACAGAATCACTGAGTTTGGCCATTTGTCTCTTGCTTTGTGATATCCATTTCCACTGACTCCCTTGTGCTTTGGACATCTAGATAGAGCCATGGACTCTGGCGTTAGCTAATGTCCAGGACTCTCAGTTCTGTGTATGAGAAGCCACAAAATCTTTTTGTTTCTGGTATGTCTACGCCCCTGGAAGTGCCACTGCTATTTTCTTGTTCAATGGCTTGTATCTGGCACTTTCAACAATATTGCCCTCGCACTCTACACTCTAAAATGATAAATGCATCACCTGGAGGCTGTATCCACCAGTTCCTGTATAATACTTCTCTCTTGAAGGGTGACATAACATTTTAGAAGTGGAAAATTAACATCCCACAAGGAATTCTCAAGAGGGAAGGACATGTGCAAGTGCAACCATGCAGTGAACTAATCTTTAACCACAAAATGCCAATGCACTCTTGAAAATACAGATAAACTCTACAACAAGGCACCAGTAAAGCAACTAAACATAAACCACACAAAGCCACCAGTGGTAGACAGTCCTTGTATCTGCTCAGTTGTTAATAGTTTTTCGCCAAACTAGAGTAGTTTTCCATGGTGCTAATGAGAACTTTTGCTAGCACACCTTCCACACACATGGAATCTAGCATCAGGGGAGGTGCCAAAGGCTGCACCCACACTGCTAAAGGTTCCCCCTCAGACAGCAGTGCATGGATCCCCAGCCAAGTAATGCAGACTGGCCCACATTCTTCTGTAGATGGCCTTGGCCTGTCTCTCTAGGGCAGGCTGACTGCACGTTCTTCAGAGCACTCAGCCTACAAGCATTCAGAAAGACAGTGTCTGCTACAGCAGTTTTCTCTAGGTCTCAAATGTAAGACAGGCATCCTCTGAGAGCACCTCACCCTCCCCAGTCTTTACCTTGACATGAGATGACCCTGTGCAGTGCTGGTTTTCCACCAGGTCATGTATTCAGAAGAAGTTCTTTGCTGTGAGGGTGGTGAGGCACTGCACAGGTTGCCCAGAGAAGCTGTGAATGCCCCATCCCTGGAAGTGTTCAAGGCCAGGCTGGATGGATCTCTGATGGAAGAAACCTGGTCTAGTGGAAGGTGGTCCTGGTGTAGTGGGATGTGTCCCTGCCCATGGTAGGAGGGTTGGAACTGTATGATCCCTTCCAACCCAAACCGTTGTACGATTGTGTGTTTTTACCCTGAAAGGTAGGATGTGGTTGAGGGGTGGTGCAGTGCCAGACATTGTCCTGCAGTGCACTCTCTGTGCAGAACTCCCCTGGCTGCACCGCAGGTGACGCAGCATGGCTGCAACAACGGGAAGTGCTGAAATATGTTTTCTACCACGCCTGAATATAATTTGGTTCTTTCCCAACAAGAAAACTTGCAACAGCTGAGTACTGATTTGCTACTCAACCTGTGTTATTAACTTCACTGAAGGACAGATGTCTTGTTAGTGTGAACTAGAAACATGGTGCTATAATTTTTGTAGATTAAGCTATGATTTTCTGGCTGCCTTAGGAACAATTTTGGGGCCAAAGAATCTAGACTGGCACTCATCCTGGAACTCCAGAAATTCCCTGCATGACAGGTTGGGCCTTCCATGCCTAGAAAAAGCCACAAAAATCCCTTAGAAGAATTTTATAACTGTACTCACTTCTTACACAGCTAACAATGCCAGCTGGAAGCTGAATTTCACACCAGTGGTCAGCAGTGTACCTCCCGAAATGAGAAGATCTGTTTTACAGCCAGGGGCACAATATGACCTATGATTATTAAAGGCCAGAAGAGAATTCAGCTCCCCTTTGTGAGCGGTATCACTGACTATTCTTGTGAATTACTACATCTCAGAAAGAGAGGTAGAATACTTATGATCTTTTTTAACATCCAAAGTAAATAGCAAGCTCTCATATCCAACAAAAGTTACAACAATATTTTCATTAGGAATAATTCAAGCTATTATCATCAAAATAGGGGATATTAATAATTCCTAAGTTCTAGAAAGCCTTTCAAATTAACCCATTTTATTGCTATAAGTCCGGACTTTGAAAATCTAAGTTGCATTTTACTGTACAAGTATGCCCTAAGGGACTGCTCTTAGCATATATTATCATTTGGTGTGAGTAAATCAATATCCATCTGGCCATAATTTGTAGTAATAAATCAGATTTTACAGTGTAAGTTCAGAGGTGAATTGTATAGGGAAGTTCACGCAGATTTGAAAAGTGAAGAAAGATATAAAGGTATTAAAATGTACAGCTCCTTCTTATCACCTTAAAAAAGGTCTGAAATTTGGAAAATTTTCAATAATTTCTCATTATTTCTGTAGATTGCTCATAATTGGATCCAAGAATAAGGAGGAAAAAAGTCAAGCCAGTACTTAACTTGAAGTATTAACTACACATTGTTCTCCTGTAAGCACTCAACAGATCTCTTCTTGTTAAAATTATGGCAAATTGGAACAGCAGTTCCCTTCTGAATCAACATTCATTTCTCTGTCCTTCCCTGCTGCAGACTGTTACATTTTGAAGTCACAAATGATTATTTATTTATTCCCCTATAAAATGCATGCATGGTCCCAAAAGCCATAATATAACACCCTGCAGTACCCACAAATGCAGTGCTCATTATTACAAATTATTAGAACACTTAATCTTCTCTGCCAGTTCCTTCTTCAAAAAAAAAAAAAAAAAACAAAAACACAGTGCCCCTGTACAAGCCTAAAATACAAAACAATAAAACTAATAGTAATAATAATGATATGTTTCTTTGGTCTTTTATGGCACAGGAAACAAATGCCTGTTGACTTGTATTGCAGGGATATACACATTGCAAGTTGATAGATGGCTGAGTCACGCAGTTCCTTACCCTGAGGGTGCTCAGTCTGGGTAGAAAATGTTCACTTGCTTTTTAGGATCTGGAAAGAACTATAGGAATGAGAAGAAGCCACACTGCTCCTGCTTTGAGTCTTCCCTTTAAGATGAGAGAACCATCTCTCAGACCTTTGACTCAAAAAGTCTCTCTACCAACAGCAGGATTTGGTGGGGTTTCTTTGCCCAAAGAACCATGCATTGCCTGGAACACTGAAACAGGGCAGCATCAGCCTCCAGGCTGATGCCAAATCCCACTTTTTGGATGCTCACCTTGTCCTGGCTTTGTAGCTTCCTGTTCCTCAAACCCAGCGTCTGCTCCAGAGATCTATTCATTCACCTGACCTTTCCCATTAGTCCTTTTTTTGTCAAGGACTGTTTTCCTTCCATTACAGTCAATGAAAGCAAGCAGCCGATTACAAAGGGAATTTCTGAGCAAGAAAAGACAGAAGCAAAGTCGTGCTCTGTATTCTCTGTCATCCAAATCATGATTTAAGTAACACAGTAAAATACAAAATCTCATTCTCCTGGAAAGCAGTTATGATCAGAGGTGACGTAAAAAGAATATGAGTTCTACATGCCCTCAGAAATCCTTACATTGGTGATGAAATCAAATCTTCTAAGATCTCCTGAAGTGAAATGACTTTATTTACTTAGGCTGGAGCAGAGTCAGGTGAGCCCTGTAGACTTATTTTTTCAGCTCTTAACATTGACTGGAAGTAACAAATTCCTGGTAAGTGTAGATAATATACTCCAACCTTTTTTTCTCAGTCTGGATGTCTGAGAATTCCTTGCATAAAAGGGAAGTCTGTTTGAAATAAAAAGAAAGTACATATCTTTACATCTCAGAAAACTCTACTGCAATTTATGTGGTGACATTGCAACCTATGTCACTTAAAACCCAATTGATTATTGGGTTGGGTATCTCTAGGAAAAACAAAAGAGATATGAAAATAGAAAACTGGGCCTTCCTTCACGTGTAAAATGTCAGTGGGGTCCTGAGTTTTTCCCAGGGTTAACACCAAGTATAACTAGATTAGAGAATCATAAAGTTTGCTGTGATTTGTGTTGGTTGTAGCAACAAGAGTACGGATATGGACAGCACTCCTGGGCAGCAGTAACCATGATTTCATTATTGTATTGTTTCATGGTATTATTTATTACCACACCTGAGGGAGTCCAAGTGAAGATCAACGTCTCATATGGCAGTACAAACCTGCAGGTTTTTACAATATGGGAAATGTAGGTGGTGTCTCCAAGTCTTTGTACTTAAATTCTGTGAGAAGATCCTGTGCAATAGTGACATCTGTGGTGTCTTCCACAAATATTCTTAGGAAGTGTCTCTAATTAGTCACCTTCTCTTATCTTGATTTTACTTTGAAATGGAGTGTTTACTTCAGGATTTCAGCACAATCTATTTTCTGTCACCATTGTGCTGCAAAATCACATGAAAAATAGGTAAATCAATTTTGGGAGCCAGAAATGGAAACATTGGATCAGACTAATCAAACCAGAACAAGGTAGGTGGCTTGATCTTCAGGAAAGAGTTGTGATATAGGCTCTTCTTCTACCTCCTTTGTCTGGCAAAGGTGAAAACAGCTTGTTAAATAAGCTGAAATTCCTAACCTGTTCTTTCACTCCCACTCTTCCAGTACCTGTTAGTGCATCAAACAATTATGCAAAGACTTTAACATGGGCTATGTAACATATTCCGGGAACATACAGTAAAAGAACCTTATTAGCTGTCTCCATTAGCTGAAGTGAGCAGGAGCATAATAGTTAGTAAGCTGAATTTTAGGTGTAGGGCATTACACATCCCACAGAGATAACAGAGAAAATTCACGCCTCTTTTAAAAGCTGTTAGAGTGTAGGCTGGGAAAGATAATACAGCACTGGGTTACACTAAGATCAGGTACTATGCAACCAGAAAAGGTGGAAACTTAAGCAAAGCTACAAAAGCTCAATTTATGAAGCTAAATTTTGCCACAGGGTCAGATTCCCATGTTGTTGGGTAGCTGAAGAATCCCAGAAGACAGACAGCCAGGCACAGAGCAGTTCATTGCAGGTCTCTGCAAACCTCCCACAGAAATTTGCATTGAACAGGGAGACTTTGGCCCTTGCACGCCTCTTGATTTCTTGCACCTGTTCCTCATTTCTAGGAACAAGTAGTTACAGTCATGAAGGACCAACCACACAGATGCCATTCCTCTCTGTCCCATTTGCCTTATGAGTCAGTCACACCAAAATCCACAAGGGCCACCGGTTTCTCTCGGGACTTAAGTACAATGGAAAGAATTAAAAGTGGATACAGCAGAGTCAGGCTTCCCTGAAGTGAACATAAGAGCTGAAAATGAAATCTTGAAATGAGACAAATCAGAGAGCAGAATGCATTGGGCTGATGGTCCTAGAGGCAAAGCTTGGCATGGGGAGAAGTTCTTTGCAGAGTTTGGTCTGTAACTATTGTTTATCTAGCCATTGATGAGAAAAATCATAGAATGATTTGGGTTGAAAGGGACTTTAAAGGCTACCTAGTTCCAACGCCCCTCCCATGAGCAGGGACAAGTTTCACTAGAGCGGGTTGCTCAAAATGCCAGCCAATCTGGCCTTGAGGATTCCCAGGTATAGGGCATCCAGAGCTTCTCTGGACAACCTGTGCCAGGGCCTCATCACCCTCACAGTAAAGAATTTCTTCCTAATATCTAATCTACACCTACCCTCTTTTAGTTTAAATCAAGTGCTACTCTTCACACATGGGCATCACTTTCCCCATGAGTAAGCAAAAGGAATTTGGCAACCTGGACAGGACTGCCACCCCTGCCAAGCCTACTGAACTGCAAAACAACTTCCCCCAGGGATTCTCAGGTATTTTTAAATTGTCTAAACTGAATTGACAACACCAGCTGCACCATTCAAAACTGCAAAAAGCCTTATAGTGTCCAGCCTTCTACCAGCATCCCAGACATGGCTTTTTCAGAAATGAATTTGGGTTGAGAGTGAATTTGAGAAGGGATTTTTCCTGCATGGGAAATCTAAAACTTAATTAGTTACTCAGATGTCACTGCTTTACTGCTATAGGAAAATGAGGAGGGAAGGTGTAGTGTCCATATTCCTTTTTGCATAGGGGGCATTAATAATCTACAGACATGAGACAAGAATGGGTACTTTTCATTTTTTGTTACAGCAGCAAGCCCCTGCATACTCCTCCTTCATGAAAGAACTTGTCGAAAATTCTACTTGACAAATGTATTCTCAAAAGTGTCTCAGAGGTTTGTTTCATCTTCATTAGCAGTTCAACCATTTTTAATAACAAATTTTGAGGACAGGTGAAAAGGGAGGGATTGTCTTGCTGACAACAATTGTTGAGAATTAATTTTATTTTGTGTGTGTGTGTAAGCAACTTAACACGGACCAAACAGCATGTGAAACGTTTAGGAAGAAATTACATCTCTCCATGAAGACACCTGTACTTGTGATTTAGAAAAGTATCCATTTTGACCACCTAGTATATAAAGACAAGTACAACATGGCAGCTACTACTATCACGTTCTTGGTCTAACAACTCAGGTGGAGAAAAAAACAGGATATGTTTGTTTTCCTAGACACAAAAGAAAATGAACTGTGGTCTTATATAATTCTGGTTATATAGAATAGAGATATTTTATTCCTGTCCTATTTATGGGACCAGATCCTCATCCCTGGCACACTTTACACTTGATAGGAGATTTTCTGTCTGTATAAAGCCAGGGTTGATGACCTGACACTGTGTGTCCCTGAATTCTCTTTCCCAAGATACAGACAGACAGCAAGGGATGCATCTGGGATCTGGCTATCACTGTCCTAAATAAAGCAGTCCACAGATCAGACGAATTTGTTCCAGGAGTCAAAATAAAGAAGGAATAGAAAGGTGACAGAAATCTACTCTTGTCTGCCTAACCAAAAGAGTAAGAACACTCTCCACATACACGTGAAAAAGGAAATTCATATGACATGTACATTTATTTCAGACTGCAAAGTCTACTGACAGTTTTATCATGTCTATGGAAGACCTTGACATAATGGAGAGGGTGACTACACAAACACATCAAGGGAAATTTTGCTCTAGATTAGTTTTCACACATCTTGGAAGAGCACCATGCAAAGGATGCAGAGCTGGGGTTGACCTAGCTAACTCCAGAACCAAGTTTCAGCTAATTCAGTCTTTTGAGTGGTTAGGCTTATTTTCTCATGCATGGCACAAGATCTTGCTTTTGAAAGGAAGTTGCTGTACCTTCAGCTCTTTGCCAACCCTTAGCAGAAGGACCAGCTTCACTGCTACTGTCTCCTAAAGGTATGGCACTGGTCTTTCACTTCTTTAAATTGAAGGCACTGCTTGAAGAAATTGAGCTTAATTAATTTATGAAAAAACACTACTACATCAGAATCTGGTATCTGTTCTTTGGAAATAACCAGAATTTCTCTTTGTTTTCAGGGAGAAGAAAACACTTTATTTTCCTTAGCTGATAATTCCAATTAAAATGTCTACAAATCACATAAGATTAATTAAGTTTTATGTGAAAGTACAAGTGTATATGTTTTACTTATTAATGTATTTCATTTGCACAACTCCGGTTATAAATATTGATCTGTTTGGACCATTAACTGAAGTGCAGCTTTAAAAATAGAATGATTAAATTCAATAAAACCTAAATTTAAGAATAGCAAATATTGTCTTTTAATACAGGAACCATCAGCTTAGCAGAAGCCAGCTGGATTGAAGAAGAAACAGTTTTGAGGCTGTTTCCCACAGCAGCTTCTGAAATAGAGGTTACAAGTGCATTCTTCAGCTGTTAAGAAGAATCATGGTTTCTTCTGCTAGTTTACTAGTGACAAATTGGCTTAAAAGAGTCACCATAAATAGATAACATAGGGTAGCCTGTGCCAAATATGTTTATTAGGTTAAATAAGAGTATTAACCTTAAATGCAGTGTGATTTCCTGTCCACATACAAAGTCACTGGTGTGAAAGGTACTTGCTGTTGTCTCTGAACTCTGCATTCTGTGTCATCTAAGACTTGCAGGCACTGCACTCTGGCCATGGTCAATCAAACTCTTAAAGACCACAAGGGCACAGAAAGGTTAATCCTTATCTCTGTTATTCTTTTGTAAGGAAGGTAGGAATCTCGGGGGGTAAGAGAAGCATGCACAATGAAGAGGGGAAGGAATAAATAAATTATAGTTTTCTAGCAAAAGGTCAATTCATCTGTGCTTGTTGGGTTTACCATGATCAGAGAACAGTCCCTACTGTTCTAGAACACACAGAATGCAGAGTGATAGCTGAGTTAAAGGTGAAACTAAGAAGGAAATAGGAGTTTGTCCAAGCTCTGCCTGCAGAAGAAGTGATATTGATGCTAATGGTTGCCAAAGAAGACTCAAAGAGAGCTTTGTTTATGATTTGTAGGGTGGATGGCTCTCATAGAGCACTTTCCAGCTCACATGTGACTGGGTGAAGAAATAAGGTGGGACTGAAAACAACCCACACTGGCTCTACTCTGTCTGGTAGAGAAGGGGTGCTGGGGAGCACCCTCCAGGTTACAACTCACACATCAGGCTGGTCCAAATCTCTTTCTGAAATAGCTGAACTTCCTATTTTACTTGGGTTGGGATGAGAAAATCAGATCAGTATCAGGTCAGTTTGGCCTGGCATTCAGCAGAGAGCAAGTGGAGGCTCACAAAGTTTCCTACTTGCTGAGCTACTGTCCTCTTAAAACAATCCAATGCAAGTAAATGCTATTTAAATCGATTCTGTGCATTCACAGACAAAATTGGTTTAAAATTTATTATGTGTTGTGGCTCACCATGCCAAGAGAGAACAGAGCATACATTTTTAAAAACAAGCAGGTTTTCTTAAAATAATCAGACATTCAATTAAAGAGGTTTATTGCTGCCATCTTTATTTGTTAGGATGGGGAATGGCGTTTTTTTACTCTTCTTCTTGCAAGCTAAGCAGTGTTGAATAACCATGGGAAGGATACAGGAATTTGCTTTATTAAGTTTAGTAATAATTTCAATTGTCTTTGAATTTATTTTAATCTTGATTTAAATGTATAATTCTGTGTATTCATCTCTGCAGTTCTTGAATTGCCCACTTGCATAAGAAAATACACTCCAGAATATGCTTATTAAAGAACATAATGGCTTTGAGGGATTTTTAAAAGCAAAGAGACATTATAATCTTCTTTCACTGTAGTAGTTGCGTACTTCAAATGTGGACAACATTTGCTTTACAATTATTAGTTATTTTGGCTGCCAGATGCAATTAAAGAACAGCTTGTGCTCTTCCTATGGCTCCCTTCAAGCATTCAGCATGTAAGTCATTACTGAAATAGCTAGATTAGAAAATACTAATGGCTAACACTTGTATGATCTTTATTCCCCAAAACCCTAAAATAACTTGCAAAAGAGGGGCATTACTGACCTGTTGTTCTGAGGAGGAGAAGTGAAGGGCAGAGACATTCAGGCAAAAGCATTTGCCCATTTGAGGTAATTCCACTTGTAGGTATTGTGCATGGACAGTACAAAGCCTTTTCAAAGGCTTTTCACCACATAGTGAAAGGACTTTCAGAAAGCTTTCAACAAGCTTCCTCTTAAAGGGCTTTTAATAAATATTTTCAAAAATGCTCAAAAAAGAAAAGGAGGGAAGAGTGAGAGGACAAATTTGTTAATGCTCAATTATTCAGAGGAGTGGAAAGGAAAGGATGCTGTAAAAACACGCAGAAATACAGCACAATAGTGGAGAATAACATGAAAGCCAAAATGCAGTGTCAGTAAATATGCAGTGATGCACCAGGAGACACAATTTAACCTGATGTGTGCAAGGACAGGCTCTGAACTATCTGCCCTGTGTCCAGAATGAGAACTCCCAGTTACAGCAGCTGATTCCATAAAAACATCAGCTGGCCCAAGAAAAACACTGGGGATGCTTGGAAATACCAGGAAAGAAATAGAGAATCAGGCTGCAAATGTAATTATTTCTTTTTATAAACCCATGGTGTGCCCATAGCTCAGCACTGCCTGCAGTTCTGACTTTCTGGTCAGAAAGGCTGTACGAGGGTGAGAAAACATTCAGATAAAGGTATCACATAGACAAGAATAATGTACAAAGTAGAAATAACTAGATTAAGACTCTTTTGCAGAGAAAAGAAAGAACCGAGGGTAGATGTGACACAAATTAATAGAAATGTCAATAACGTTGAGAAGATCATTAGGAAATTATTTGATTTTTCACAGTGCAAGAAATAGGGGCAAAAAATAACATTATCAGGTGACAGGCTGAAAACAAGCAAAAGAAGGCATTTTTTCAAGCAGCACAATTAAACTGAGAAATTTCTTGGCCAAGATTATTCTAAATAATGTTTATTCTTACCAGTTCAAAAAGCAACAGGGCCAATTTATGGAAGTTATTCCACCAAGGATGGTAAACCCAAAAATTATGTTTATAACCAAGGTATTTGTTAAACTACAGATTGCTGGGAGTAGGGAGAATATGCCAGGGAGGCAACACCATATACTTGCCCTGCAATTGTGTCTTCCTCAACCATTCAGTACTTGACTACTGCTGAATAGCAGCGACAGGCTAGATGAATCTTACCATCCTTTAAAAAATGCCTCTGAAGAGGGCTGAAGAGGGCCTCTACAAATAGAAGTATTTCTGCTGATATTGATACTTTTGTTGTTTGTTGTGGTCAGTGGGCTTGACCAAAGAAACCCAATGGATCCCAAACAGATTTTGATGCCACAGATGATACCAACATCTATGAATGATTTCCTCTTGCGTGGAAGGATGAAATACTGACTGTGTTGAAATCAGCAGAAATTTTGGCACCCCCTGCAGTAGAAGCAGGATTTTACCTCATTCTACCTGACTCCCAAGACTCAAGTACTCCTGACACATCAGGTTTTCTCTTGGTGACTGCCTGAATAGTCAACATGAAAGGACAAGAAGATTTCCAAAGCACAGAACTTTGCAGCATGCTGTGCTGGTTTTGACTGGAGTAGGGTTAATTTACTTCACAGTAACTGGTATGGGGCTGTGTTTTGGATTTGTGCCAAAAACAGCATTGATAATGCAGAGATGTTGCTGTAATTGCTGCTTGCCCAGAGTGAAGGCCTTCTCTGCTGCTTGCACCGCCTCACCAGTGAGTGGGCTGGGGCTGCACAAGAGGCGCACAGCCAGGACAGCGGGTCCCAGCTGACCCAAGGGATATCCCACACCATATGGCATCATGATCAGCATAGAAGGCTGGGGGAAGACAGGAAGGGAGACGTTTGGAGCGATAGCGTTTGTTCGCAAGTCACCGTTACACTGATGGAGCCCAGCTTCCCTGGGCATGGCTGCACACCTGCCTGCCCATGGGAAGTGGTGCATGAATGCCTTGCTTTGCTTTCTTTGCTTGTGCACAGCTTTTGCTTTCCCTATGAAGCTGTCTTTATCCCAACTCATGGGTTTTTTCTCTTTTACTCTTCCAGTTCTCTCCTGACCCTGTGAGTGGGGCAGTGAGTGAGTGGTGGTGTGGTACTTGGTTGCTGGATGGGGTTAAAACACAACACATCTCTTCAGCATAACGTGAGAGGAAGTGTTCAAGAACTACAGGACTTTATACTAAAACAGCATACAAAAATGTACGAGCACGGTGACTCTGGAATTGGTCTGCTGCAGTCAGTCTTATCAACACATTAGCTCTGTTTTAACATTCAGATAGCTGAGGTTGAAAGCAAACCTGATTTTGCATCTTAAACAGAGGCATGTAAAATGTTTTATAGGCTTTCACACTTTATTTGAAGATTATCATAAAGCGAGATTTTTTCATACCACAAACCATAAACCTTTTAAGACTGCTGACAGTTATCACAGTTTTTTCAGAGAATGATCTGGTCTATATTCTCATCAGAATTGAAAACATCAGAACTTAAGTTAGAAGTCCACAAGTTAAAATGAACTGTCCCTAATTGAACAAAGCCTCCCTGAAAAAATATTGTACTTATATGGATTCTGCAAGCACATTTTCTTTGGCCTTTTAAAAAACATTTGATTCAAAAGATTATTTGATTTTTAAAAATGAACCTGCTAGTGGATTTCAAAAAACATTTGATATAGTATTACTCAGGGGTTGAAACAAAGAGCTATGAACTAAAGAATTAGTAAACAACCTTGTGTAACAGGATACATTTACCGTATCAACATTTTCTTGATCCATACAAAAACAATAAAGAAATGAAACCAGAATCACTGCTTGTTAGGAAAACCTCTCTATAATGCAGTGTTTTCTGCACATGCCTGACATGGCCCCATTTATTAGTGAGAGTCATTTCAATATTTCTTTAGGAACAGCAATTTGCTTAATTGTGGCTAAGCAAGATGGCTGGAAACTGCTGAGACACAGAGAGATTTTTAGCCATGATGATTCATGAGGTAAACTAATCTCGCCTTGACAAACGAATCAAATTTTTGGATTTTAAGTCTAAATCCAACAGATGAAGCTAGTCCACTGAGTGTTTTAATAATAAGAAAGGGGAAGTGAGATGAACTATATAGCTAAATTATAACTATCTAGCTAAATTATTGTAACTAGACAGTTGCAAAAGCAGAGGCAGTTTGCACTTGTAACAAGTTAGATCTCATGAAACCATGTAATGGAATAAAAACCTTAACAAAGAATTAAAACAAAGATGGAGGACTTTAATTGAAAACTTGATCAATTAGCACAGAGGCCATAAGAAGGAGGCAACAGAGCATGAAATTTGATTAAACTGAACCATACGTCCTACTTCATTTTCAGCGATGTCGCAAAACTGATGACCTTGAAAAGAGAAGACATTAGAAGGGTGTAAAATAGCAGTTATCTCAATGCTGGCTAAAATAGAGAACTGATAATAAATATTGTACAGTAAGGAAGCCTTAAATTAAAATCACATACATATTCAGAATGGAGAGATGGGTAGTCATAAATTGCAGTAATTGACACGCAATCCAAATTTATTACAATGGATCTAGGCAGAGGGAATGCAAGAAAGTGCCCTAACTCCACAAATTTGACAAACGGAGCAGATCATACTCCAGCTCGCTGACTACTCAGATTATTTTTTGATAGTTGGCATGATTCTACTGCATTAGGTGATCTTTTTGTAGCCGGTAAAGTAGATGAAATTATAAAGATGCCCTGAGCATAGACACTAACACAGCACTGGAGTCACAGCGTGATTCTTTTGTTTTGACCCAAAATTATATCAGAAAAAAGGAACTCTTTCACCCATGTCATGCTACCATAAACCTACCGAGAGTTCTCTCTTTTTGACAGGTGAAATAATAGGTGAACCTGATATACTGCTTTGAATACAGGGATGTCTTTGTTCTTGTTGCAGAGAGGTAAAGCTCTCCAATGCTCTTACAGACCCCTACAGCTCATGCCCACCCAGCTATGAGCCCATATTCTCATAGGACTAAATGCAAGGACTCTGACATGTTCCTATTGCCATACAGAACCACCAACACCAGCCCCAACGACATGGGGCTTAATTCTTGAGCTGCATTTCAGCTTTTTCCCAGCTATAAATAAACAAATGATGCCTTTCTGACCTAAATCCTGCTAAAACAAAGGTTCTCCTTTAGTGTTTTTTAACAACTTGAACTGACAGGGAGATATTGTACAGCTTCAGTGCTTTATGTCATGTGGTTGTGGTGTTTTGTTTCTCTACAGTGCTCCTTAAAATTAGATTTACTGTCATGTGGAAATACAGCTTAAGTGATCCTGAGGTGGATTTTTTCCAAAATGGCATGTCCTTGCAGACATGCAATGCCAGTAAGACTTGAATGAGATCATCACAGATTGCTTTTGAGAGTCCCACTTATCGTGAATTCCAAAATAAAACAATGTCAAACACAGATGTATGATGTGATGGCTTTGCTACCAGTGTCATGAGCAAAAATGTAGCAAGTAGAAGTTCCTTATAAGAAATTTGAAAAAGATCTTTTTAGGCTGAAGAGGATTTACAGCTTGCTCTACCTGTTCATGAATACTCAATGCAAAATAAACTGGTTGAAGGAGAATAATATTAGTATCATGTCATTTTCTGGTATGATGTCAAAAAGCGAAAAAAGAATATTTAATTTTGTGGCGGCTGAAAGTGAAAGGAATTTCTGCATGTCATGTATCAGTAAGTACTGCACTGTACTGTCTTGGAAATAACTGAATCAGTTAAACACAATTAAATATGTTGTCCACACAGTTGCTTCTTGCTTTACTGATCTACCCTCCTCTGCAAAAAAAAGAGCGGGACAAGCACTGGTGTTGGACTGATTTGCAGTGGGCAGGGCTCTGGTGCATCCTGCCCTGAGGTACCAGCGCAAAGCACAGAGAACACTTACAGCTGTGAGGATTATTTAATTTTTTCCAAATCATTCATGCGTAGTTTTGTTTTTAATCTATTCCCTTATTTTTAGTTCCCTTTTGAAAGGTCCAACAAATATTTTTGCCTGCAAATTTCAGAGTCTCACCTTTTTAGTTCCTTCCTAACCCACTGTCCTCTAATTCTGTGGGAAATGGAGAAAAAAGGCCTGCAAACACTGGGCATTTTTTCTCATACATTTGCTTACCTTTTCCTTGGGCAGAGAGAGTACTAGCAGAGGCCCTCATATTCCTATAAGGCTGCTGTATTTTTTTATCTTCTGTTCTTCATCAGTGTGTACAAACTTCCCTTTCCAAAGCAATGAAAGACGCCAGCATCCAGTCAAATAGTCATATAAACACTCATCTAAACGATATCAACATGCAAGGAGAAGGAGTATTATTTGTGAGAACTGATTTTTTTTCCCTTTTGTTCCAATGAAGCTTACAACAATTTGCATCAATCTGGCTTCTGGGTGTCCATGGCTATTCTTTCATCTCTTTTTTTTTTTCCCTTTCTTTCATTTCTTTCTAGCATCTGATTCTTTTCTAAATTTTATATCATGCATGAGAGGCATAATTTATTTATTCTGAGATAGTACTAGTTTCATACATTGCACCAAATGAAGTGTACTGCTAACTACTATTTTTTTTGACAGTTAAGTGAGATATGAGAATAAACATGAAAATATCAATATTAATGGGCTGCTAAGGAGGAGGTGTAATCTGTTAACACAACCATCTTACAAAAGAAAAAAACAAGGAAAACAAGACCTAATGTTCTAAAAGAAATAAAATAACCAAAATAGATCAGTAATTCACATTCCTCAGAATTCACAGGCACCAGGAAGAGACCACCACCATGTTTTAAATGTGCACTACTGATGTATGGGCTTTAGGGACACAAATAGTGCAACAGTCAATTCTTAAAAGGCACTTTTCTCATCCAGCCCTCACGACTTCTGCGCTGGTCAGCAATGGTTCGTAGGTAGAGTAGATCCCAGAAAGGTGCAATAACAGCATATAAGAAATACCTCTAGAGAAATCTCTTTGCTAGCAGGAATCACAAAATGAATAGAGCATATTCAAGGCAGTTCAGCAGATGCACTGAGTCTGCACACAACTGCCACAATCGTCGTCTTCACTGGCCAGGTAGCTACAGAGGCTTTGCACACCTCTAACACTGGAGTGTGAAATGTGAAGCTCCTTCTTCCTTGTGTCAGGCATGAGAAGTATCTTCCTCTGCCTTCAGACAGAACCTAGAGAGGAGAAATCACCAGTATTTCCCATCACAGGACCGTAGAGCCAATTATATTATCTTTTTGTTTATGGGGAACTTGCTGCCTTTTTAAGCCACTGGGTGGATGCTTTCTGTGGGTTACACATGCTGATTCTGATACAGGAATACCATATGGATTTTATTTTAAACACCATATGGATATTTACTAGCACTGGTTTTTTACATTAAAGTTTTTAATAAAAGAAAATAGAGAGCTCTAGCCTTTTTGGGACAACAGAACTCTATGAGTCAATGGAAAACTCTTTTTCTGAGAAAAAGACAGAAAAGGAAGAAGCTGAGAGAATAATTCTGGGAAGGTCCATTTAAACCCAAATGATTCACTCCAAAAAGTCCTCCCACCCCAAAGTCCATGTTGTTGTGCATCCTGTAAAAGACACACATGATGAACATCATAATATGTTTTTTACCTCTTTTGGAATATGCACCAGCCAACCAGCGATCACTGTTATTCTCTTGCTCCAGCTCCAGTGGACATGTGGGTCCTAAAAACTCACTGCAAGACCACATGGAGCCAGATAAAGACTCTCAGTCTTAAGTCTACTGCCCTTTTGGACCCCAACTTGCCTTGCTCAGGGGAAGACTATTGTAAGCTCATTTTATCCTCTGCAAAGCCCATAGAAGCAAACAAGTCTTAGAAGGGTCCTGATGCTGCAGCCAGAGCACAGGAATTGTAGGCAGCCTGGCCCTGGGGCAGTGTCCAGGCAGCAGTGCGGATGGACAGACAAGCTGTGTCTGCTTCACCAAGTAATGCAGGCCAGCAGAAGAAGATTTTTTAGACATGAACAGCTGGTGCTTAGGAGCTGGTATCTGCATGAGCTGCACTTCAGAGAGCTTCAAATTACTTCTGGTCTGGCCCCATGCACTGAGCCCATCGCATCTGAAGCATGTCTGGAGCGTGTGTCCTGGTTTAGTTTCATCCAAAAGAAATCCACTTTGAATACTCTCAGACTTGTTCATGATATGAAAGTTTGCTAGGTGGAGGGAATGAGGAGACTAACTCTATAACCAGTCCAAAGTAAACCACAAATGTGGTTCCATCCATGAAATCTTTAGTAGAAGAGTCAGGGATCTTTCAGACAGCTCTGTGGCATGGACTGGTTTGGGTATTATCTCAGTGACTCCAGCAGCTTAAGGACTTCTATTTATCAAGCTTGATTAGAGGCAAGAGGATTTCCTAGACCTGGGCATGTTGTTTTACAACTTGTATGGCATAGTTTGTGGTATGTGATATGACTCTAGCAATACTGTTTGTGGTATCTGACACCAAGTTAAGAACCAATATAAATTTGGAAATGGGGCTATGTTTCATTCTTTATTTAAACTGAACTGTTTTGTGTTATTGAGTAGAATCACGTATCTTTACTGTAAAATGTGATAAGCATGTAGGATCTCGGGTAAGAAACTGTAAAATGAAATATGGTAAATGAGGCATTTCAAATTTTAGTTTTCAGCATTCTTTTTTTTTTTTTCTTCAGGTATTTCCATCCCAATTTAACTTCTGCTGATGTTCAGCTTATCTTGCCAAGTCCCCAGCAGGTTTATCAACCAACTGTTCATTGTTTTAACCAACAAATTTGTTCATTTCGTTGTTTAATGTGGTACCACACTAGCTGTTGACCTTGCAGTGTGGCTTCACTATAATAGATAATTTACTAATCTTTTTTATTATTTCAAAATTATCAACATTGCTTTTAAGATGTTACTTGAAACAATTAGAGTGAGTATCATTCATATAGATTCTCCTTTTCAAGTGGGTACAGCAAGTCTTTTGATTTTTCTCACTTATTTTTATCCTCTGTAAGGCTTTAATTCTAGTAGTTCTTATGAAAAATTCAAGAACCACAGTTATGTTTGCAACTGCAGCTTCTAATTTATGATTCACCACTTTTGGAATACCAGACTTAAGATACCCTGCAGCTAATTTTCAGAGGAGCTGAATGTCCACAGCTGCTGGTGGCAGCTGCTTGATGCTAGTCTGTCTTGAGATGGGCAGAGGGATGGCGTGTTAAACCAAAAGATAATATTGCCAGTGGCCCTGTCTCAACCCTGAGCTGAGGGAATTATGTCTGAGAAGAGGGCTGCACAAGTTAGGAAGTTATTATGGGTTTGTACACATGCCATTCTACAGTCACTCTCTGAGAGAAGTTTATTAATGCCACAAATATGAATGAAGCACTTCAACCCATCTTCAAAGACATTAAGCTTTCAAAATAGCTTTGAGAGCCAAACAGCTTAGAAAGCACATTTCTAAGTAAGCTACCTTTCTCATTGCTCATAAAAATGTCTACACAAGGAGGTAGTTTTGAGTACCCAGCTTAAGGCCGAATTTACTGACAAGGAGATGTATCTGTGCTCTTACTCATTATTCCATACTCTCGTTGTACTAATAGCACTCTGTGTGGTACTCGTGTTTCTGAAACACAGGACCAGACAAGGCCACACAAATATTTCCTTTTTCTTCCTTAGTGTAGAGTTGTGTGCAACACCACACCAACTGTAATTTCACACTCTAGCTTTGCACAGCAGTAACTCTGTATAAGTGAAGAGCTAAGGATAAGAAAGCAGCTTAATTGCTACATCCTTTTAGACCTGCATCTAAGCCAAGCAGAGCTTCTGTCCCTGGCACACAGCCTGCAGGAATTTGATGGAGAGGTGTCTCCTCTACTGCAATTAAGACCAGACAACAGAAATGCTTTGCAGGCAGTCATTCATTGTTACTTAGACTGAAGGAACCAAGCAAAGACTTATTCTGTACCTGTTTTCTTAAGAATTAATGCATCGTCAAAAACTGTTTCACATTCAGAAATGCTGAATAAAATAAGACGGGGCCAGTTTTCATCCCCTTGAGAGAAAAGTGTAAAATTGATTCTTGTTTCACCTTATGCTTTGGTTCTGTCATATTAAAACCTTATGTTTTGAAAAGTTGGAAGCATTTAATATAATTTTTTTAAATTTGTCAATTTTATTATCTTTTTTTTATAGGGTTTCATGTTATTTACATAATATTCTTCAGACATTTGATTCAATATAATATTCTGCTTCAGTATTATTAAAATAAAATTGTTTAACATTCCAAAATAAAATAGATTAGCATTTCTAGTCTAACTGAGATTTTCATTGTAATTGAGGAAAAAAGCACTCTGAAATTCCAGAATCTCTTGTGGGATGCTACTTTCTCACCTGCTGTGCTTCTGGATCCTTATTAATGATAAATATAAATAAGAAATATAAGCTAGTACCTCTAGGGAATGCAAATGAAATCTTCTAAATCTTGAGTCACATATTATTTCTGTACCTTCATACTTGAAAAAGAAACTGTGCTAGTTAGCAAAGGTCAACACATCACATAATCATGTCAGTAATCATTATATAGCCTTTCTTTCTTCTTCATTCTGTTACAATAACACCGAAGTGCTGGATGACAATCATAACTGCAGTTTACAATTGCTTTTCATCCCAAAAGATCCTAATGTGCTTTAAAAACCTGTATAGAAATGTGGTTTGTAGAGATTATTTAATCTACCACTACTGTTCAGACACCTCTGGTACGAAATTTGGCAGCTGTTCAACATCCTTATCACACAGAAAACTAGAAGTGAATAGGTGAATCACAGGTCAAAACATAATCATCTACCAGAGATGAAACCAGAGTTTCAAGATTAGTAGTAACAATAACATAACCAGAACACAGCAAGTTAACATACATGTCTGAGGCAATGGTCTCTATGGAGAATGACGTGGAGCTTACCAGGCTCTGGGAAGTACATCACTTTCTTTGAAATGAGTCTTTCTCTTTCTCCATACCCTGCCAGTGCTTCTGGGAAAAGTGGAAAAGTGACCAGGCTCTGGGATGCCTCTTCTCTATTATATGAGAAGAAGGATTTGTAAGGACCTGTCTCACTTCCCACTTGTGAATCACCTCTATGTGATCCATAAGTTAGAGGCTTCCCCACACAGTCTGACCTTTAATGAACAATAGATATCAAGACAGTGTCTTTTTAATATCATTCCATTTCATTAATGCTCCGTGCTCCACCCATCATCTAACACCTGCAGTTAGTTATGCACTGTCCTTTCAAAGGAATCCTAAAATCCCTTGAAACTAATTCTTAAACTGTCCAGGCTGTGATCCCTGGAAATGGTCTTACATGTCTAGAAATGGAAGTCGGTCATTCCATGACAGCAGAACATGTATCCACATGCAGGACTTTGGGATCTAAGGCCTTGCTGCATTCTTTCACCTCCCACCCCTTTGCATTCTGTCTTTGCTGGAGTAGAATCGAAGGTGTTTAGTACAAAGGCCAATGAAAATAACCTGTGCATTGCACCCTGCCCTGCAGCGGAGCACAAAGACTTAGCAGAGATCGTAGCAGGGTTTATAATGACACTACTCTTGCTACTGTGAGTCAACAGACTGAGCCACACTTGACACACACAAAATGCAGGTGGGACCTTTCCTCTCCTCTTGCCAATACTAGGTTCTGGCAGTTTGCATACATGGGGCCAAATCATTATTGGATACTCCAGTCACACCTGCACTGCTCAGGATCTTGGCTGCAGGCCACTTCTGCTGAAAAGACGCAGATCTTTGTGTTGCTCTCGTTGCATGCATGAACTGAGTGCGCCCTGAGAACAGGCTGAGCTGTGCTTAGCTCGTTGCTCACTGACATACTCATGCAGTGTAAAAGAAATATTTTTTTTTTAAAATATAGGTCAAAATCACACCCACCTCAGTTTCTTCATTCGGTGATTTAATTATTTAAAGTGCCAAGGCTTAAATGAACTACTGAAAAATGAGATATAATTCTAGCTAGAACACCATTACTGTACTGAAACTTAATGGCCCACACATATTGTCATTCTGACACCTGTTTTCATGTGCTCATAAATTTCCAAGGAAACATGTTTTGAACTGGGCTTTTTTCAGATTTGGTACCCTTTCACATGCTCGTTTTGGTTTTGTATTTTATTTTTTGACAATGTGAACAGGAATGTTTCAGCATTGCTTTATTACAGGGAGAGTGGGCACAAAGAGAAAATGAAGTCCCATGGCTTATTAAAAAAAAAAAAAGTGTACCATTTTATGAGTTCTGGCACCAGGAAGACATAAAGGTAGAAAAATTGCAAGTGTCTTCATTGTGTGTTTTCGTGAATGAAGGTTTTGATGTATGTGGGACCTGGCTGTAAACAGTGCTCTATGAACACACATAGAATAAAAAAGTTTTACGTGAGAATAACATCTTCAACACATTTGGTTCAAAATCCTACCAAATCAGTAGTAGTCTTTTCAATCATGATACATTTTTTAGGTTAGACAGAAATATAGATTAAATCATAAGGATATCTGAGTTTTGCCAAAGAAAAATGTTTCCATTCTGCAGGGACTCCAGGGAGTTGCCCCTCCATACAATTTCTCCTTCCACAGAACCTCTGGATCTGCTCCATGTCTGTCAAAATACAGTGCTGGCCTTGAACGCATCTCTTGTGCTACTGTTCAACACACCTTCACAGTGTGGAAAGAAAACTCCAGCTGGATCACCAGAAGAGACTGGAAACCCTTGTTTTAGCTGCTAACATACCTGCTTTCTACATGTCTTTTTTAATGAAAAGGAAGGATTAGAAGTTGCTGGCTTGAATGGGAGAAAGTGTCCAGCTGGTGACTCACTGCAGTATGCAGTCTCACAGACCTCCTCAGCATCCTACCAAGGCCCCAGGGTGCTTTTACACCATACAAGGTTGCTCCTTTACAAACTCTCACCAGGGTCTTTCCCAGCTTCTTCCAGAGCCAGCAGCCCCTGTGCTGCCTAGAGCAGGACTGACCTGGTACTGCAACTGTCCAACACCCAGCCCCAGCCACCCAGTCACTTACTCTCCTTCTTCCCTTCTTGCCTTTACCTAAAGGTCTGAGAGCGTTTCCTGGGCCACAGTTCTGTGTCATTACGTGATGGCAAGGTAAGAAATCATGGCCATGTGGATCAGCAAGGAGGCAGCTCAGCTTGCAGTCCGGACAAGAGCAGCTGGGGGGCTGTGCTTCCCATGAGCCTTACACCTTGAGCAGAAGAACAAAATTATGTCTGTGCCTTGTTGTTCTTGTACACCATGGTATTTAGCACTTCCTCTGTAAAGTTTGAAATTTCTTTCAGTGAGATCAAATGAGACTATCGAGGGCAAATTTTCAATGCCAGAAATACGCACTGAAATACCCTTTACCTTTAATCAATGCTGCACAGATTCAGGCTGCATACTTACTCCCTCATGTTGTTTTAGAAAATCCTTTTTGTCTACCTTTCATTAAGTTTTCAACCATAGGGTCCCCACATACATATTAGAAATTCACAATTAAAACTTTCCATTCACATTCTATGAACCTTGATAATTATGGGAAGTCTTTTCCATTATTAGACTGAAAAGTTTGACTTTTTTTCTTTTTATCTACTTTTTCTCAAAGGAGATCTGGTAATATGTTGTACATTCAAAAATATTATTTTTTACAGTTAGTGTGCTTTGCTGTGTCAGAGGCTATTGTTGCAATGGATTACGTAGATTAGCACTATTCTTACTGTGCCACTTGATAAGGCATCTAATTTAACACGTGTTACCACTGTTCTGTTTGCATGCAACCACTGGGATAGATATTTCTTTCCCTGAAGTGATTGATTTTCTGTTGATGAAAATTTATTGGAAATCCTGAGACTCCAGAGGCTGTTCAGTTGATGGCTCTGAGTCCTGAATATGGATTTAAAAATTCATTATTTCTTTATTTCAATTTGCCAAAGAGGCACAGACAATCAGATCTCCTTTTAAAATGACACAGTAAAAATGACATACAAACTTAAGAGTGGTTGATTACGAGAAATAATTCCATTTGCGACTTTGCATATGATTGACATAATCTGTGCTTTGATAAGATTAAAAAAATCTCCAGAGATAATCGCTCATAATGAATCATTTATTATGTATATCTCTTAATTCTAGAGGGGTTAAGGATGAGTGAGCATGAAAGCCAGGGACAGAGCTTTACACATCCCATAAACATTCCTTGCAGATATTTATACGTGTCCTCAAGCACCTCTGCATGAAATGCAGGAACAAGGACAATTATTACATTTCCTGAAAGACTTCTGCAGCATGGAAAGTGTTGGCTCTCTTGGATCTGAACCCTGCTATGACCCCAGAAGCCAAGTGGGCAAGAACAGGGAAAAGACCAGCAGCACACTTGCAGAGAGCAAAGGTGAAGCAACCCTTTCTTTGTGCCAGACAATTACAGGCAAGGGGTGGGAAGTACAGAGCAGCCAGGCTGTGGCCCATGCACTAATTTACCTCAGAGACAAAAGGCAAGAATGTTGTGCAGGGGGCTGGGAACAGCTACCGATGCTGATACGCCAGGGAATGCATATCTTTGGCTTTCTGCATGGCCTGTTCTCACTAGATGCACACTTGGAGGAGTATTTCTGTTCAGCAGGGTTTCTTGGGGTCAAAGCACCAAAAGGTAGTTTACCTATAAATACAGAATGACCTTATTGAGAATATTTGACTAAAAATTTCTGTCCTTGGACCAATTACGCATTGAGCAAAGGTTTTCTTTTCCTTGCATACGTCCTTAAGAGAATTCTTTAACAATTCTTTTCAGGGTCACAGACCAAAGTTCAAGTCAGTTTCATTAAACATAAAAGGAGTATGTTGTAGCCAAGTTGTCTGCATAGCTTTTTTTACAAGCTGGCATATGAACAGTCAGCAGGTGCCTCTCTAGAGCAACGGGCATGATATACAGCTCTTAGAGCCATCTAATACCATCATAAACACCATGTTTTACAGGCTGCCAGATGACTTAGACAGAGAGCCATCATAATGACTTCCCTGGCTCTGTAATAGCTCCATTTACAATTAGTGATAGGAGGTAGCAGAGCTTGGTTTTGTGTACTGAGCTGACACAGTTTAGGTAGGACACTCTGGTGTACAAAACATGCCTGGGCCACTGTCTGCAGAAATTCATGCCCTTGTTTTACAGTGGTGGCTCTTTGGATTGTTGAAAAAGGCCTGCCTGGGTAATTTTGTACCTATGCATTTTGTTTGTAGAACACAGCTTAAAATTCCAGACTGTGGCTGTCAATTTGAATATTCACCTTTTGCTATCCAAGATGCATAGATGAGACTTAAGATTCACCCTTATGAGTGGGAAAAATGCCAGAACTTGTGAGGGAGTTAGGTACAGTTGGAGCAAAGGTCTGCAGGGAACTTGGCAGTTCAGGATGCAGGGAACATGGCAGGTTTGGATACAGGGAAATGACACATTCACAGCCCACTCCTGGCCATAAGCCCAAGAGTGGGTTTTTACTATTTCAGGTGAAAAAAGGACCCTGAATGATGGCAGGAACTTCCATTAAAAATGTGTGAAAATAAAGATCATAATCAATAGTAATTTTCTGTTAATAGCACCATTTTGCTTGGGTTTGGTCACAGGTATGGGGTCACTGAGGACACACCATGGAGGTGTTTCCCTGATGGTGTGGGACACATTACCCAGCGGTGCTTCCTAATTCAGACCTGGATGTGCTGCAAACTTCCAAACATAAAAAACTTTCAACAGCAGCAGTGCTACAAACACATCTGATACAAGCAGTGCGTAAGACAGACAAATTTTTTAATGTCCCCAGTCTTCAAAATTTTATAATTTTGAAGATAATAAAATTTCTTAAAATATAAATTTAAGAACTTCAAATGTATTTTTTCTGCTTTCTAGTATTGGAATGCTTGGCTACTACTGTTTGTTCTTTCATTTAAGCAAGATACACTGCCCCTCTTATCTTACTTCTTCCACTTCAGAATCAGGAGAAACATGTTTCCTAAACAAGCAGAAGCCCTCGCAGAAATACACAAAAAAGCATAAAATATTTCAGCTTGCCAGAAATTACTGAAAGGAAAACAGAAAATTGCTCTTGTTTATCTTTATTTATTTATTTATTTATTTACTTGCTTGCTTGCTTTACAAATGGCAAAAATCTTCTAGAAATCGTCCTGTCAACCTGCTTATTATCTAAAACAAACCACAGTCACTATTAATGTCATTTAAAATAGAAGAGTATGTCGAATTATTTCAATTTGGTGGCTAAAAATTATTATCTACTGTGAAAAAAGAGTGGAAAGACATTGAATTTAAGAAGGAGATCATCAAACTGGAAGAACTCTATTTTTCATCTAAAAACCAAAATAAATAAACAAACCCACACATTTAAAAAATAAATCACTAAGCACACAAGTGTTAGTAAAAATCTGGATCTTTTCTAGTAACACAATGGAAGGCATTAAAAATAGATAGAAAAAATAATAAGAACATTTCTATATGTATTACATGAGATTACAATCTCTGTGTGTGTGCAGATTAAAGGATATTTCGGGTATCTTAAGCCAAGCATTTAATCATGCAAAAAGTACAAACAGCATATTTCAAAATAACATGTAGGAAGAGAGGACACCTACACACTAAAGAAATGGTTTTGAACCTCTTTTTCTCACAACTGAAGAATGGAAAGCATACACAGAACAGGAGCAACCTGTGTCAAATTGAGTTTAAAATGTGGTAACTGCTTATTTCACAAATCCAGAAAGCCACAGTCTGTGTCTTGTGTACTCTCTGTGACCTTGGGTTAGATTTTTTATGTAAACTGCTTTAGTGAGTCGAAGGGGTCTTTAAGCAGAGCTCAGGAAAGAGATGAGCTTCCTCAGCATTAGCCAGCTCCATGTCCTACACTCTCTTATCCTACCTTCAATGTTTCTTTTCCTGATCAAACGGTCACCCTGACCTTCCCCACCTGGAAGGTGCTCTCCTGTAACCTTTAGGCACATTGACTTCTGGCCTCCTGTTGATGTGTATGAGACTACAAAGAGTTTGAGACTCCAGAACTGAGAGCACTTGTGTAAGAGGGAAAATACAGCCACACACACACAAGCCCTGCCTTTGAAGATTTGCATAAAATTATTCAGGTGTAGAAACCCTAGATCTTTTCCCTAGAATAGCTCTTGGCATACTTATCTTTAGAGACTTTTCACCTTGTGGATGTAATTCCTTAATTAATTACTTCATCTTCTGTCTACAATCCTGCAAACCTCTTTGCAGATCTGTTACAATACAGTTACATATTCATGTGATCCAAGCTTTGTGGGTTTTATTCATAACAATATGGATTATAATCACAGTTCTTTTGAAGTACAAGCTCATCAACACACCTAGCCAACACAGGTTGCTGCTTAATAAAAAAAGATAAATAGCAATGAGCTTGAAGTTTCAAAGAAAGACACGTTTAAATGTATACCCCATTAAAAGTAACTCTGCCTGGTTGTGCAAATGCTGCACTTCATTCATAATTAAGGTAAGCTTTTACCTCCTTAATGTAGTTTACAGAAGACAAATATTTATGCTTTTCTGCACTCACTAAGATAGAGGCAGCCCCTACAACAATGGTGAAGGCTGCATCTCAAGATTTGGGTTCTCTGTGCCATCCAGGGCACATGGGAAGTATACTCAGTGCCTGCTCAGTAAAGATTTGATGTCCAAATTTATGGCAACTAAGATGCTGATCTCCCAGGTCTCCTTGAAGCACAGTTGCAAAACAAGTTTGTGTACATACCCATTTAGCTGGGAACCTTTGTGCAAAAGGAGGCCTCTGAGCAGCCATCAGCCAGCGTGGGCATTCAGGTGCAGATGTGGATGCACCCAGCAAGTATCAGCACAAAACCAAGAGGCAAACAGGAGTCTTTTCAGGTTGAAGTTTCAATCTGGAGAAGATGGAATGTGAAAGAGTTTCAAGATGACCAAATGAGACATTGTAGGAACAAAAAATAATATTTAACAAAATTTTGCCCCGCATGTTCCTTTCTATTAACTGAGTTGTGCATTTTACCTTCAGCCCTGCGCTGTTCAGATGCTGGATGACTTTTAAGGAAAGAAAGATTTCCCCCACATCTTTTCTTCTTTCTTCTGCTTCTTGGTTTTGAGATTCGGAAAGACATGATGTTGTTGGAAAGCTAAATCAAAGGAACAAATGTGCCCGACAGATCTTCCTGGGCTGATATTCTAATTGCTTGCTAAAGTAAGTTTTGCACCTGACATAAAAGAGTATCCCATTTCATGTCCTGAGATTAGAAACTTCACTATTATGACAGAAAGTCTTATAAAAGATGATGCTTGTAAAGAAAGATGTGCTTACTTGAGTAGCTTTGGCAGCCAGTGTGATTTGGCTGCTATGAAACTAGAGTGAATGTCACGGAATTGGCTCCGTTCCCAGCTCTTTTGTGAATTTGCCCAAAAATTATCGCTCAATCTAGTCCTCTTGTTTTGTTTCCTCAGTGGTGCCAGGGTTGGAACTGTTCACACATGACTTTGCAAACTACCTAATACAGTGGGTCCCTATTACAGCTAAGGAAAGGAAAAAAAGGCAAATCCTCTGCAGGCTTTTGAGCATAAGGCAGAAATTTTGAGTTCATTCTGTATTCAGTGGGGAACCAATGGAGAACAGAGCACTAGGGAAATAGAGTTGCCTGTGTTTCTAAATAGACAAGTTGCTGCATTCTATCATCTTGGGCTGTTTTCAGTCTGGGTAGCTGTATTTCCAGATAATGAGGTGCAATTTCTCCAAAGCAGCTTTAAATCCTGCTGCATATGATGAACTGTTTCAATGCTTTTCATTTTCTTGTTTGTGTTCTGCAAAAAAACAGGAGAACAATAACAGGGAGTTGATTGGAAAGATACTGGGGACTATCAGGGGCTTCAGAAAAAAATTACAAATCCTAAATATGCTAATACCTACAGTTTGCTAAAAGCAGCAGTTTTGTGGCATTTACTTTAGTGCACCCTTTTCATTAAAGAAAACTTTATGTGAGTTAAACTTTAATGCATTTTTTGTCTGTGTTGACAATTCGGATGGGTCTCAGGATTTGTTTGTGTGTTTGTTTATTTATTTCCTCTTAATTGGATTATAAATGGTCACAGAGCCAATTCAGTCTCTAGAGTCTATAATTTAATGATGTTCTGAACCTCTTTCTGAAAGTTACCCACAGAGGAGCTGTACTGAGAAAGATGCCACCTTCTCTTTTCGTAGTGTAATTCAACTTTACCTGGCTGCCAATAAATTAATTCACAAGGTCCTCCTATAATTTAAATGAAATGTGAAAATTATCCTTTTCTTGACTTATTTTCAGGAAGCTGAAATTAGGAAATTAAATTTTACCCGGTTGCCTTCAGACAGCTGATCTTAAAACCAGCCCCAAGTCCTTGCTTTCTCTCCTTTTCTACCAAAATTTTTATACTTTGCATAACTCAGAAACCACCCATATTTTGCCAGAGCCGGATTGGCACATATCAAAAATAAAAATTAATCCATAATTAAGTGCAGATAAGGTACATGCAGAAGCAGCACAGCTGCAGCCCTGACAATATTGCCTAATTTATTGCATCCAGAGAGAGAGAATTATTTCATGTGCTATGTCAGGTGGACTAGGAGACAGAAAACAGGCCCTGGACCACTAGTAAGAGTGAAGCCTTTGAGGCTTTCACCTCTGAAGAAAGAATAATACCCCTGGAGAACACCAGCATGAGAAGGGATTTCTGGTACAGTAAGTCATAACAGATGTGACGGCACCCAAAGAAAGTGCTTCCTCCCACGAAGCCGTGCTGTCACAGTCATGTTTTGGACTGCTCCTGTAAGAAAATTTTCAGGGGTGGGTGAACTTTAAAAGCAAACTGTCAAAGCCACAAGGCTGTGCTCCTGTAGCTCAACTGAACTTAAATATTAGAGAGGAGATTTTAAAAGACCAAAAGATTTACAGCCTCATTACACTGAAAATAGCTGCAATTTTTATGTTCTTGAGTTTTGAGGAGCTTTAAAAAATTTTCTCCTATAACTTGAGGCTTCTATGCAGTATGAGGAAAGCCTCATCAAAAGAATGAGTGTCTGGGACAAGACAAAGGCATAATTCCCAAGCTGTTGGAAGGAAAAGAGATGAAGACAGAACTAGGTCAGAGACCCAGTGTTACAGCTCTGCAGATTTGCTTCTGGTGCTCTTTTTGGTATCCAGGGAACAGGGAGAAGAAGCCTTATGTTCACCTCCAGCAACAGGTGCTGCCTCAGCCTATCAACCACCCACCTTCAGCTTCATTTAAAGCTGCAGCTGGCCTGATTTTGCGATGCTCTGGTACAGGCAAAGCTATCAGAAGGTCATCACCACAGGACTGCACAAGCAATCTGCTATTTCAGCAAGACTTTTTGCCTATACCTGCAGACACTCCAGCATTCATGTGTTAGTGAGAAATGGTTTCCAAATGCAGAAATGCCAAACTGGTGGCCACCAAAACCACTGGGATGAACAACTTAATTTGCTGTATGTGATAATGCACTACCTTGCCGTTCTTAAGTGGTCTTGTTTTTTTAATTCAACTCTAGGCAGCTTTGAAGCAAAATAAAAATGAAGACAGAACACAGTAGAAAGATAATGATCAGCATAAAGTAAGTAAATAGTCAAATCAAATTGCAATCATTGGGTACAAAATAAGAGTTTTACATAAGACCAAGATAAGAGGAGAACAAGGGAGTAAAGGTTCTTATTGTATTGGTTATTAAGGGTACCTGAAACCATGACACAGGCAGAGGACAGAAAGATTAGTCTACACCTCAGATACCTTACATTTCAAACTGAACTGAAAACCCTAAAGAGGTTTTTATAAAGGAGAAGCAAGTTCTTTATTTAGAAAATAATGCAGGTGACACCAAATATTTGCATGACTATAACACATGGGCTTTCGAAGTTGTTGGCAGTCTAAAACCTTGCCATATCTGTCAGCTGCATGCAACAACTGTTTAGGAGTTTTAAAATTAAGTAAATGGAAAGCGCCACAGAATATTACAGATTATGTGGATTTAGTGTTTCATAAGTTCTAGATAAAACTATGACTTGTCTAGGCACTGCTCGTATTTTTAATTACCTTTTTCGTCTCGGGGATGAGATCAAGCTCAGTAGAATTTTGGAAGTACTTATGGAGGTACAGTCACTGTGAACCAGACTTCAAGCTGTTGGGAGAGTGACAGAAGTTAAGCCATAACCAGTCACTCCTTTATATTCAGAATATGTATTTAGTGAATCACCGTCTATGCCTTATTTCTAAGTCACGAAACACAGCCACATGCTTTATGTTACTTTGCACATCACGCAGCATCACACTAAGCCCTGCTCAATTCCCTAGCATCCATCTCTCACCTGCTACAGTAACTTGCAGTGATTCTTTGTCTGCTCTGTCAACCCCTCGTATTGCATCTGCCTGAGACTGAAGCTTCCCCAGCCCCTTAGGAATAGCAGATGTGTCTGCAGCGTTAATATGTCACACAGTACACCTAGATGTAAGTGAAATACCAGCCCAACATGTTCCTCCAGTCTCCAGATCACCTTGTAAAAAGTTCTTATATAACCTTTTGAGGTCATTTCAAAGCACTGCTGAAAATTAAAGGATGTCGGCAACCAAGCTGAAAGCAAGCACCCTCAGAAATACACCCATTTTAGAAGCAAGCCCACTTGAGAAGAACCAACCTGAGGATGTTATGTTTAATCCAATTGAGGGCATTTTAGCCAATTTACTTTTATAGGTGATTTGTCCTGTACCATTTAAGTTAGCAGCAGTACCCACATATAGAACCTAATCCATTCCTATTCTGAACCTATGGAAAGACTGAGCAGAATTTTGCAAAGGTTATCTGTTTACACGAGACCAGACATACACACACCATAGCAAAGAAGACTCAGAAGGATAGATGGCTGAACTGAACAAAGGCAATGGGAATGTTTGTTTGCACTGAAATCTCCGGCAACCAAAAGTAATACTTGAGACAAATTTTTCAAATTAGGTGGCCTGAAGTTAAGCACCCACATTCATATGTAGTCAGTGATGTGAGTGATTTGAGCTATGAAGGATTCAGGCAACCACTGCTTACACTGGAATCACTCGTCAAAAATCAGGTCATACACTTCTCAGCCTACATATAGATATAATGCCTAAATTAGGAAGGAAATTTTGGATGTCTTGAGTTCTGAATCTTAAAAATACTAGAAAACTTTAACAGAAACATGGTGTCAAGTCCTCATATATGGCAAATCAGCATAGCCCTATTGGCATAATGAAAAAGCATTGATTTTTTAATGAGCTGAAGATCTGGCTTTGCAGTCCGCTGTGGCATTTGTGTGTCTATGTATGGATAATATCTCTATATTGGCAGGGAGAGCTGGAGAGAAATGAGGGAACAGTCCCAGAAAGCAGGAGTTACGGGTTCAAGCCAAGATCTGCATCCAATCCGCTCTGCTATCTTGCACACATCAGTTTGTAATTCTGAACATTTTCCCAAACAAATCTTCACCTTTAGATACCTGTTTAGACTGTAAAACTCTTCTTACTATGCAGTCACACAATGCTGAGCAGAAACAGAGTCTAAGCTCAGTTTGTGCTCTCACCTGTTATTCCAAGCACTATCAATATTAAATATATCTGAATTTATAAAACCAGCCCAGACTCTCTGACTTGGCTGTGTAAAATGTGCCCCTGACTCAGCAAAGAAAAAATACACCTGACAAGCCTTGAATCTGCACCTGCCTAGGTTTGCACAGACTCCGTGTAATGGATGTAACTGCACATGAAATGTTACAATGACAATAAATACACATAAATCTACTAAACTGATGAGCATTCAGTCAGTCCTGATTAATGATGCCCTCAAGAGCAGCACCAAGCTGCATTTTCATCCTTAAAAGTGAAAAGCAACAGTTTTAAACGACATGAAGCAACACAGAGAGCCATTTCTCTTCTGAGCCCTTGAGAAACATTTCCAGCATGATTCTGCCCATCAATACAAACGCACTGAGTGGCAGCCAGAACTCCAGGAGGTACAAAGCCCCATCAGCTCCACCACAGGAGGGACAGGAACATAATCTGTGCACCACGGTAAGTAAAGGTGCTATCCAGCACCTGAACAGGGACTTACAGGAGAACCCCACACCCCCCACAGCTACCCTGGAGCACCCCCACAATAAAGTGAGCAGCTCTGCCCTTCAGCCTCATACAGCCTGACAGGAAATCTTTACAAGGTCCCAACCAGAGCTGGCTTTGATCCGGACAACGCAAAGGAGCGCAAGCTCTCATCTGCCTGTGCCCATTCATGCAGGCATGGCTGAAGAAGTGCCCTGACCTACAGTCAGCTGGGGAATCAGCCTTAAGGACTCCTGTAACCCATCCTGTGCCCAGACCAGCAGCTCTCTCTGCTAATCACATGCAAGTTTATGCTGCCAGTGTTATTTAAATGGGCTGAATTGGTTTTCAGAGTATTTAATAAATATTCCCTGCTGGCATAAAATGGATTGAAGAGCTGGAGATCTGAAAGAGCCAAACATCCCTTTTGGCACCTTTGCTCTAATGATGCAACTGTGACTCTGTCAGTCTCTGCCAGTCTCAGCCAGTCTCAGCAGACTGGCATTAAAGTGACGCATTGCACAGGAAAAAGTAAATAAACAGATTAAGTTCCATCTGATGCATAAATTGTGTGATTTTATTAAAAGCCACCAAATGCAGCTTCAAAATGCAATGCATTGTATTCTATTATTCATTTGCAAACTGTTGGCCAACCAATAAAATCTGTTGTTGTGAAGTATTTTTATTTTAAATAATATGTGGAAATAGAGTTCTGATTGTTTTCTTCTGGAAGGACAAAGGAGTTCTGATAATTAGGCCACCTAGTTAATTACTAATCCTCTTCAAATATGGCTAGTAGTCTGGTTTGTAGACATAGCTTAGCTAGACATAGCTCTGTTTGTAAACATAGCTTAATGGAGATGGAAATGAAATGTGTCTGATTTTCCTAGCCACAGGACTTTCAGAAATCACAGAGGTGTTTTTTCCTCCCTTTTCCTACTGAAGAGCAGATGTACCATGGGTCATGGCAAGATCCAGGGCACAAGCACAGCTAAGTTTTGATACTGAGCACTGTTAGCCTTCCTGGCTTATCCCTGCCCTGGTCTATGCCCTTGTGAGGTAATTGTAATACTAATTCCAAGAATAGATATTAATTAATTTCAGTTTTTGAACTCCTCATTGTTATACAATCTCATAAAATCAAGCAAAAGCAACCACTAAATTTTGGCTACTTGCTACAAAAGGGACTTCATAACACGGCAGATTTTTAGCTTTTGTTCAAAAAAGCCAGCTTTGGAGATTTTCAGCATGACAAATAACTCAATTTTTTCAGTGCACAGTGTTTTTGACAAAAGAGTGACCCTCAAGTCATGTCTCTTTTCTGGTCTAAAGGACAGTGCAATGGGCTGGGACCCAGGTGATTTTTTCCCCTATTTTCTCCATTCTCATGTCATCCTTGAGGTGTATCACTTTCCTCCTGCCTGCTGTGGTCACCAGCTGCAAAATTCAGGTAAAGCTAAAAAATTCCTTTGTGAAGGAATGAAATTACCACCCGAAATTGCCCCCTACAAATTGCTACAGAGAAGTTAGGCCCTATTACCCACATTAAAAAAAAAATGGAGTCAACATTTTTGTTCTAACAATATCATGGAAAGACCAATTACTCTCCAACATACACATATTCATTCATTTTACCACAAAATCAAGCATAATATAAAGACCAGTTAGGCACCTTTAATGAACCAGAAGGAAGATAAAATTAAATATTGTCTAATGAATAGTCTTCTTTCGTCATTATTAGATTGTCAGAAATATCATCCTAAGTTTCTTTTCTTTTTTACATTCTTCTAACTCTGCACTTTTAATAGGTGTTAAAGATAAAATTTCACAGACCTAACTTGCAGTCTTCAATGGATGAAGCTGAATACTTTTATTACAGTTTAATAAATTGTTAATATTGAAGATGAATAATGAAATAACTACTGTCATGTAACCTCCTAAAAACCATTATACAAATATGCTTTCTGACAAAATTTCAACTTATTATTAAAATATATAGACTTGCCCCTATGCAGGCAAAGGTAATTTTTCTGACATTACTATTTTTAATAATAATTTTGTTTGAGATAAAACCTTATTTTTTTCTAAGAAATGTCAGCTTTCATTTGAGTAAAACACTCTGAAGCTGCATCCACTTGTTTTGCACTGCTTTACATTTATTAATGGATACAGCAGAGAAGTATTCCATGCCTACTCTGAGGCAACTGAACTCTTGGACTCTGCTTTACATGGAGACATACAGAAGCCAAAAAAACATCCATGAGCATGGTTATGGCCACTCTGGACTGACCTTCAGAATTCTCCATCAAAGTTTGTACTTCCATACCAAAGACTCACACTGCAGCAGCTTCTATTGCAGCAGCTTCCTGGTGGCAGATGTGTAATTCCACACTGAGTACAGAACATGAGTTTTCTTCAATATTAGAAACTCATTTGAACTCACACATCTAACTTCCCTCCAAATTAACACTGGAAACGTCCATCAAAGCATGTCACAATCTTATGAAACTCTAGTGCAGTCCTGTTACTCACTGGCATGTTTCATCTCACTCTCCATCTCCTATTTTTAACTTTTCATTTCGGAAAACAAATGCACACATTTATACGTTGCGCAGTCCCATGACTGCAGTATTGCTATTGATTTCTTATGTGACAAACCAAACACATATACTCAGCAGGATCTGGGCTGGTGTAATGATATCTGAAAAATTCCACTTTTCGCTTTATTAAGAATGTTTGGGGAAATAGCCTGGTGGTTTTACACAGGATACATTAAAACTGGAAAATAAGGCTCACTCAGCTACAGCTTTGTTTCTGTTGCTAAGCTGTCTTCTCTTCAGCCAGAACCTGTTTTGGAAGTCCTTTTGGGGGGTTTCAAGAGCCCAGACAGAATCTGGGGAAACCTCACTATTCAAATTTATCATTTCTGGTAGAGCTAAGCAGAAACTGCTGAGGTGCCATATAAAAACCAACAAAACAACCAACCAACTAACCAAACAAAACATCATCACCAACAACAAACCAAAACAAAACAAAAAAACCCCCAGTGCACCAAAACCTAGGGATACCATCTGCTTTGTTTCCTCCTGCCTCCGTCCCACCATTTTTTTCATACACCAGGTTGTTTCTTTTCTTTCATGAGGGCAGTTAACGTTTGATCATAATCTTGCTGCTGTCCTAGCAACCTGATTAATATAAGCATTCTGTGTGTTCTGTGTGTTCATAGTTAAGCAAACTGTTGCAGATGCCCTAAAAACGGTTAAATAAATAATTCTTAGAGTATTTTCATGATTTGTCCTGAGGCATTGTAACATCTCAGACTGCCAAAACATGAGCCAGGTCTCAAGGTTCCATTCATATCAATGGGAAACAAAATGAGATTTAACAAAGGTAAAAAGATGAGCTTGAAACCTTTCTAGTAGAACAATCATTTGGATGATAAAGAGATGTGAACTGGGAATTCCTACTAGAGATAGCTGAAGAAAGGAATGCTGTATCAAAGGCAATTTTTCTTCTGCTTCTTTATAAGAGGCTGGCAAAAACAAACTCAAGCATGCTTCAAAGTGAACATCCTGTGACCTGTGATGTGAGTTTTATTGTGATCTCATGCAATCAAAATGTCCTTCAGAATAGGCAAGATCTGGATTTTTAAAATGCAAAACAAGCAAGCAAACAAACAAAGCAATGAACCCAGAGTTCTTTATACAAGGAGAAGAAGGTGATGTTCATCCTGAAGAGAAGAACAAAGGACAAAGGGATTGGAAGCAAATATTTACCTGTATTCCAATGAACATGGAGCACAACCTGTCACATCACAAGACAGTATATTTTTAAAGGAATTATAGAATTCCTTGAGAGCTTTTAATTAGATATACTGAGAGCATTACACATTTCTTGAGAACACTGTAATTGCATATGCAAATGTTGTGAAGTGCATTGCCATGAGGGCATGCCCTCTGTATGTCCAGCCAGAAGGCAGGAAATACTGGCCAGGACATGCTTTGGGATAGTGGTTTGGAAACCACACGATGCACCTGGTGATCAGTAAAGCTCAGGGTCTGAATGGAAATACACTGCTCCACTTTTAAGAGCTTCCAATATCCTAGGATATAACACAGTACACACTAAGGAAAAGCAAACTGAGCTCTCGCGCCTTTTTCAGAACTTCCAGGTGGAGAAAGAGCAGAGCCTCTTTCCTAGGGCTTTTCTTGGAACAAACACAGACGTCTGGCACAAAACGTACATTTGTGTTTGTACTGGATGCCAAGCTGAAGCTCAGCTTTTCTTGATTTCTCTTCAGCCATTCATCATACGGATGGTCAAGTAATCTCTCTCTCAAGAGCTCCTTTATCAGTTTAAGAACACCTGACCTCTGTCCAGCCCACAGATCCAGGAAGGGAAGAAGAGTGCAGACAGAGATGCCTGCAATTTACAGGCTGAGCCCCACAAGCTCTCATGCACAATGGGCAGCTGAGCCTCCAAGACCTTGGGCACAGAGCCTGGCCCCTGGCCCCAGTGCCCCAGTCTGAGTCACAGCCACTGCAGCAGCAATGAAATCAGCCACTCAAGTGGCTCCTGCTGCCTTCACAAGAGGGCACAGTCAGAGTCACCAAGGTCACGTGCCAAATGCTTTTGTTGTCTGAACTGAAAACTGCTGGGAGAGAAGGAATATTTGGGGACAACAGCTCCTGAAAAAAAAATATGTGGAAGCAGCATCTACCACTACATTTTGTTCTGCTACTTGGAGTCCCTCTGTTAGAAAAAGAGATAATATTAACTTCCACCAAACGATGTGAATAGAACTAAGAATTCCTGAAGTATTTCTAAATTCCCAAGTGAAAGCTGCTATATTTAATTTCTTATTATAAAATATGCAAACAACAACTGTTACAAATGATTATCAGATCCTGAACTCCTAGGCACAATGCCTAAAAAATTTCATCTTCATTTTCAAAAGAATTCAAAGGCTACATGCAGTCTTTCAATATAGCAGACACCCCAAAAAAATTACTGTATGTGTGTATCAGACTTAACTAGATGTTCTTCCTAGACACGAAGGATTGAAATAAAAACATACAAAGCATTTACTTGAAATAAAAAAAAAAAGTAAGCAATCAGTATAATAATACTACCTTTTACCTATCTATTATTATTATTATTATTGACGGAACAAGAGCTGTGTTAACAATGTCAAAGAAGTAATTTGAAGAAATATTTAATTAAAAATTCCGAAACTGATAGAAAATAGTAAAATAACTTTCCTAACATTTTATTAAAAGCTCCAAGTGAATTGATACATTGAAATCCAGTCAAATATCTAAGTAGAGTTTAAAAGCCACCGTACATTTTAATAAAGGTCTTGCCAAAATAGTGTAAGACTCTGCAATATTTCAACATAATATCTTGATTGCAAAATGTCTGAGTTCTTCCTACAGCTCTGTGGAGAGTCAAAAACTCACACTTCCATTCCTTCCTTCCTATTAAAAAATCCATCCAGGTAATTTGATTTTGAATAAAATCCCCGAAATTCTTCTGAAAGGGATTGAATCGTTATGTGGAATTGCAGACAAAATTGAAGATAATTGATTTTTATGCATGGAAATTTAAATTAAGGCAGTTCATATTTAGAGTGGCAGAATAGAAGTGTGCCTGTCGAGTTAACACATTGCAAAATTCAGCTCTGATTAAACTCATCCAGATTTGTATAAGGGGCTAGCCTAAGACAGCCTTTTGGGGGATAAAGCAAAACTGAAGTTCATCACATTTCACATTTGCTCACATACCAAAACATGTGCTGGCAATTAGAAAAGCAAGAATTTTGCTGGAAGATTGTTTCCTGATTCCTATTCTTTCAGATTTTTATGTGAGTTTTAATATTATATACACAGGATTAAAAAAAAAGATGGAAATATTTTCCCCAGAAAAGCTCAGACTGTGTTTCATAATTTCAAAGTCCATTTTCCAGCCTTTACTGAGTGAAAATAAAGAGCTTCAGATAAAAACGTAAAACTGTGGCCTACAACAGAGTATGACTGAATCCCTAAAACACCTCCTGTTTGGACTATGGGAAAAAAATATAAATTTTCAGAGCTTAAACATCACAGAGTATGAAAGCACTAGACTAGAGATGGCCAAGTTACATCATTCTATCCCCAAGTCATTTTACTATTAGATAAAATATTGTCGCATTTTTATATTGCTATACCTTTCTACAACATTGTGCTGATTTGCAATTGTAAAGTCTTGGTAAGTGGAGAAAAGGGCAGGAATTTTATGGAGACTTCAATGGAATGAGGTAAATCTAAAATACTCTCCAAGAGCTGTGTGTCAGGATGTGCTGGTGCACTTCTAGTCCATGAGAAACTGCACCATGGTTCCTTCTCCTGCCATACCTTCAGACTGAAGAATAACACTTTGGGCTTTTTTCCCCAACCAAAAAAAATTGTAAAAGATGAATAATACATTAATGGAACAGTAGCAGAAGCTTAACAAAACACTTAATTTATTCAAATCTTTATTAAACACACATACACACAATAAAATAGAAGTGTGAATAAAACAATGCAGAATCAAAATGTCAACGTTAAGAGAAAATACAGCAAAAATATTTCCAAAGAAAAAGCACAAAATGTGGTTTTCATCAGAACATTGATTAAAATGCTTTTTCCTGCAAAATATTTTTATTCATTCACATAAGTATTTGAAATAGTCCATCTCAAACTATTTTAACTACTGCTAACAGTAAATGTACATTTGAAAGCTAAAGCAACATGCTGGCTTGCGATACTTATTTTATATAAATGAAAGCATCTTTGCCAGCAACTTATTTCTCACTCTAACTCTTTCTGGAATGTGACTTGTCCAGCACAGCATAACAGCAGAGCTTTGAAGCAGAAGGAAAGAGAGGAGCGAAAAATACTAAAATAGCTCGAAGGCACAGAAAATATGGTACTAAAGCCAATGGCACAATATCTGCACAATCCAGAGGATCAACAAGGCACAGAAATATTTTCTTGCGGTGCAGGGGTGAGCTGGAAGCAATTAGGTAAAAACAACCCCTGAGTGCTACTTACAAGCCTGAAGCAACAATCACAACTAAAGCACCGTGAATCGGCGCCTGCCACGGCCAGCTGCCATTTCCAAAGTGCTGCTCCAACAGTGGTTTGTGGAAGGAAGCCTAAGATGGGTAAATGTCTGCAGGAGCCCCAGGGACATGCAACTGCTCTACGGACATTAAAAATAGCAGTGTGAATTCCTGCTCTGACAACGCGGCTAGTGGAAAGGTCCTTGGCCCCAAGTAAGTTACAAACTGATACTAAAAACCTGGGAAGCTCCTTAAAGTCTCACTCGGGGCCAGCCAGGCAGATCCCACAGGCTCCTTGGCTAGAAGCGGAATGCTGATGAGCAAAACCAAGAAGAGGGATATAGTTTGGGGATAAAGCAGAGAATGAATTTGCTGAATAGAAAGCCCTGCTTGGTCTTCTTAATCCTTGCAGGCTGGGAGTAATTGTAGTGATTCCATAAAGCTCAATCACAGAGGGTGTAGTGGTTAGATGGTCATGTCTTTGGCAGGCAGTGGTTCATATTAATAATGTTCCAGGCTTTCAAAAGCAGCCTGTATGTCTAAATCAATTACTTCCCGCAGCCCTTGTGTGTGGTAAGCAAGCAATGCTATCTCTTTTCTGAGATAAGGAAACCAGAAGGAACTGAAATTGTTACAACAGGAATGTGAAGCGGACAGGACAAGGGCCCCATATTTCTTTTGTTTAGAGTTGTGCTTTGAAGAATTTCTCCAGCCTGTTTCTCTTTCTCCTTTTATGTTACTCATTGTTATCTCTTCAGATTTCAAAAAGTGAGTTAAGCACCAGAAAATGTGCAGAGCTGCTGAAACGCCACCTAAAAGGGCTCTGTAAGCCTTAAGAGCCCTACAAGGGCTTCACTACAAGAGAAACATTTCATGCTCTGGCCTTGCCATTTAAAAAGGCCATCAGATGATATTTGCAAAGAAAAACATGAAAACCACGCCAAATGCAAACTTCTATTTAGAATGAAAGCTGATACTCAAACATGTACCTAGAGTAACTGCAATGTTGAATAAAGCATTCAACATTGACAATGATTTGATACTTGAGATCACTTTATCTATGAAAAATATTAACCTTTTTCTATTAATCCTCAAAACTACTTCAAGGGAGGCAATTTAATAATGAGGACAATCTCTGTGGCTGGCCCCGGGCAAGACTTCCCAGAGGGCTTCCCAGGTTTTTAGGATCTGTTTGTAACTTGGGGCAAAGATCTTTCCACTAGCCTCCTAGAAGGAAGCGAGATGTGTGCTGTCTGAGGGGACTAAGAAGATTTATTCTCTTATTTCTGAGCAGCGTGATTTGCTCAGCATTCCCACTGGGCATGCCCATGCTTGCCCTTGCAGTTTATCCAAGGGTATCTTTACTAAAAAGCACAGTGGATGGAATTCCAGCTCTACTGACGCTAATGGCAAAAACTCCCAAGTATTTTGATGAAACTCGTCCGGTATTAATTTCCTGTCACACCACAATTTTGGTCATTATTTGGAGGAAAAAATCAAAATCTGCACAACAACCTTCATGACCAGATGGGAAAACTATTACGGTACAGGAAATACATCTGGTATGGGGTGTCCATGCATGCAGTCTATAACTCAGGGGCATTATAGAATAATTCTCTATACTGTAGAGATATGTGAATCAGTATAGAAGCAATCCAGCTGTGGTAGTACAGGCATCTACCCAGTCAAGAGAGTTTAAAAGCAGCTCAGATTTCTGTGCGCTTTGTATATTATGCAGTGAAGCCATTCCCTTGCTAACAAAAAATATTTACATTAAACTCCTTTTATCAGGATGATATGTAAGCTTAATTATAATGTAAACATAATCTTATGTTACAACAAAGACTTCTAATTGGATGTTATAAGAAAGACTTCTTATACTGGTTTGCTACAAATCCGCTCCACCTCTTCTCAGTATCTGTTCTGTGCTGGCAGCAGATAATTCGGGTTTTTTAAGAGCAATAGGATTTACCAAAACTGTCTCTCAGCCCAGCATTATTTCTACTTTAAGTCAGAGATCTACAGAAAGAATTGAAAGATGAGGATCTATTCCATACTTTGACAAAAAGCCACGCTAAAAGTATTGATAAAACAAGAGGAGAAAAATAAGTCAAGAAATATCTCCAAAGTCTAGCATATAGGGTGTTTCACTGTTCCAAAACAATATAAAAGAGAAAGTTGGTACAGAGCCCAATTATTGCCTTGAGTGCAGTATCAGTATTGCTCATGTCTTCGAAGAACTCTCTGATTTTTCCCCTAAGTTCATAGAGCTACTGTAGGCTGCCTAAGAACTGATAAAGAACTTCACTTTCTGAGGCAAAATATGATGTCCACACCAGAAACAGCTGTGTTAGGAGGTTCTGACAGGTTCCTGTTGTCCCAAGGGTCATTTCTTGGTGAGGTACATTTGTTCCTATCACTAAAATGCTGCAGGCAGAACCCTCAGCTTGCACAGATGCTTTGTGCAGACTTGTCAGGGAACATCCTGGGCATCCTAACCAAAATTTATGTCCTAATTTCAGGGGAACTATGCCATAAGCAGCCACTTTCCCACAATGTGGCTCTGGAATCTTTTAGCCCAGAAGAGTCCTTGAGCTGCTGAAGGTGTAGCTAAATCCAAGCAACCAGCATGAGTGTGTGTGTCATGTAGGAAAACTCCAGAGAAGTTAGTGTCAGAGGGATCCTTTCCTGGTGTCCTGATTTTATACCTAATCTTCTAATCTTTGATGGCACTAACTGCTGGAAATAGGGAGGACTGCCCCTTTGAGCTGCTGCTGACAAAGGATGAAATATGGCAGCGGCACAGCACAGCAACAGAACTGCCAGTGCTGACAGGAATTACAGACTCTGTAGGCTCTGTAGGCAGCATTTGAACCACAAGTACAAACACTTAGCATTAAATGGAGCAGGGTACAAAGGTGAGGAGTTCAGACAGGAACAGGCAAGGTGCATAGGTTGATATGCACCCCAAGATATATGAATATCTCTCTATGAATTGACTTATACAAAACTTCTGGAAGTGCTAAATAAACATACCATGTCAATACTTCTGCAACTGTCACCTGGAATGTCTGCATTCCCATTTTGGTTCTGACATTCATTCCCTCTGTGCCCTTGGCAAGACAAGTAGCAGTACCATGTTAGACCACCTGGATTCATGACACAGAAGTCCTTATTCTGCAAATATAGAAGGGTTGCAACTTGCTTTAATATTTTCACTCATAAAAGCAAGAAATTATAAGAATAATATATATCCTTCCTGCTCCCAGATGGGTTATGAGATTTAATGTTTTTCCAGATCTTTGAAGATGTAAAGATTGACACTGAAATCAAGTATTTTTGATAAGTTGCTTATATGCCATAAAGGCAGCATGATAATCAGAGATATTCTGCAAGGTGATCTATTACCTCATCTTAACGTAGTTTTTCTTAACAAGGTGTAGCTTATCTTGTATAACTGAGTGTTGGAGGAGGAAACACGGTGGGAATATTTTGGGTACTTCTATATCTAGTAGATCATAAGGCAGATTTTTTCTAGATAGGCAGAGCCGTCTTCCTCCTTGTACTGGTCCCACTACTTTGGTACGTCTCATTCAAACAGCCCTGCACTTGGACCATCACCTCTGCCTTTACCTCACTAATGTACTACTGTATCTCAAGCAATAAGGAAAAGATACAGATTTTAGGGGATTTGAATAACATCACTTAGACTGCAAAGATTCTCCCGAATACCTGAGGCAGTGTAGCCTTTCTGGAGCAACATTCTGTGCTCGGGATGACGCATACATGCAAGCAAGACAACAGCATTTCTTCTTCCCTGTAATGTATAGCCTGCTTCCACCTAGCTTGTGTGCTTCTGAAATAGTACTTTCAGATATCCACATGTGGGGATAAACCCTTGAAATGTTAGATCAGATGGTCATGAACAAAACCTTGCAATCCCCTCACACGAACTCAAAAATCATTGAGAGATGCTCAGAGAGCACCTAAATCTCAGCTTTGGGAGGAAAAGCAGGAATAATGGTTTCAACAACAGCTAGAGAAATCAGTTGCCAAATGCCCCTGCCATCCTCAACCAATCCCATTGCCCCACTTCCTCTGTCAAGGCCTCCCCACCCATCCACAGTCCACTCAGGGAACCTGTTCACGTGATCTTGCATATACGTGCACTTTCATACGTGTCTTAGTTTCTTTCTGAAAGACTCAGAACTTCTTTCAAGTCACAGGTCTGTGCCAAATTCAGCATGTCTGAAGACCATGGGCATAACATAGGAAACTGGATAAATTGATATTAAAGGATTTCAGATTTTATTACTAACGCTGTGCAAGAAGTGCATGTAGCTAAAATAAGAAGGGGAATAGCATACAATGGTGAACATATAGGAGCCTAAGCTCTAGGCTGGAAAGCCTGACTCTTAGCAGTTTTCCTCTGAAATTCTCACAATTTTGTGGTCCATGTCCTCTACTCTCCATTCTACATCTTTGCTCTTCTCACCTCAATAATGAATTTATCAAATTTCTTGACTACAGTCTGGAATAGCCCCTACAGTACAACTTGCAAACCAAAAGGGTTTGTTTGCTTTTTCCACATGCATGAAACACTCCATATGTATAAATAGATCTTGGAAGAGGCTCTGTCAATCTGACTTCTGTAATACTCAACCTGTCTTAATACAATGTTAGAACTTTTTATTATTTTTGTAAGAAGAGCCTTGCTTCCCTTATGCAATTGCCATGAGATTCCAAGACAGAGTTGTTACTACAACAGGTATCAGGTTGAAAGAGCTGAACATAAATGTTATAAAGGAAAGCATTATCTCTATGCACAAATGTATGCACACACAGGGATATGTGTTGATGTGTGTGTGCACATATATTTCTCTGCATATATTCCTGGTTTTGTATACATGCGTCCCTCATCCTGCCATCACAGAGGCAGAAGGTAATTTTGAAGCTTATTTTAAAGCAAAATAAATTGCCTGCTGGCAATTCCATTTTCAAAATGGTTCGGTAAATTGTTTTGTTAAGAGTAACATCATTTTCATCTCACCTAATCATTATTCGTCTAAGCAGTGTTTTCCTTTTAAAAATACATTGCTTTATACTACTAAGTTTTGCTGATTTATAAACTTCACTGCCCCTAAACTAGCAATATTGCAGAGCATGCTGATTACATGACTAGATTGGATGTGACTATGCCTGAACTTCATTCTGAAAATGAGTTCTGAGCTACAAGGATGTATTGTCCTCACCATGAGCAAAAACAAGGACACAAATAACACAGATATTACCTATTTATGTAAATGAAAAAAAAACTCGCTTACTTAAAAATATGTATAAAATGCATGTGTTGCTTAAAATTACCTGTCCAACGAGACATTAATTTCATTTTAAATCCCTTTTTTTCTCTCTAAGATACCAGGAAAGCAGGACTTCCAGGAAGGGAAAAGGGAGCACTGCTCTTGTACATTTTCTGTGTGCGTATGTTAACTGACAGGAGTTCACTGAGTGTGGCACACTCCTTTCAATCCCGCGAAGGCAAACACAGTTACCAGTACTTCCCTAATCTTGAGTGACCAGGACTCTACGTGCCCACTTCCACAGAACAAGAACTAGGTCCAGATATGTGCATTACATTAATTGTGCAGGATGGGGCACTAATCCTTATTCCAAAGCCCTTTCTTTCATACTGCTGCTACATCAAAAGTAGAATTGCAAGAGAGCACAGAAAAGCACAATCCAGAAACACATGGAATCACTTCTCAAATTATAAGGCAGATGCAAGTTACAAGCAATGAAAAATAGGAAATGCTGCATTCAGCTTTCTGCCCTGGAACACCATGTAGTAAACTCCCAACCACAGAAAGTGCAATGCACAGGACTGTGTTCTCATGAAAGGCTTGCTCCAGCCTTCTGCAGTAGTTTGAACTGAGCTCTTAGTCAGATGTGATATCTGCACACTCTGTAAATTCCATGGATGAGGTAATCTGGGTCAAACTATGAAGGAAAAAATCCATAAAAATTTTTCTTTTCCCCGGCTGCTTTTTAGTCTGTTTCACAAGATTTATTCCCCCCATAAAATTGCACAGTAGTTAAATTCTTAACAAACTGGATGTCTTGGTAAATATAGTAGAGTAATATATATACTAGGAACCTTAAAAATTATTATAATTAGTGTGCTAACAGTTACAAAAATAGTATTAATAATGACAATGCATATACATTTATTTAACCCAAACTGGAATCTCTGAACTCAGTCAAGCACAGAGCAGAGTCTTCACCTCTTTTCCTACATATATTTGCAAAGACCATTTCACTGTACTTCATCACGGAATTTTTGGAAGCATTGTTTTTTTCCTGCTCAGGTTAAAAAAAGTTTTAGTAGAATGTCTGAGGGATTCATTCAAATCCTTGACTATAGATTCCTAAAAACCCAGAGATTCCACCTAAGTCAAAGATTATATAATGCTTCTAGGGTCTACCAAAGAAGCAGTAACAGACCATGCCATTTTAAGGAAAGATTTTCCACATACTATCCTGTTCTGCCACAGTTATCCTGTGGTACATCTTTCAACCAAACAGCAGGTGTGAGGTGCCTTCCACATGAATTTACAGGCATACTCAGAATGCTGTACGTGTTTCTGACATGGTGTGTATGCAATTCCTTTTTTCTTTTTTTTTTTTTTTCCCAGGGATAGCTGGAGCCATCATTGTCATTCATAGCATCTAGCAGCTTCCAATCTGACATAAAATCATTCTTTGCCAATATGAAATATCTGCTGGTCATGATGCGTGCCGTTTCTTATCTCTGAAGATGTGAATGTGTGTTTGAGATATACACAGCCATACCCTGCTATCTCTTAAGGGCAAGTTTCTGAAAAGTGCAATGGATAACAGGTCAATGAATAGCAAAATTTTTTTTTTTCTCACAAGAAAAAAACTGTTCTGGTAAAGAGAAGATGCATTCAGGCACTTAATATACGCAGATAGGAGCAGTACATTGCATTACGAGATCTTTCCCACTCATGTGCCATTAACATTAACCAGAAGCATAAGATATTAAAGGCTTAGATGCAAAAGGAAGATGTTGCTGCACACCACACACTAGACACCCACACAGTTCTAGAAGCATCAGTGTGATAATACACAAACAGTATTGAAACAGCAAAAAATACCATACTGTATTCAGGAGCATCTGTTTTCCCAGGATGTTACATATGTAAATATTTTATAAAAACAAGAAATACATACATCAAAATACATGCAAGAAAACATAAATGCATAGCTCAGAGTAAAGTGTCATCCACATGTTAAAGTGGTTCTGGGATGCCTGCTGCTGCTTGTCAGACCTGCTTCAACACGACTAGGCACCTCAGGGAAGTTTTTTTACATAAGATGGGTGGTAGAAGGGTGAAAGATGGAAAGTCAGGGTGATAATGGTGGCTAGCAGGGCAAAGTATGAAGCAGCTGACAACAGAAAACCAAGACAGTAGGCAGACCCGCACAGATAACCAACTCTTACTTTCTGTGCATATGTTTAATGTCCATGCGTGGTGGGGGGCATATATCTACAGGTGAAAGGAATAGTCTCAGATTTTAGGCATCATAAGCATCAATGCTAATATATATATATTCTTTATTTATGTATATATAGATATAGATATTCACATTTATAAGCCTTCTGTGAGTCTTCTAAGCTGCATATCATTGTTTCTACCCTGGAATGCTTAAAATTAAATGAATGGCAATTGCACTTCAGTAATGCAGTCTACCAGAGAAATTAAAACTAAACTTGCCCATCAGGGGAAAAGGCAGGTGCTACATTATTTACATCATGCCTCTAGTGGAAATCCCTTAAATGATTTCCAAACGACAGAAATTTTCTCAGTGACTTACTCTCTAATAATATCTATTTGAGTTAAAATCTGTTTTCTTGTTGGTAATATCTGGAATTTTATTCAGCCTTCTTTGGAATACCGATACAGTACCAAAGACTTCGGAATAATAGAATGTGCAATAATTGAACTTTGAGATTATAAGTGTTATATGGAAACTTGAAGAAACTGTTAACTTCTCTCAATTAGAATAAAACATAGTTACTTCTTCTTCCAGACATTTCAGCTACAGATGCAGAAGTGTTAGAGAGGTATCATCATTTCTGTCCTAAAACGTTTTTGCTGTCCTCCCTTAAAAGTCTATGTTGATTTAAAGTTCTTTTCCCTCACAAAATCTTTACGGTAGCTAGCTAGCATAGCTTTCAGATTTTATCTTGCCATATGTTTCAAGTTGTGTTCTTCAGTCTGCATCTGCTGAGTATCTGCTACGGTAGGGCTACAACATCAACTCAAAACAATTGGGACTACAGTCTTTATAATAATTACTCTCTGCAGCTGTTGAAATCAGAATCTCTAAAAAAAGGAACTTAAAAACTGTAGCTTCTCTCCCTCTCTCTCGCTTTCTTTATTTTTATCTAAGGCAAAAACAAGCACATCTTGATGGGGCTTTCTGAATTGAAAGATAGAAGCAGATTTTTTTCAAGGTATAATATAAAGACGCTGCTTTAGAGTATAGAATAAAGGTACATCTGTCTTTAACCATGAGAGATGATTTAAAGAAAACCTTATGTGGAAAAAAATGTTATAGTACAATACATCTTAGGCATTAGAAGTCTCATTTGAAAACGTCATTGACTAAGTTCTGCTTTTCAAAAAAAATTTGCTGGTTGTCAGAAACTAAAGAATTTATTAACAGCTAAAACCCTAGCAATACTAAGCTTGCCTCTCTTATGGTTTATGAAGGTATTGCCAACCTCTTTATCTCAACAGCTAGACAGCAAAAACAAAATCAAACTGTCTTTCCAGTAAATATATCCAAGCACCTGCATGCCGTTAGATGCGGCATCACTACAATGATTCAGAAGCTATAAAGAAACAGAGTATCAAGGAAGAGTTTGATCCTGTAGTTCATACAGAACTGCTTGATTAGACTAATTCATTCACAATCTGAGTGCAGTAGTCATTTTTATCTGTTCCAGTAGTGTTATTTCAAAACCGCTGTAATTAAAATAGTATGCTCACAGGATTATAACAAGGTTCAGTTGTAAGTGACCTCAGGAAGTCAAACACAGGATCTCTATTGAGGGCAGACCAGGTTGCTCACAAATTAGTCCAACCAGGTCTTGAAATCCTTCAAAGACAGAGACAGAACAGCCTTGTTGAGCAACCTGTTCCACTGCCTTACTGTCCTCTTGGGGAAAAAGATTTTTTCTTATATCCAGTTTGAACCTCTCTTGAACTTCTGTCCTCTACCTCTTGCCCTCCCACCATGCTCCCCCATTAGGAACCTGGCTCCAACTTCTTGATCACCTCCTCACCTCTCCATATAAAGCTGCTATTATGTTTTCCCAGACCCTCTCTTCCCCAGACGGAACAAGTCCTCCAGTAATAATGTAAAAGCAAAAAGGTACATACACATATGAAAATAGCAGCAGTGAGTGCATATAGTATTATTGTTGCTGCTAAAACAAAACCAAATTTGGCATACTGTTCCGGTTTTAAATAGGGAAAAGAATGTTTCTGCTCCAAATGATCGAGAGTGCAGATTTTCAAAGGTATTTAAGGAAACTGATTTCTATTAGATTTGGGGGAAGCCAAACATCTAGATAGCTTCAGATATTCAGCCTTAAAACACTGTAAGAAAACACTACTGCCTCCACAACTGGAGTCCTTAAAGGTTCAGCAAACACAGGAACTTACTGCAAGCATTTGAGCAGCCACATCTCGAATACTTTCAAACCTACAAGGAGCATACACATGAATATTTTCAGACTATTAGCTAAAGAAAGATAGTGTAAGAAAAAAAAAGGAAGGCAACAAATACAGGGACAAAGGGTGTATTTGTGATGCTCAGGAGTACATTTTTATAATAAACCCAGCTATTTTCTTTTTTAATGTGTTAACAAGTTGCCAAACAAATCTCACTACTGTGGTGGTGAGAAACTTCATTTCTAAATCTCAACTAAATCAAGGGGCAATGTCAACACTTCTGTGGCTGCACTGTGTCAAAAAAATATACAAGGTAAATTGCTCTGGAGGAGTCCATCCATGAGAACTGAATCTGAGTTCTTCTGTTTGTCTGCAGTTCAGGAGATGAACTCTGTCCTTTGGCAATACATTAGCAATGGCTCTAAGGCTCTCTTTTCAATGAGTTCCTCAATACTGCTGAAATCCACCCCTTTCCTTTGTGCATTACAAGGTTCAAATTATTAGAACCGTTGCTATGGCAGCATTGGGAATCTTCTTCAAATAAAAAATAAGCCTTTTGGTTTATTTTTTGATCTACCCAATGATTTTCTCTCATTTGACAAGGATGTTGCTTTTGGTGGGGATTTATTCCATTCTCAGATATGTATCAGAAGAATCTAGAATGTCCAGACAGATCTCTTCCTGTTACTTTTATGCTATAAATTTAAGAAATAACAACTAGGAAATAACTGCAAATTATTTTCAGGTAATAAAATGTTATATCCTCATTTTATGAACATTAATGACAATTTAAAAAATGGTGAGGTTCAATCTGCCTAGGCAGACTCTAACGTAACTATTCTGTTACCTAATTACATCATGATTACCTACACATCTATATGTGGATGAAGTTACTAATTTTTTGCAGAACTTGCACCATGCATTACATGGGCAGGAATTGAGAAGCTAATCTGAAGACACTGAAGAAAAGAAGATGCAGAGGAAACAATTTCTTTAAATTATTAAATATTTAAAATTTGGGGGAATGAAAGAAATACTGAAGAGAAGCAGATGTGCTGCTTTTATAAGGGCTAAATGTATTTTGATAATAAAGCTTACCTGAACTGAGTTTAAAAGAAATTATAGACATTTTCTTTCTCCTCTTTTAAGAAGAGTTGTACAATTTTCTCTCTCTAAATACATACATCTGTATCAGTGTGAAAAATGTCCTAGGATGTAACAAACAAAAGTACATCTATCAAACTAGTGGTTTTTCTTCTTATCCAACTTCAGAAAAGCACATTGAAGTGTACTGGGTCTGACCTGTGCGCTAGATCCAAGGAGCACCAGTTATGAAAAATGTCTATAAATACTTGCAAGAATAGAAGTTTATTCTACTGTGCTGATAGTCTTTCCAGGGCTCATTGTTGCTTTTTCTAGTCCTCCAAATTTTCCACAGGAGCCCATGGTTAAGGCAGGGGAGTTGTGCAAGAGGGCTGCTGCAGTTTTTCTGTTTTTATGAATGTGTCTCCAATTCTTAAAGCAAGATAGAAATCGAGTATTTAAATAACTATAAGATTCTGTATTTGTTTTCAGGGACAGTGTGAAGACGGTAATTACATGAAGCAAGTCTTACTCTTTCAAGGTTACTCCTCCCTACTCTGCCTGTCTATGTTTTCTCTCTAACTAAATGTAGACTGGAAGCACATGGAGAATAATAAATTATGGATAACAACTTTAATTCATAGCCCTCATAACTGAGAACCCTCAGTAATCTGCACTTACTCTCCTATGCACCAGCAAACAAGCTATAAATTTTCTGAATGTTGTTACTAATATGCCTCTCTTTTCCAGCAATCACAAGCAATGTCTCAAAAAAATAGTTACCTTATTCACTCCCACAGTATTGTGGAACAGTTTGATAACCATGGATTTAGCATTAGTGGAGAGTTCAAACACAGTTTCAATCTCAATGAAAATAGGTTTTAGTTGGTTACTAGGGCACAGACTCATCTAAACTCTTTGCTTTGTCTACACTCTCAAACTATTTTTTTCCAAATAGAGATTGATAGCATAGGAAAATTGGGAGGAAAATGAAACAAAAAATGCATTAACAAAATGAATACTGGATCAAATTCTTTGCATCTTAATTAAGGCATAATCTTTTTTAACAGGAAACTTTCTTGTTTAAAAACCAGCAAAATACAGCCGTTACCTGGGGAGTATGGGAGGAACATTGAACAACCTGTGCAACAAGAAATTCCATTGAATCTTGCTTGTGACCTGGTGACAGCACTGCCAAAAGGACCTCTCTCAAAAGGAAGTGAATGCCACTTGGACTGCTAGAAAGAGCATCTTGCCACCAAGAGGAACATGGCTAAAGGAAACCAATTCTGGTGTGCCGTGTGTGTCTGCAGCAGCAGTGGCTGGTACTAGCTGGGGTACTGAGAGAAACACAACAGGAACTTGGAGCAGGTTAACTCACCACATACTTAGGAAATTTCATGGAGAATATTTGCATCCTGTGGTAGCTGCATCTAGGCTAAAAGGCAGTGAAGATGTACTACACATTCTTCAAAAAAGCTACTGCCCTGAACCAGCCAAGACTGCTCTTTCACTTTTAAGACAAACAGGATGGACTTAAGTAAGGGCATAAACAATTTCTCAGGTCAGCAGTAATTCATGCAAAAATACTGGTGTCTCTTGACAATCCAGGAAGGTTTTAATATAAATAAATTACAAGTAAAAATCTCGATTTCATGTTGAGATACAGAGTATAAACTCTACAATAGCCTGTTTTTTAAGATCAGCTTGCGTATGCTGCAGAAGAGTGTTAAGACCCCCTCAAACAAGCCATTGGAGTAAATTTGAATAACAAAAATAAATTATCTCTGGACAGAAATTATGCAAATATTAGCTTAGTAAGCAAAGTATTATGTTCAATGATTTTTTTTTTCTCAAACCTACTATACTAAAATAAAATAGTGGTAGAGTTAGGAATAAAAAAGACCGAAAACAGGAATGTGAGTTAACAGGCATACAATATGTCTCTGCAACTGATTCTCACTACTCTTCAGCCTCCTACCAGCTGTAACTGAATCATTTTTCCAACTTGTTAAAGAGTAGATTAGTTCTGAAGCTAAAGTATCTTTGTTCAGAAGGCAAAGGAATTTCCAAACTTATTTCCAACCGACTCTTTCCCTTATATACATATACATATAATCATGTGTAGCCACTGCTGCTGTGTTCCATGTGTTCAAACAGTAGGAGTCATCAGTAACAGCAGCTGCTCTGCATGGGGAATGATATCCTTCTGAAAAATCAAGACCCAATTCCTACAGCCACGAACAGCCTCAACACTCTGAATCACACTGAGTCACACATTTCCATCCATCTTTTCCCAGGAATGTTCCATAAGGATCATGGTACTGCCCATCTTCTGATCAGAACTTAGGGCCTCCTGATGAAAAGGTCACAAGAGCAAGTAATTATAATGCCTATTACATTAACTGTAGTAGTCACCCGAGTACCTGTACAAGAAAAGTACCTCTGTCCCCCACGGTTCCCACACAGTTTTGTCTATCTTCAATTTATTTACAGATAAATAACATGTCCTATACATTGCATATGTAAGATCACAAGGATGTTTTCATTAAAAAAAAAAAAATCTAAATGACCTAATCATAACTTATTTCATTGCACACAGATAAAAGTCACATTTAACCAACATTATCTAAAACTTCATGTTTCAGCAGGACTTATCTTCAGTAATGTCTTTGAACAAATACCTTGAGAGGGCAATTTGCTGTCACAGGAGGATAATGCACCCATTGCAAAGCCCCTGTGCCAATATATTAGCTCTCCTTCTGTCATCTCTGGCTCAGCCTTCTCCCTGCTCTTCATTCTGGTCCTTGTGGCTGGCAGCTATTGAAATAACAAAGACCACAGTATATGCCTTGAATGCAAAGGAGATAAATCAGCATGCTGCCTGCCTCCTAATAATACTGTTTTCCAGATAATCCATGGCTTCCGCAAAGGCTCCACATATATTTTACGAAGGACACGAAGGATTCAATAGCAAAGAGGCATTGGATTAAAAAAATTCTCAAATTCAGACTTCTTAACATTTCTCAAAGAGCTGAAGTGGCCCACTTGAAGAGTTTCTCTCAAGGACAGCCTATTTTCAAGCAACATTCAGAGGAAAAAACAAGATGTTAAAGATTACAGGGCATTATTAGCATTCATGGGACATTGTAGCTGCTCCTGAGTCTTTTACTTGTTGATTCAGGAATTTGACACTTCATCCCCTGCCTCAGTTTCCCAATCAAACACAATATAAATAATGATACTGACATTCTTTCTTAAAGTGCTGTTGGAACCGTGCATGATGAGCACTTCATAGAAGCTGCGTGTAAGTACTATTATTCTCTTCTTTTTTTTTTTTTTAATTTAAGAGCCACTTAGTGATAAGTGAGATAGATGCCATCTCTAAGAACCTCTTAAGGCCTCAGAATTTGGTTCATACAATATAAGAATTACATGGCTGTGCCATCCTCCATGTCATCAAGTAGCATTTGACAACGCAACATTAATTTAGGAGGAACTCAATTATAGGCTCAAATCCTCCTGGTTGCCTTTTAGAAGGTTCTGCTTTTCAAGGGGTTCATCTCTCTTGAAAGAGATATGATTTGCAAAAAAAAGGTCACAATGCATGTAAAATTAGTTGCAGTGGTTCAAAAGAAAGTGGAACAGCAGCATTCACTTCAGTAATCTGCATTTATGCCTCTCTAAAACTTCACCTCCGTTCTCAGGAAACTGAACTTTCATACACTGCTGCCCTGTTTCATGGAAGCAAATTTTAATTTCCTTCCCCTTCTAACCCACAAAAGGACTTATAAAACATCTACACTCTCTTCCCATTTCCAACTTTTCTTTCTTTTGTTTTGACCTTTTATCTATGTGAGAAAGCAACAATGCTGAAAGATTTATACTTAAAGAGTGGGGGAGTGAATGTGAGCAAGGTGCAGAGAACTGTGATTAATGCATCCAGTTTGTTTGTTTAAATAGATTTTACAACTGTCTTACAAAAGAACAGCAGGGGAAAACTTTAGTTTGAGTTCAGCATACATCTTACACTTATAAACATCCTTATCCTTGTGCAGATGCATCTTCATATCTTGGACTACATATTGAATTTACCATTTTATTGGTGAATAAGTGGCATGACCGCTGTTTTGTGTATGTCATTATCTATTAATAAAGTGGTGTAAAGCCTGTTCTCTTGTAGTGACTATGCAACATCTTTAGCATAGGGTGAATTTAAAAAAGTACAAAACAGAAAAGAAATTCAAATAATGTGTCAGAAACAATTCTGTAATGAACAAGGCCTGTTGTAGGTTAGCCCTGAAAGGCAGCTCACACCCACAAAGGGATGGGGGAGAGAATCAGAAGGGTAAGAGTGAAAAAACTTGTAGGCTGAGATAAAGACAGTTTAACAGGGAAAGTAAAAGCCATGCATGTAAGCAAAGCAAAATAAGGAATTAATCCACCCCATCCCATGGACAGGAAGGTGTTCAGCCATGCCCAGAAAAGCAGGGACCCAACATTTGTAAAGGTGATTTGGGAATACAAACACTATTGTTCCAAACATCGCCCACTTCCTCCTTTCTCCCCAGCTTTACGTACTGAGCATGATGCCACATCACTTCAGTCACTTGGGGTCTGCTGCCCCATCCATGTCTCCCCACAGCTTCTTGTGCATCCCCAGCTCCCTCACTGGCGGGGTGGTGCAAGAAGGAGAAAAGGACTTGACACTGTGCAAGTACTGCTATCAGCACTGTTTTGGTCACAGATCCAAAACACAGCACCGTATGAACTACCAGGAAGAAAAATAACTCTATCCCAGCCAAAACCAGTACAAGGGCTATAGGTGAATTTCCAAGTAACAGAAGAATCCCATGCTGCTGAGCTCAGCAAGCAGCGAGTACGTGATTTTTGGTGGAAATTAAAACCAGGGGTTTTAATAAGGGGTAATTTAGCAAGGGGTTCTTGATCTTCCTTTTCTTCAGAGGAAAGTGCACAGGAAAAAAGTGTGGAGAAGAACTGACTGGCAGGTTGGAGGCTGCTAGGCTGCAGACAGGCAGAGAGGGAGAAACCTACCTGTGAGCTAAGACACATGACTGAGAGTGGGGGGACAGACCAAGAAACAGGCACACATATGAACTGAGATTGACGGAGAAAAGAAACAGAAATAATGGGATGAAGGAGAAACATCTTGTCTGTGAGACATGGGAGACTGTTTGACAATGAGAGAAGAGGGTGAACAGCAAGTCTGCAAATAAATTAGAACTCTGGATAGCAGAGTCAAGGGAATAAATTGTGCTCTGAAAAATGCCATAGACTTAAAAAGTTAGATCAAATGTAAGCCAGAAAAGTAGAGAGATCTTGATAAATCTGCCCTAAGCAAAACAGGTAGACTCTCCTTTTTGTTACTAACTGCAAACTTTCAGAACATTAATGCCAGGGAGGTTTGAACCCTTTTGAGTGCCATTCCTAGCAAAGAACCATTACACACATCCTGAGAGAACGTGAATCTGACCTTGAAATCTACAATGTGCCTGTGAATCCATCTCTTGCAGAGCGTGATCCTGAGACAGCTGATAACAATTGTCTTCCAGCCTTTGAGTTGCACACTGCTACTAAATGGATTGGCAAAATATTAGTTATCCATCCTTATCAGAAGTTCGCAGAACTTCATATGAAAAAAAAAAGCCCTTGCAACACTGCTTCTATAATTGCACTGATTATTTTAGCCACTGGAAACACACGGGGCAGCTACAGTGAGCCTCTCTCACAAGGATGCACCAGTTATTGGTATTACCTTCTGAACTGTGACTCAGCACTAGTCCCTAATCCAACAACCTCTGGTTACATCTTCTGCCAACATAAAGTACCATAAATCTCCTTCCCAAAGACATCTTTACAGTTTCTTGAAGGTAATTACAAGTTCATTTTTATGAAAATACATCCCCTATTATAATTTCTGCAAATCAAAAGGCTTTTTTCAAGTTTGATTTGACTTTTTCTACTTTTTTTTTTTTTGCTTTAGCATAAAAAAAGACATGTGTACAACAGTGTAACATATTCAACTGAGCCAGGATCATGTACAAGAAAAATAATTTTCTTTTCCTTCAAAACATGTTTTGCTCATCCTGTCTAGCTCATCTGTAAACTACTTGTAGCAGGAGCTCTTCCTTGTTCCAGAACAGCAAAGCTATTTAAAGAGAGTCCAAGCACTTCAGAGCCTTTTGTTCTAATGTAACATACACACTACATCATAATCATAATTCCTACATGGCTAATTCTCGCAATCCATGTGCTATCCCTCCACATCTTCAAGTATGTTGGCACATTTGTACTGATTTAATTAAACCCTCTGTTTTCAACTGTTTCAATCATAGCCCTTTCCAAGGGCTAGTATCACCTTTTGAGGAACCAGCATTACATATATAAGGGAGATATTCCAATACTATTCCCTCAAGTTGTGCTGCAATCCAAACAGCCTGGTCTTGAAAACCTTTCCATCTTCAAGCATTTAAAAATATAATTTACAAATCTAGCCTTGACACAGGTATCCAGATAAATGACAGAAGATCAAATACATTTTTCCAGGGAGCAGACAACACGTGGCTCCAAGGAACACATGACCAAATGGTGGCCTTTTCACCCTTTGAGGCAAGCCTATTCCTGCCTTGGGCAACTGGCAGGCTGGGAAGAAGCAATTCCTTTCATTTACTTAGGAATTGCTCTTCCTAATCTACAAGTGCTGATGTAGCACAACTGGGGGCAGACACACTGCAATAAAGGTTGCAAGGAAGAAATCACGATGCTGGAACACAGACAGTGGGTTTACTTTAATGGTTCTGCATATGGCTACATTAAAAAAAAAAAAAATGCATAATTGATTTCCTGCTGACCCTCTCCTCCAAGTTAATGAATGAAAGCTGCTTATGTTAAAAGTCATACAGCATGAGAAAGTCTGCTACTACCATCAAGACTGTAAAGAAAAACTGATTATTAGGGTCTGAGGCAATACCTGTCACATAAGGAAAATGCCCAGCTTTGGGATGTGCAGTATCCAGTGTCCTAGCATTGAAAACCAGTGTGAACTTGGTACTAACTCTCTATTTCAATCCCTCCTTTCCAATTCTCATTTTATTGGCATCTCTCATTTTCTCATTTCTCATGTATTATTTGCATCTCTCAAAGGAGCAGTACTTTGAAGAAGCTGAACTCTGCAGTATGGTGCATCTGCTCTACTCAACACTAACTCATCAGTTTTCAACACTTGATCAAGGTTCTTTGGTTCACTCAAGACAGAAAGGGAAGAAAATTGTTTCTGCAGAAGAGGTAACAAATTTCTTTTGGTCCAAGTTTAAGTTCTGAGTAGGCATGAAAAGCTCTGAGTTGTCTTTATCCTGTCCATCTTCCACAGAGACCTACAGGTTTGCTCAATTTTCACTGGTTTTCTTCAGCCACAGGCAGACCTAAAACCAAGTGGTCTCCAGGTGGATAAAGTGCAGACTGTTCCATTTCTTGCACTCAAATTTTCTATAAAATAAGCTTCATTTCTTTCCATCCTTGCTTTCACTGCTGTTTTCATAATGCAAAGGAGAAAATCCACAACATGCTCTGAATAAGTTACCTCCACTTTTCTCCCCTTGGCTAGGTTTGAAAGTTAAACATGAGCACACTAACTAGTACAGGCAGGAGCATTTCACTGAATTGACTACCAGCCATGCTTTGATCTTTACATTTGTTTTTATTACCTTTCTCTAACCAACAGAAATATAAACAGAGTAGTTTCAGTTTGGGAGGTTGAGGATGAAATCTCAAGAACTCTGAATCCTTTCTTTTGATCACCATTGGTTTTTCAAACAGATTAGGAAATCTGTTCATATCTCTAGGGTTCAGTATCTTGTCCAATGTCACAGGCTGCCAAGCACTTAATGCTCTCACAGAATCCAAAATCCTCAAATGAAAGGCAGGACAAAGGTGAAAGCTATTTGAGTACCTACCTTATAAAATACCATGATTTAAGGTTTAATCAGACCCCCAGATTAAAAATTGCACAGTATCAGTATTCTGATTCGATTTTATCAAGAATATTTTAAAATTATATAGCTCATACAGAAATCAGGAATCCACGTGAGAATTTGATTTTTTTTACCAAAACCAGAGACAGCACTTGTAAAAAAGGAAGTTAAAATTAATTTTTAATACAGTGCTATTTAAATAGTCTTCCACTGTTGGTGCAGGAGGGGCGTGTGTACCTGCGGCCATGTCCATTGCTGCTCTGTCGGATTGCTCTCCACTAGCCCCCCAGCACGGGCACTCCATACGCAAGGATCCATCTCTCAATGCTTCCAGAGGTCCCATTTGCACTATTTCACACTTCAGAAACTGAAGGCTCCTCCTAATGCTGTTTCAACACTAGTACCTGCCCCAGCTCATCTGATGCCACATCATCCCTGAGTGCTTACATATTGTTTCCTGACTGGCAGCACGGCAGCAGGGATAAAAGCAGGCTGCTGGCCAGAGCGGGCCCCCATTCTCCTCTGCTGCTCTGCCAGGATGCTGCCTGCACTTGCTTGGGCAGTGTGAGTAGGTAACCAGGTAACAGAGCCCCAGATCTGAAAACCGGGGCAGATTATGCCAGAGCTGACCTTGTAAGAATCAAGCTAGTCCAAGTCCCAGCCTCAAGTGACATCAAGGGAACAGATGGGGAGCTGCTTCCAGGTGAGGCTGGCGTCAACACCAACTGCACACCACTCCTTTGTGAACAGCCCTGTGGAAAGGCTCCTCAGCCCAAGAAACAACTTCACAAGCCAGGACTTGGCTGAGCCCTTCTGAGAACTGCGTTCTGAACCACTTGAGACTCAGGAAAGTCCATCCTACACACAGGCAGGCCAGCTGTCAGTAGTGTAAGGAGTTGTCTGGATCCATCCAACAGGGCAGAGAAACTCAGTGACATTCTAATAAATCACATGACACTCTGCTCTTTCTTGCTCCTTCACAGCATGCCAGCATTTAAAACCAGATGTTGTAGAACTGCTTGCAGGACATTTCTGGCAGAATGCAATGTGTCTTGTCAAGGATGCTCCTTAGTAGGGGAGGCCCATCAGATCCTATATTATTAAGGTATTTTGCTGTTACAGTCAGGGACTGCCAAAGACTAGAAAGCACAGAAAGTCAAAGAATTTGGTTTCATGGACACTGAGAAAAGGGAAAGCAGTCTAATCATTTTAGCAATGCTAATAATCTCATTCTTTGTATTACAGCTATTTTACTTCAATATATTATCAGTGCTACTCTTCACACTTGTGAATCCCACCGGATATTCACAGAAAAAGAATTCTTTTCCCTCATAAGTGGCTTTTGTAATGAAAAAAAAAGACCTGAAATCTGAAAACTGCTCACTTTTACCTACCTCAAACCTTTATGAAAAAGGCAGAGGAAAAGGTAACTGAGCTTTAACAAAAGACAAGTAGGTGGCCAGCAAAGTTGATATATACTAGTCCAGCCTAAGGAATTGGATTGCTTTTTCTCTTTATGCACTTCTCAGTCATCATCAGCTAATGTGGCTCTTGTCTATTTTGTGCATAAAACCTTCTTATAGTCTAAAATTTTTGTTTTCTTCATGTTTTTTAAGGCAGATCACAAACTTTTAAAGACAACCAGCTATTTTTCAAACTCCTTATTCTCATGTTCCACTTGTATTTTATGAAAATTTCATCTCAGCTGAAGCATTCTGGGTATTTTGTATCTAATACAAGTGTAATGTTATTTTAATGAATGTTTGTACAGTACTGGTTCTTTAGTTAAATTATGTAAAAAACAAGTGCACTGGACACGGGTAATAGGAAAATAAGTTTGTTTCAGGAGCCTAATTGCTACACTGATGACTGTAATAACAACACTGGCAGGCCTTTGCTGATGTTTTGGAGTGATTTTTGCAGTGAAGAAATACTGAAAACACAGATTCCAGGTATTATTCTTACTGTAATTTGTCAGGGGTTTTTTATTTATTCTAAATATATGGGTCTTCTTTACTTAGGTCAGAAACAGCCACATTTGCAGATACCTACAGAAACCCCGGTTAAGTAGGTTTTCTTCTTTGCTACTATTGGTCACAATCCATTTTATGCCAGCTCTTGTTTTTGACCATTTTCTGTGTGTCCTTCTGTTCTGTTTGAAATATTTTACAACCTAGAGACACTGGACCATGTACAGCTGATCCAATTCGGAAAGGCTTTGCTGCCAGTTATCCTCACGTGCCAATACTGAGCAATGCAAAACAACTCCTGACAGGCATGAGCACTCATCTACCACAGCTTCTACTGCAATCAAGCAAAATCAGTGAAAGACTCTGCTTGACTTCAACATGTGTTGGCTCAGATTTGCAGAGCCTGGTGTTTGAAGGTATTCAAGGCACATAAGGGGGCTGGAAGCACCTTGTGGATTTCTCCAGTGTCATAAAACATGAGTCAAGTCCCAGACGATTCACTAAAAATTCCTGTAGCTGTGTTGTAACCAGCAGTATGGATTACATACGTGCTTAACCCTTGGTGTTAGATGATGCTGAATCACATTCTTACACAACTGACAATAATCTATACCCACACAGGGCTCTTCTGAACTAAATCCTCTACCCCAGCAGTGCTCAGCCAAACTAACAATCAGATTTGCAGAAGTGCAAGGCTGGACATTGCATTCAATACTTGTCTCACAATTCAAGGGCAGTTTCAACAACAGGTTTCCCCTTTGCAGACTGTATTTTGAGTGCTGAGCCAAACCAGCCTGCAAAGTTTCCTTGAAACAATATTAACAGTCATCCACTCACTATTAACCACAGATTAAATTACCAGGAGCATTGTGCTCTATTAAGCATTGTTCTCTACTATTCTTGCTAGAAATTTGCTTCCAAAGTGTTTTATGCACCTGTTGTAAAAGGGAAATGATGTTTCAGCTTAACAAAAACTCTTTGTTATTATGCACAACCATTATTAATGGATTACACTTTTAATCCACTTTGTCATATAAATAGAAAATCTATGGTTTGATAGGATTAAGCATTTAACAAAGTATTATTATTATTATTATCGCTTTGTTATAACAGTTATTTTCTACTAAAATTTTTTCTACTAGTAAGTGTTTTAACTACTTCAAAATAAATGTTTATTTTGGTCTTTAAAGCCAGGCGGTGGCTGCTTTCCCAACAGATCAGTGCCTCACTCACGCTTCTATTAACTTCAATAGGAAGAAGAGCATGCCCCAAGAAAATAATCTGTAGAAGAACAAATCTATGTTCTATCAACGTAACAGGCATTAAAAGAATTAATTATAAATCTCAGAACTGAAGATAGTTGAAATGACATAGGATGTAAAGATATCTTTAATAATTATCTTAACAATTTCTAATCACAGTAAGAATCCTGTAAAGTTATCAAAACACTTAAGTAATCTGAGCCCGAGATGTTTTCTATTTACTCAGAATTCAAAGAGCTCTTTCATGTGAAAGGTAGAAATAGCTTTGAAGATAAATGACAAAGGAGTGAGGGAAACCCTAAACAAATCATACCTCTGATTAAAGTATTATGTCCTTAGTGTAATCTCCCCCATTTCTCATATTTCTTACAGACTTTAAACAACACATTCAGAGCAAAATACTCCTCAAATAACTTTTCTCAATACTATCTTGAGCATAAATTGATCAATGTTTTGCCTGCCTGAAATGTGTAGTTCTATAGCTTGCCTTTTAGTCTCTGCACCATGCCATTGGAAGTTATTTACAATATTCAGAAAGACTTCTTCATCCCTTCTCCCAGTGAGAGAGAACATATACTATTCATTATGTTGATGCAAATGAGGCAGCAGTTAATCATGTGCTTTGAAAACAAGGTACTTGGGCATTATTTAATTTCCTAAACCAGCAAACCATGTGCTTGTATTTATACAAATTGATCTTGCTATTGCCATGTTGAAAAAAAAAAAAAAAGCAAACGTACTAAATGCAGAGTGAATTCTGGCCTATAAGCTTTTTCCGATGTTTATTTGCATTTAGATAATTTTTAGAGTTGGCCTTTTCTGTCTTTTTTTCCCAGCCACAATTCTACTCACTTCAACAAGATTGCCCATATCAATGAAGAAGGCAGAATTAGGCCCTTAATTTGTAATGGAGCCCAAGTTGTTGCAAAATCAGCACATACTATTTAAAGGTCTAGAAATTAAAAAAAAAAACATAGTAGAAATAAAAGTTTGAAAACCATTAGATGGTCATCTCAGTGCAATTCTACAGAAAGCTTCTCTCAAGATTTTGAGGGGGTCTCCAGGTCTGACAACAACAGGAATATTAAATATCCCTACTAATGATTACCCTTTCACTTCTAAGCATGCAAGAAAAAAAACACTGAATGCGAAATACTAATTTGCTACAACAGGAAAACAAAAAGATTATTGATCTTAAAAGTACTATTTTTTTAAATCTGTTTAGTAATACGCCCGTAAAGAGAAATCTGCTGAGAAAACAAAGGATGACAGAGCTCTGCTGAGCAGTAAGCCTAGAAAGTAAAATATTTTCAAAACTGATTGCATGGCATGCCTTACACAATAAGAAAGATAATAATAATAATGTGGAAGAACCGAAGGACTTTTTGAAGTGAAGACAATGCTTTAGACTTAAAGTTCTAAAAGCCAAATATCCTTACTCCGCTTTACAGAAAACAAGAATAATACACGAAAAAGTACACAGGCTGTGTTTTTCTAAACCTACTCTGTATCACTGTAATGCTTAAGTATTTTTAATTGCTAGCCGTCAAGAAAATTGTTTCGAGAATAGCACGACAGACTGGCTAAGTTTGTCTTTCATTTTCAGGAGTTTTGGGGAAGTTCCCGTCCAAGAATTCAAATCATCACATGGTGAAGTGAAGAAGCACTCGACACTTCGGATTTTACTACTAGAAAGTCCCTCTGGAGAGACCAAACTATGCGCATTATTCATATTTCAGATTTTGGACATCAGGTTTACTTCACATGACAGCGTGGGCTACATGTTGATCACGCAGTACTGTTAGCTGAGATACTTGCTGTGCGGCTCCAGCGTGCTTATTTCCCTCTCAGTGAACAGCACTGCTTACTCAGACCGAAACAGGAGGAGAATAGAGCACTGTGCATGAAAGCGCTGCTTCTGGATTGCATTACTTTGATGAGGAATCTTTTTGACCTTTAGGGCAGCCGACTTCCACAAGTGACGAAAGATCCCTCTTCACCCTGCAGTGTATTTCTTCATGCAGCTAGAGTGTTGTGAGCTCCCTTCCTTTTATCCAGTCCTCTGCTATATCAATTAATTCAGATTAAGCTGATCGTTATTATCTTTGCTTCCTTTTCTTTCTTTTTTTCATTTTGGCTCAGAGGAGGAACCATCACGTTTCTATACACACAGCAGAACGGGCACTGCCATTATTATTTCATTTTTTTAGCTTCGGATTTGCAGTACTCGTAACCAACACGCATCCTGAACACAGCACCAGAAAACAGCCCATGCACCGAGCAGAGGCAAAACAGGGGTAGGTGAAGGGGCGATCGGTTTGTCCCGCATGCTCGCCAGCCCAGACACCCCCGCCTTCACAGCGCCGCCCCGGTGGCAGCGGCGCATCCCGGGGCTGGCGGGGAGGCGCATCCCCGGCGGCAGGGGAGCCACATCCCCGGCGGCGGCAGCGCAGGCTGCACCCGGCGGGGCGGCAGCAGGACCTGCCCGCGGGGCTCCCCCCGCCTGCGCGCC
>VZRS01008529.1:1425326-1692551 GCA_013398055.1 Ifrita kowaldi
CTGCTGGTGGGAGCGCGGTGCGGGCGCGGGGGGGCAGCCCCGCTGTCGGTGCCCCCTCCGCGGGCAGTCCGCTGGGGCAGCGCGGGTCCCGCGCCTGGGGACAGCGCTGCGTGCATGAGGCTGCTCCGGCGGATCGGGGTCGCGTGGGTAACTTCGCTTCCCCTCCCCGCTCCGTAAAAGCACTCTCGAGGCGCTAGGGAAGTAGGAAGGCGCAGAGAGTGCTAAATACCCTAATTGTTCTGGGAATATTTTGGCTATGAGGTGTTTGTAGGCTTTGTTTTGTAAATATTGAGCGTGAAACTGAAGTATGAGGGAAAAGCTGTGAAGTGAGTTCTGCATTCAGCGCGGGGACCGTCTCATTATTCTTGAAGAAAGAGCGTCAGCCTGTGGTTAAATTTTGTATTGCTTTAAGAAATGGCTTTGCCTCTATGTGCCTTTGCAACAAAAAAGGGTTTGCAGAAGTGTTGAAGTTGGTGGTGGTTTTTCATTCCTGGCTTCTGCCTGGTTGTTAACGTGCTCTCCAGTTAACCGTTTACGGCCAGCATGGTCTTGTCGAAATGGAAGAGAAGAGCAGACCTTTTTCGCTACATCCATTTATGCTTGTGTTTTACAAGCTCCAAGTAGAAAACTAGCTACAACAGTAAAATAAGGCTCCTGAATCTATAATTTCAAACAGAATAGTAAAAAAGCTCCAGACAGAATCAACACCAATACTGGAACCGTAAGCCGTGTGTCAGGCTGTGCTGTTTGGCTTTTGCTTTGGCAAATGCAGTGTATAATCACTGTCGGACATAATAAATACCAGTCCCGGTGGCAGAGCTTACAAAGAATACTGGTTGCTGTGATGCAGAGAAAGTCTTCAGGAAAGATTGTTCATTTTAGGAAATCTTAAAGGCATGTGGATTATCAGAGGGTTACGCACCTCAGCTTCTAAGAAGCAAGACTTGGCCCCTGTGGAGAGATTTAGCCCAGTAAATACAAAATGATATTGCTGATTGTGTGACTGTCTGCATTTTCCATTTGAAGAAAATGTGAAACCACAAAATATTTTATCTCAAAGGTTGTCTTCATGGAGGTGTATAAAAAGATGGAACTTGACTAGCTATGATGTTAATAGGTTGTCAGCAAAACCATTTAATTTGTTCTTTCTGCTCTTCATTCCTTCCTTGCCCCCTCAAGGAGAAACTCAGGCTAAATGTAAGGAAATACATGTGGAGAGAAACCAGCCCCACTTCAGCTTAGAAACTTTCCCTGCAGTACTGAAAATGCCTGGAAAGCCCAGTAGAAGGTTTACGCCTCTAGTTCTCTGTTTATTCTGAGGAATATAAAAGATACTTAGATATAAAAATACCTATTAAAAAGTCTTGATATTGCTGTAGTTTTACTCTTTCTTCCCCCTTGCTATCTCAGCTATTTTAGATGATAGCTAGTTTGGTATCATCAAAACAAATTCTGGATGTATTACTCTGTCATGGTGCTTGACTTTTGGGAGCTCCATTGGAGCTTTGGATGTGGAAAGCAGTAGATGAGCTATTAAAAGCATATTAAAAGTTTATGGGCCTCAGGTATAAATATCTCTGGCAATATTCATGATGGACTGGAGATCCTTGTGAGAAAACTTGGGTTTGTGTCTTCACAGAACAACCTGCCTGGGAAGATACCCATCTTAAAAAGAGAGAGAGGGTCCAAATACACATTTGGTACTAACAGACTAACTCTAGGTCAGATTAAGTGAGAACACCGATTATAATCTCATACTTCTCTAGAGGAAATGGTTGTATGTGAAAAGACAGTCAGCTATTAATCAGGAGCTAATCCTCTCCCTGCTTTCTGGTGAATTGTAACAATGAAGCTCTTAGTCTCTCGTTTTATTACTAGACTTGTTACATATTGCCATATTGCCTAAGCCTAGTGAGACTGAAAGGTGTAACCTTACTCACATGACACTCATTGTGTTCTCACCCCGGCTACATTTTTTCCCTGGTATATCTGGTATGACTTTGAGCTAGGGAAACTGGATTTCTACATTAAGATCTGGAATTCACATGGGTTTTCTGAAGCTGAAGTCAGAAAACATCTGCACCACGTGTATATGCTTCAGTGTGCCATGTATTTGTGGTCCCATATACAGGTAACAAACCAGACTTATTCCTAAGTGAGTTATAAATTGTTAAATTGATTGCTTTGGGAAGCGTTTGATATATTTAGGGTTTTTTTTTCTTTTTTGGTATAAAAGTGTTCCAACATAAACTATTTTTCTTGTGCTCTCCCCTCTACTGTTGGGTTTGTAGCACTCCGAAGGCAGAGGGCAACAACAGAAATCATCCAGGTCTGTAAATCCTTGAAATTTCAGCCAAGTGATTTTTATTGAAGAAAATATGTGTTGTTATGTTCATGAAATAAATGTCTGTCACAAGTCATATTTAATTTCAAGATATTTTACTTTCACTTTTCAACCTGTGTGAGAGTAATCCCCTTTCTTACGGTACCATCTATTCTCCTTCCTGAAAGTAACCAGGGTTGTTAAAATTATTTACCCTGGGATTATATATTATCTTTCTTTGTAGTAGAAGTCATTTGTTGACTTACTTCCAGCAGAAATTTTTGGGGAACAGAATCTCTAAATATTTATGCAAGATGATACATAAAGGGGAAAATAAATAGCATTAAGTGTTTTGCATAATGCAAATTACATCTGTGTGATCAGGATAAAACTGTATTCTCTATTTTCTTGTAAGTGTCTTACTTAAGTAGTGTGGTTTACAGTCTTAAGCTGTAAGAGTGCTCACTGCAGATTTCCATGATGTCATACCTGATTCCATGAGATCCTTCTGAGCCATAGGAAAACAAGCATTTCCATAGCAGCAATAGCTTTAATGTATTCGCTGCTCATACCATATCACACCATCACGGGCTTTTTTAGGTTCCTACCAGAGAACTTTCTGGAGAGTATTTTATGGTCAAAGTGATTTTGGACTGTTTGGGTGAAACAAGCACAGGTTGCTGAAGAGGAAAATTACTACAAAGGAGCTCCACCTCTGTATGTGAGCCTTTAACTTTGAGCCTATTAACACTGGAGACACTGAATGTGCTTATTTTGTAGGAGCTGTAATTTGTAATTGGATCTCCTAACACTAGATTACCAATATTCAGTCTCCCCTTCTTGTGATCTGTACTATATGACCATAACATGATGATCACAGATAAGGTGGCTCGAGGTCTGGTCTCCAGTGCTTGTTCTGCTGCTGTTTCACACACAAGAGGTGTGTGAAACACACACAAGAGGGTTTTGGCTTTTTTTAATACTACCTTGCTGATTGTTGGAACTGTTTTTCCACATCACTAATAGTATGGTATCTTAGTATAGTCTTGGTTAGTTCTGTCAACTCTCTTCAGTGCTACTCAAGGTTCTGTTGGGTTGGCTGGTGTGTAGCTTTTTCCTCTGGTAACACAGTCATATTTTATTAAAAAATGTATGTAAACTGCAAGGCCACATTTGTAAGAGAATTGAGGACCTGTTGCAATATTCTGATTTCTCTCAAGTTCCTCTGTCTTCAGGAAAAATAGTTACGCTTCCATGCACTGATGCTCAAATGAGAGAGTCTTAAAGAACTGTAAATGCTGTAGGCTGATAATTAGAAATGACTCAAGCAGAACGTGATTTTTCCAGGAAAACCTGAATATTAACAACTCCCGTTGATATGAAATGGTTGAGTGTTATCTTCCCAGAAGACAAGGCTTTGACCTACATGTTCTTTATCTTGGTATATTTTCTTTAATGGGAACAGGATGAATGTTAAAGGAAGCTGTACATTTCTGCCATTAATACACTAGAAAATGAATATCATCATTTAGAGAGGAGATTGCAATACACCTTCTATTCTGACAGTCCACTACTGTCAGTGATCAGATCAAGTTCCTTCCTTTTTTTCTTCTCTGGTTTTGTTTCTTTTTTCTTCTTCCCCAGTGTGTTTTATTGAGGATGGCTTGAATCACAGTCATTCCTACATCAGTGGATGTTAATCTACTGCTCCAAAGTGTTGGCTCTTTTGAGGAATTTCTGCCTAGCTTAAGGTCAAATTGCATTCATTATCATGCATACAGGTCTCCAGAAAGACAAATAAATATTTACTTATTAAACCACTACTGCTTCTGCTGAACTAGTATTTTTATTGTTGATAAGAAATACACTTCTTTTGGGAGGTAAAAAATGGGAGAAAGTGATAAAATAGTGTAGAGAGCAAGACAAAGCACCTGCAGCTTCAGGGTATGATTTTTAGAGGTTATCAGGGGTTAGAACAGTTCTGTAACGTTTGGCTAGAAAGCATTTGAAGTGCTTTCAACAGCAATGGAAGTACTAAGCTGTTCCCTTCATAAGAAGTACAAAGTGCAGTCGGTGATTTAATGAGTGTTTCAGCAGTCTGTATATCCATGTATTTTGTTTAGGTTGTGCTCTGTATAGTTAACCCCTGTTGTGAAGAAAAACTTCAAAAGCTTGAACTGCATTCGTGTGTTGTGTTTTATGCTGTGGTAGCACCATCTGTAGTACCTCCTGGCATCGTCAATCATGGGTGCTGGTCACAGCAGTTTTGGACCTGAGGGAAACCTCTCAAATAGCAGCCAAGGATAGCAGAAGTCCCCAGGGCTGGAGCCCTGGCACACAGTGACATTTTGGCATGTGTCATGGGCTCTGTGTGGTGGCTGTCCCCTTCCCTTAGCTGTCTCTTGCATACAGTGTATATGATGGGTCCCAGCTGCCCAGGCTGGAAGGTTTTTAATAGAACATTGATTCTGACCATAGTTGGCATCTTTTAGACTTTGAAGAGATATTGGCAGCTAATTCAATAGAGGGAGCTCCGCTACCTTACTGTTAGAAGCAGCACATCTCAGCTTTTCCCAGACCTCTGGCTTCAGCCAGAAAGTTATATTAAAAGTCTTTGTTTCTTCACACTGTTTTGTAGTGCTGGGCTTTGTTACTGAAAGCATCTTACTTTCATCACAGCCTTCCTGTTGCATGGGGGGGAAGGAAGGACAAATCCAAATCACGTACTAGGCAGGCCCAAAAAGATGACTCAATTAGAGTCATTCTCTTTTGCTGCAGGGCTTTGGGTGTTTTAGATGGATACACTACAGAATCAGGTTTTTAAGTGACATTTTCTAGTTGGGGAAGCAGGTGGTAAGATTCATGGAGAAGAATTAGAATAAAAAGAGGATGTTTCCAGGGATGGAATGTGCCAAGAGTGGTGTGGCATGAAATAGGGTACAAAGAGGATAAGGAAATGATTGTACCAGACTTATTGTTGTGGTGAGAGAAAGAGAGAACACTTCCAGTAAAATGTTAGGTAGGACATTTGTTTAAAAATATCTGTTTTTTCAGTAAGTTCTTCTAGAATTTTTTTATAAAGGGAAGTGGAATATGTATGCCATTCTATAAACACGGTCATTGTGAAAGAAGCCAGCTTAGGTGTGTGCTGGTATGTTTTTAACCCATTCCACATCTCTAATACAGAAAAGCATACATACAGAAAGCTGATAACTGCTCTGCAAACTTAGGACTTTATATTTTTCATCAATACTTTCCTTTTTAAAATATTATTTCTTATCAGATGGTTTTGAAACTAATTATGAAGTCCAATTAAAGAACAGCACTCCTAAAAAAAATGTTCTTTGAGTCACCTTCAAGTAAGCCTGTAATGAACTCAGCATTATTCTTCAATCAGATGAATCATGGACAAATGCCCTTTATCATTTCACTTGCTGCAGAAGTTGCATTTTTTTAATCAATTTTTCTCCACTTTAACTAAAGAAAATACCCATAGATATTGGAGAACAAAATAGATGTAGCTTGTGTACAGCTTGATTTAAGTGTGGCATTTTATATACAACTGATTTATTTCACGGTTTGGTTCTTTTGCCTTTTTTATGTGAGTTTTTGGTGGGGTGGGTTTTGGGTTCGTTTGATTTTGTTGTTGTTGTTTGCTTGTTATTGTTAGAAAATGCAGTAATATATTTTTTGAGAACTCACTGTTGAGCTGAGTGAGTTTTTCATGCTGACCAGGAAGAATTCCTAAGACTCATATTTTAGAGGTTTGGCACCATTTATCCCTGGGGTGGAATGGTAAATGTTCACTTAAGAATCTGTAACTGGGTACCTTACAGAGAATACATGGGTTGAACTGGGCTTAAAAATGGGCAATTGAATGCAACTATGAGATCTCAACATTATTTGTGAGATGCTGTTCTTTTAATTGGAGCTTCTGAATTATTTTGCTGTTGATGAGATAGCTAGAGGATTAATCTATGCATTTTTCCCTTTTAGCATGGAACATGCATTTTTCCCTTTTAGTTTAGTAGTGAAACATACAAAGCACCATGTGTTTAGCAAAGTGAGTTCTGTGACTCATCCACATAAAATCATGGCTTGTTGGTTTATTCTAGTTGTTCTGGAGAGTAGAGATGAACTTAATGGCCTTTACATGGAACAGGGAAAGGACAAATGGAATATTTAGGCAGGATGTGGGGAACTTCAGTGTAGCTATGTAACTTCAGACAAGAGAATGCTGAATCAATTTCTTCATTCTTGATACAGCACATCAAATGCTTGCCTGTGGACAGGATGATAGGGTAGGTATTATCTTAAAATCCACACAATGACACCCCATTATGGGATTTGCTTTCTGAAACTGGGGAAAATGAAAATTTCTGACAGTGACAGCAAAGTAGTGCCCTGACAACTGGTGATGTAAATCCAGAAAACATTTGCATCTTACACTTGACGGCTTTAAAGGTTAGCAAGGGGATACGTTTTCCAAATTTAATTCATGACTGAGATTTTTGTCAAGTATTTTTAATATTACTCTTCAGTTTCCAAACTGCTGTGCAACTTGCTGCTAATCTTGAGCCCTGCCTACACACAGAAGCAATAAGGAGGTCAGTGTTATAAATGTCCCAGCAGCTTCCAGTTTGAGTGAATTATGTTTCTTACTATTGTGTTTCTGCACAGACAAGAACTTAGTGATTCAAAGCTTTACGGTTAGTAAAGTAATTCTAGTAATTATGATTAGTAATGGAGTCCTGTGGTTTGAAACAGTCACCAATGTATGAGTAAATAATGACAGCTACCTCGCATTGCATAAATTTAAATTTTGCACCTTTGTTTTCCGCAATATTTTTTGTTTTGTTAAATATTAGAAAGTTCTAGAAAATGGTTTGCTCTGGTAGTTTAGCTTTTGACATGGTTTCTGTAACCGGGCTTTTGGAGGGGTGATTATTCCATAGTTCAGTTTGACCTGGCACATCACACTGCTGTTGAATGATGCAACATGTTCTGTTTTACCTTTGAAGTTTAAGTCCTTTACCCTCAAGATTTAACCCCAGTTAGTGTGAGGTGCCCCACAGCAGCAAATTCCTAAGTGTCTCTGTGAATCTCAGAGTGCACCTTCTGGAAGTTCACCTGCAGGCTTGGTAAGGGCCAGGTTCTGGTATTTCATCCAGACTCCCTTGTGTCTGTGGGTCATTTCTTGTCACTTTAAGTACCCTGGGGTGTTAAATCCAAAACTTCTGCACAGCTTCTGGGGACAACAGCGGGAGGAGTCTAAAACTTTTGAGACAGTGGGAAATAAGTGGTGTGTTGCAAAGGTGACTACCGTGGATGTAGAGGCAGGTTAACCGTTTCATGGTAGATTCACAGAATATTTTGGCATCTTCTATGCCTCCTAACGTATTGCCTGCTCTGTAAAAAAGTTCTTTCCTTATCTTGAAAGAGCCTTAAGCCCTTAATATCTGCAGCCAGAAGGAAGGCAAACTTTCTGGCCTGTGTAAAAAACTGCTGGTGTATCAGAGGGCCATGAGAGATGCATTGTGCCTGCCTGAGAGCCAAAGAGGTAGGAGCAGGGGAAATGAGAATTGTGGTTTTTTGGAGGTCTTGTGGGAGTGGGAATGTAGCTGGGTGTTGGGGCTCTGCAGAGCCCGCTGGCTGTCATCATCTCCTGCAAAGGGGGCCTTGGTTGGAGTGCTGAGGCAGCCACCAGGGCAGCACAGCTCGGTGTGGGGAGCTTTGGAGCTCTCTTGGACAGCAGGCAGCTCAAGAGCCAGCAGGCAGGAACTCCCTGCAGTGGTTGTCACCCGTAATTCCATGGTGGCTGTTTCACTTCTGCTTAGTAAGAGGGGAAAGATCTCTATTCCTTCCAAGCATGAGAAGTTCCCACCTTTTGCTGGGGCCATGCTTACTCTCTGACCTACTGCAGAGAGGTGTCTGCTTACTTTAGAAACATCCCACTTTTTTTCTGCTCTGAATGGTGCATGAAGCCCTCTGTGGGTCACTTTTTAATCATTATGTCCATCTGCAAGTACAGCAGTGATAAGGAAAGATGGGTTTCAGCACACCCAGCATGCTCACAATCTTTGGCTCTCTTTCCATTGCATCAGTGGCACAGGGCATAGAGGAATGAATAACACAGTGTGTTTCTTTAGTGAATGCTGAATGGCTGAGTGTGAGCTGCCAGCAGCTTTATCCAGAAAGGAGTGGGGTGTTGGGAGGAGCGATATCTGCACCCAGAGGAGGAGAGGCAGGTGAATCATTTCTAGCTGGAATGCTCAGTCTAGTTTTATTAGATGTGGGAGTAGTTTTGAAGGCTGAGGTTGATGGCTCAGTCCAAAAGCTTGTTAATTTTTCTGAGCAGAAGTAATGCATTTGAAGTGTTTCTCAAAATGATTTATTCTTAGTTTTACATATGGTTACTCCTGAGGGCTACATATGATCTTCACACTGGAAATTTTGTGTATTTATAAAAACTTAGCCCTCTTGGTATGGTCGGATGCCTTGTTTTTGGTGTGGCTTCTAATACACGAAAGTAGCATCCATAGCTTGATTTTCCCTGTATTGCAACTGATTTCTCGTCTTCCTGTGAGGCGTTGTCATCTGTAAACAGCAACAATTGTTCTGGGAAGCTTTTCTTGTGAGCGTGAGAGAGCAGAGCACTGAGCGTGCGGGGACCACGACTCCTTGTGAGGAGGCTCTCTTCATGCAATAGAGTCAATATTTGCTATTTTTTGGACATGCTGTACAGTACAGATTTTTTCATAACCACAGAAGGAGGTTGGTGGGTCACAGACTGCAAGTTCTGTGACAGTGTGATAAACACTACATAAAACTTGAGGGACCCTGTTAATTAAAAATAGAAGCTTTAAAGGGAATATTGCAATGAAAATCTTCATTTTCTTGCTGGGACTTTTCAGGATGTTTGAAAAGGGTTTTTTAGTTGGCTTTTAAGTCACTTCTAGTTATGTTTTTTGCATTTTCTTTTCCTTCTTTAAAGCTGAACTGTGTCTTTAGGGAAGGATAGCTACTAGAAAACCAAAAGTGTTATTGGGACTTACATTAATTGCAGGTGTGAGGTTATAACCTAAATCTTCCATCTGCTAATAAAATGCTAATCTCTGCAGTTTTCCATTATCTTCCTCAACAGCAACTTGAAAGTTAAAAAAAACCCCAAATCCCAGAGTTTCTTTAATTCCCTCTGGTCAGGGAACACTGAGGACTGGATGTAGATTTGGGGTTGGATGGGGTTTTTTTTGGTTGGTTTTATTGTTTGGTTGGCTGTTTTGTTGTGGATTTCTTTTCTCCTTTAAACATAACTTCATGAAAGAGGAAACTGATCAGTGTTCTCTGAAAACAGTGGCACCATATGCCAGGATTTTCAAACAGTGCTATTTGTAGAAGCTTTTGTGAGCTGGGACTGACAGTGGTTTAGGAGAACCATTTTTCCCTTGGACATGTCAGCACTCCTGGGTTGTTAAGTCAGAGTGGAAGTACCACAGCATACATTTCATTTGAAAGGATTTGAGTGATTTCTGGTACTTCAGTGGTGAAAAAATTGTTTTGAGTTTTATGTTTCTTGTGGCATTTGCTTGAAGCTATGCTTCAAACATAATGGACATTTCACATCCTTTGGCTGCTTAGTAATGCTTTAGTTGCAAGTGCAAGGCTGGATAATTTTGTATGGTCTGCTTCTGCAATGGATGCACATCCTTGATAATTTCTATTGCCAACAAGCTGTTGGTGAGTCTGGAATGCTTAATCTTGTGCAAATTATGTTTGCAGATATACCAGATGAATTGTATGTTGAAGAGCTCTCCCAGTGTCAGGGGTGGCAGAACTTTGCCCCGTAAGGCTCGGCGCAGGGAAATTACCTTGTGATCAGAACCTGAACAGCACATGTCCAGGTCAAAAGTTCAGGGAGGTCCAGCTCCCACCACCATTTGCATCAGGAGCAGCAATTCCTGTGAGACACTATTTCTTCCCTGTGTTGCAGGAAGGGACTAGGCTGAGTGTTTTATGACTCTGGAGGCTGCCTGACAGTGTCAGCCAGTACCACCAGCTACTGCTGCAGCTGAGGAGCATCAGTGTCTGTGATTCAGCCTTGGACTGAACCCTCGTGTGGGCTTTAACTATGCCTTCTAGGTGCTGTATTTTGTGTATTGCCACATGTGATCTCTTCTACTGATGACACACGAGTGGAGGTTTAAAATTTTGTAAAGTGAGTTGGATGCTAATGCTGTGCTTTACTGCCGTTTTGTTTGGAGGGGAGTCTGAACCTGACTTTTCAAAATCATGGGAAAGGGAAAAAGATGCAAAGATTACTTAAATTCTTACCCACCAATTTTTATTCTTTTGGCAGCTGAAGTTTAAGAGAAAAGGTCTAGATTTCTTGTTTAAAGAAAGCAAAATAACATAATAGAGGTGTTTTTGATTTATAAATAGCACTTGAACATCAAAAGATATTTGAGAACGTTTCAGGCTGAGAAACAGAATTTTTTTTTTTTGCTAGCATATTGTTTGCTTAACTTCACTGTCATTGACTAGTGTATGTCTCTATGTTCTGTAGGCTTTGGAGAGTGAAGACTTTAGAGGTGAGAGCAGTTACAGCTGGAGTATCTAGGATTGCAACAGCAGCACTTTGGATCTTTGACAGGGTGTATTAATGTGTCTACTTAAAAGTTCACTTTTCTGCCACTGTTCTGTAAGCAGATATTTATTACTGGAGCATTTACAGACTAGAAAGAGAAGTTTGCTTTCAATAGTGGTGATCAGGCCAAAGACACAGATCAGCATCTTTACAGAGTGGCATACCCAAATAAAGGGCAAAGAACTTACTTCCAGCATGTTCAACCAGGTATATCCCTAAAGCCTGTGAAAATCAATAATATGGCAAATCATGAAAAGGGGTCTTTGCAACGCAGGCCAGGAAGGATACAATGTCATTTGGGAAGCTGGGACAGAAGGGACAGGCAGTGTGGGGACAGGAGGAGCTGTAGCTGGTGTGTGTGGGGCTTGCATGTCTGTGGGTGTGAGTTTCTGGAGAACAGCCAGCTGAGTCTGAGGGCAGCCCAGCTTTTGGATCGGGGTTGTCATGTCCCCTGCTGCTGCAGAGACAGTGGGAAGGGGTGTTGGTGGTGGAGAGCCTGGGGTGGGAGAGCAGGCAGGCCGTGGCAGGAGGAAGGAAGCAGAGGGCCCTGGCACAGCTGCACAGAGCCAGCGTGTGCTTCCTCTTCCCCTTACGTGGATGGGGGAGGAAACTCCTCTGCACAGAAAGGACAGCTGAATTTGGGCTTATGAGTGAAACAAGTCGTGACAGGAGAGCAGAAAGCATTCTGGGAAATGGTGGGGTTGAGGAGAGCCCCTGATCAGAGTATTTTGAGGGAGAGGAGCAGGGGAGAACCCGATTTCAAAGTAGGCATTGTCTGCCCTCCCCTGTCTGCATCTTCAGATGCTCCCCTGGGTTTGGCAGTCACACCCTTCCCTTTCACCTGCTGTAATTTAGCAGGATGTCCCTCTTGGTAAAGATCATGTTACTGCCATGTCACCGTGTTGTTCCTCTTTTGTCAGCCACACAGTTGAGTGTTATTTCCTGTCTCAGGAAGCCATCTCTGCTTCCCCACAGGGATTTTGCAAAGCTGACGCGTTCTTGCAGTGGGCATACGTGGCCTATGCTTGTAGGGCAACCACCTGGACTAACGCACCCTTTCTAGACAGCTTCCTTTCTCCATCTAGGGGTCAGGACAGATAAACTGAAAAGCCTTTCATACTGACAGTCTTTCTGGGGGGAGGCCCTGAATGATTTCTTCTAACTGTCAATAGGAGTCTTGGTGTATGAGGTAATGTGTCAGGGAAAGGGTGTCATGCGCTGAGCATGATCAGTGGGTGACCTAAATGTCTGTCTCTGTCCTGTTGGGCCATCAGATGTTCTCTAGGGTGACTCACACCTTACGCTGTGGGCATTCCAGATGGTCAAGAATCTCTCACTCCTGGAAGAAAGCAGCCTGTGTTCTCACAATGCATTTTTACCAGTTCTAAAGAAATGTAATATTAGTTGTTTAATAAGAACACTGTAATAAATACAGATATATGACCCACTGCTGCTGAAATTGCAACAGTCAACTATTTTTCTGGTGCAAGCCTGTTCATGCTGTGTCTGGACTGAGGTGGGGAGAATCAGCCTGTGGTAGCTGACAGGTGCTGTAAGCCTATAACAGCAGCTTTGCTTGGTTACTAAATCCAGAAACTGAGCTAACACAATAGTTTTGGGCCATGATGCAGCATGTGTTTGAACACCCAGCTTTGAAATTATTTGAGTATTTAAATAGATTCTTAATGACCTAATTTTTGGGATCGAGATAGCAGGGCCCATGCAGAGGGGGCACAGGAGGATACAGTAAACCATGGTGTAGAGGCTGTTAAGATGCTGGATACTGGCTGTGAGTCATAGGATCTTTCTGCTCCTTGCAGAGCGTGTTGAGCTATCATGACTTGCAGAGAAATAGTTTAGGTAGGGGATTGATCTAGTTCAGTCTTCCCAAGTCTGATGCAAGTTCACCTCTTCGGCTGACTTTTTAAAGCCTCCATTTTTAAATTGCACACACATGGTTTTCCCATCTATAAAATATAATATATGAGAATGGATATGTATTTTTTTTTGTGCCTGTCAGCAGGGAATAGGCAGCTTACTAAGCTTTCTTGAGTATAATTTTAAATGGAGAAAATGCTTCTGTATAAACTGAGATTATCTCATCACAATATTTTTATGATAGTTAATTAAAATGTGAGAAAATCCTTTAGAGCAGATTTGCAGTCTTGTGACTTTTATGAGACTTAACATGAGAGATCTATTTTTATAGTTATGCCTTCTTATTAGTTTTGGGATTAGGATATGTTTAAATGCATGGCTATCAAATCCTGTGATGATTACTTGTTTATTTTGCAGTGTAGACTAATTCAGTTATGGTCCCATTCATGTGTTTTTGTGTCCCACTTTTCAACGAGATATTGTAGTGCTTTATTGTTATTGCTGTTTAAAATAAACTCCCAGAATAGTTTTAATTTCAACTTGTATTTTTTTTTAAATATTAAGTTTCAGTGAAGCATATTTGATTAGATTGTTGTGAATAATGATCATTTAAGTTCCTGGACATCCATTTTCATTACACTGGAAGATTGTAAAATGTAAGTGAAGGAAGGATTACTGTGACTAGCTGCAAGAGACTTAAAAAGTTGTCTAGACATAAATAAAATCCTGTAAAACCTTGGCTCTTGGTGCATAAAACTGTGATAGGAAGCAAGACCTATAGAAAATTTACTGGGATAAAGTGGGAGTTACTGAAGACTGCTCTGTTCCCTTAGCAGTGGACAGGCACATCAGTGGAAGATGAGTCTCTAGGCACGGTGTTTTCTACTTGAACTTGTGCTCAGTCTAAAGAAAGAATGGGCTTAAACAAATATATTTTTTTGTTTTGCTTTAACCATGCCTATGATTGCACGACAACATGAATCTTTTAATCACAGGCTCATCTGTCATCTCAAATAACACCTGGGAGTTTTTTGCAGAATTTCTCAGTCTAGAAATCATTCCATCAGAAGTGAATGTGATGACGATTCGAAGTCCTTTGCCTTGACCTACTTGTGTGAGTGACCATGGGGAGAGACTTGTGCTCTAGGCCAGCAGGAGATTATGCAAAGGAGTAAAGGACACTGCTCTTTTCTCCCTGTGGGTCATTAAGCATAAGCTTTAGGGGTTTTGGGACAATCTAGAGAAGAAACACATCAGATAAGCATTAGGTAGAATTCTCAGGGCTAGCTACCCAACAGACTTTGCTCAAGATTATAATGCACGTTTCCCTGATGCTTCTACGCCAGCTCAGGTGCGAGCATAGGTGTGCTTACATGAGCAGATTGCACTGTCAAAAGCAGAGCAAGGGAGAGGAAGCAGGGAGAATTGTTATGCTGCCAGGAATACACATGCTAATGAGAGCTATGTTTGTATTAGCAGACTATTCTGATACAGCTAATTAATCAGAATTTGTCTACCAAACTATGTCTTGGAGATCTAGAAACACGGGATTATGAGATTTGCCAGATTTCTGTGGCACAGATCTCCTTGGGAGACTTATGGAACAATGACTAATGATTGCTTCTGACTCCTAGATTCCCTCCCAGGAAAGTAGAAACTTAAGATAACCTTGCATCTCATTTTGTCTCAGGCCATTTACCCAGTAGTAACACTAAATACACTGAAGTAGTCCGTATAATTTTTTTATGGCAATTTGAGTTCAGTCTTTATTCACGGAGGGGAAAGTAGGCAGTGAAACAAACTGTTAAATAAAATACCAGCGTTTCACATACAGGCTTTTATACCAGTGCAATTGGATGCATACTGAAAGGGAGAATCAATTATATACCTGCTGCTTATCAGAAGTTAGCAAATAGTAAATGCAGTTTCATTTTTATAATCAATTACCCAGCCCTGAAACTTGTTAGCAAAGGTTAGGAGCTGTAATAATTTTCAGTGAATGCCTGCACATTATCTCAGTGTATTTCTACATGCTGCATTTTAGGAAGATGAAGGAGAAATGTTTCTTTCCTGAAGTCTTTTAAACTGGCTTCTGGACGATGAGGGTCAAGCCCTTCAATTTCTAAGCTCAATTTACATTCATCCCACAACAAAGATGATGGTGTGTACTTTCTCATTAGTCAAACACCTTGTTTTTCACTTGGGAAGCATAGATTACTTTACTGTCAGCTTTGTGAGTTTAAAGAATGCTTGCATCCCTGCGTGGTTAGTTAGCCTCATCATTGTTCAGAATTTACAGATAAGTGGGAGAGTAACAAAGGATAACTTTCTTCTTTTTTCGTTATTTTATTTTCCTCCAACGTTCTCAACAAGGATCCAAAATTCTTTGTGTGCAGAAGTTATTTGTTGCTGGTGACAGGCTGTGAGTGCATTGTGCCATAAAATTGTCAGTCTTTCAGTCCTGCTAGCCCAGTGTTTGCTGTTTATATGCAACCTTTCATGTTCTTATTTTTGAAGTACCTTCTTATCAAACGCTCCTTTATTTTTGCTCAGATGTTCTATAACTGATGTTTGATTATTAACTCTTCTATGATGGTATTTCTGGAGGCTTGTGCAGGCTTTGTTTCTGGTTTTCTGTCTGAGTTGCATACCTCTGCACAGCTTGCCTCACTGAAATATTTAAAAAAAATATCTTTTGTGCAATATAATCCTTGAGGGGGTTTTTTTGTTGTTGTTTTTTTGGTTTTCTTTTTTTAAGTTCCTAATATCTGAAACTGCAGCTATCAGAAATGGTTGGATCAAGTTTCTCCACTTGCCAGATCATGTCCAGTAGGATATTTGATTTGCTTGTATTTCTTGGTTATTTTGCTCAAGATAAAATTAATTTTGGTGAAACTGGGTGTCTTGTACCTCATTTGTTTGTTTATTTCTCTGTGAGCATAGTAAAATCTGCTGAAACTGCTTAGTATTACCAGTTGAGTTTTTGCTCATTTTTAATTTAAAAAAAAGCATTCTTGCTCTGTGTTAATTTTATAGTTATTTAACACAACTATTTGTTATTTCTTGTTCAAGGCTGGCTTTCATAGACCAGTTAGTTTCTGAATCATACTGTATCACAGGCATCCTATTTTTTCAAAGAGTGTTTAATTGGCGTTCGTCAGGCTCTCATTAACTGCATTTTTTGTTTCAGTATTATCTTTTTGGTAATTGACTTAGTGTCCTCGCTGCATCTCTATTTTTAAAAGTGGTAGATAACATTTGAATCTCTGGCAATATCCAGTCATTTTAAGTTTGTAGAATTTCTTCTTCCCAGGTCTTCACTGAGAAACTCGACTGCCAGCTGCAGATTGCAGCAGCAGTGAAAATGAAAACATTTCTTAGGTACGCTTGAGGTCTTTATTTAACTCAGAAATCTTTAACTGGAAGCAATGCTAACAATAGCAACCTTCTCTAGCCTGACTGGCTCAATGCTCCTTCAGGCCTCGATATCTGTGTTTAGTGAGGCTATTTTTCTGTTCTCCAAGATCATGCATGTCTTCTCAAGTTGCCCCAAGTTTCTGCACACATTAGTCAGGGAATCCGGACCACACAGATGGTTTAACCAACTCTTCAGTGAGCAGGGGGTTGATTACAGTGCAGGGCAGGTGTCTTCTGGCAGTGGTGTTCTGGGGTGCTAAGTGTGCCTGGGGCTGTGCAAGGATCCTGGAATGAGCACAGTACTCTGGAGGGGGAAGATGTAGCTGTGGTACTGTGCTAGGAGTTGATTTATGGAGGTGCTGCCCTTTTGCGTTGTCAACAAGGCAATTTTCCTTCTAGTTTTGTTGCTACCTTGTGGAACATCAGCTCAGAGGTACCTGAGCCGTACAAAAGGGGTTGGAGACTTGCAAGACTGTTTCTCAAAGTCCTCTGTGGGTAGGAGAGGGACATAAGAGTGAGCTCTGCCCTCGGCAGAGATGAGAGAAGGGTATTAGAATGAAACTGTGGTTTGTCACCATCACCAGCTTGTCCTGACCAGGTGGGGTTGTCCCTCTAGCAAATGCTGCTGCACCTGAGGCAGTGCTGCTGCTGGGTGCCTGGGGGAGCAGGAGCTGCCTGGTTTGCTGCTGGTCAGGTCAAAAACTCTGTGGAAATCATTTGTATCATCATCTAAAATGACAGAATGAAAGAATTTAAGTTGCCTGGGAAGGACTTTGTTACTGCCTGAAAGGAGAAATTGGATGGAGATGGAAAGGCTAAGTGAAAGGTAAAGGAAAAGAAAAGCAGAGGGAATGAGGGCTGTTGCAGAATTTTTTTCATAAATTAAAAAAAAAAAAAAAAAGCTTACTGACACTAAGTAATAAAGCCCAGGAATGGTTTCTTTGCTTTCTATTTTATATTTTACACAGCTTATAAAAATGATATAACTGTACTTCATTTATGCCTATCAATAATTGAGTCTGTAATTAAGGCTTTTATTACCAATAAACCCTTGTGATTCTGTGTGTAGTGAATATTATTAAAGCCCATTTTTCATTATAAATTCCTCCTGTTGATCAGTTATTAAAGTGGTATTTTTTAATTTTAAAATAAATGACATAAAGCATTTAGTTGGCAATTCTTTTTTTTTTCTTTTTTTGTGAACAAAGAGTAGAAGAGAGCGATACAACAGAGATGATGATGCAAACACTGTCATCTCCATTTTTTTGTCTCACTAAGAAAACATAGAATTATTTTCTTTTTCAACTTTTAATGTGGGCCTTGGGCAGGGTTGACTGAATGTGTTTTAATTCTCTGTTGCTGCATTCCAGTTTTTTGTTTTGCTTTATCCCTCAAAAGCTATGCAAGTTCAAATGCAAGGAAAATAAACTGTAGCAGAGGTTTTCATAAGCTGGTTCCTGCAGATTAACATGTATTTTTGCAGATGCCTTTTTTTTCCTTGTGCTTTGTGTCCTATTACTGCACTGTAGAAACATCCTACAGAAGAAAAAAACATAGTGCTGTGAGTGGACTCCTGATCACTGTAGTTTCATATAGTGTGAGTGATTTCCTTAAAATAAGGAAACAAAAATACTACTTAATCAGCCAAGGTAATGGAGAGGCACACCACGCTACTCACAGGATGCAGTTTCCAGCTAATTGTGTGCTCTTGAATTGTCCTCTTAAGAGAATTATTTCCAAGATGGACTATATGTCCCTTTGTAGCCGGTTTCAAAAACACCTTTGGGTGTTAGAAGCTCTAAGGCAGCTGTCCAGTACCTTCTCTGGCTTTAATTCATTTACATGCTCTGGAAGTGGAGCATCCTGATTACACCTCATCACTTGGAAGGTCACTTTAGCAACTCTTCCAATTAAGTTGTCTGTATTAGTAAAACAGATTTTTTTTTTTCCTCAGATTCTCAGAGAGCTGAAGTCTCTCATGTCCCTCAGGCAGTTGCTGTAAAATGTCAGGAAGTGAAGAAAAATAGTGATTTCAGCATGTAATGTACTGTTCTTTCAAAACTTCCATGATGTCAAATTTCAGGGTTTGTTTAGTGTAGCAGTGGTGTCCTTAGTGGAAGCTAGGGGATGTGTGTCTTCTGTCGACTGAAATCAAATCACCTGTCCTGCTGAGATCTTAATTTCTGCTTGCTTTGTCTTATTTCTTTGGTTGATCTTAGGAAGCATTTGATTTTTTTCAGCAGTGTGAATTTTCAAAGTGGAATGACTCATACACACGTGTTGGTTAAGTTTCCCCATTGCAAATAGCCAGGGTTCTTTGTTTTTACTATTATTAAATGTGCTAAACAAACAGGGAAGTCCCTGATTATTTCTAATGCTGACAAACTAATTCTCTACTGTTACAAGGTGGCAGCTCTGCCACTGAGATCCCTGTGACCCAGTATCTGCTCTGTGTGTATGTAACTTCTTTATTAAAACATTAAACTAGTGAAATTCTGTACTGGTATATTTTAAACACAAAATGACTTTAAATTATACATTTTTACGATTGCTTCTCTTTCTTCTTGTCTGGCATGAAATCTCTCCTCTAGGATTTTTAGTGCTTAGAGCAGAAAGCAGAATAGCCTACCTGCTCTAATACATGCAAGAACATGTCTTGATGGCTGTGAAAGCTTGGTGTGTTTGTGTAAGATTGATTGCTATACTTCACTTTTGAGTTCTTGTTTTAGTTTTGCCCTTCAGAAGTTTTACTAGGATAGTTTGTAAGTGCCAATATTGTACCTTAAGTGGGTGTGTTAGATATTCTTAGGTGCCATGTTCTTTATTGATGTTTGCAAGTTGCACTAAATATTGTTGGGGAAAAAATATAAAGCTAAGCTCAAGAGACCTTCATGAATAATTGTATGCTTTGAGAAATGTTATGCTTAGCTTAATGCACACTTTAATTCTCCAGAAAGCACCCAAGCAAAAGACACAACGCAACAAACTTAATCTTTTTCTCGTCTTGTCTTCAAATTACATCTATCACAGCACCACAAATATTTCTGCTCTTTTTTTAATGCCAAAAAGGTGTGAGTAGATCATGGAGCTATGGGAAAATTGCAAATTATTTTACAGGAAGATTTGTGATAAAAGGACAGAAGTAAGGAGGAAGATGTTGATGCAAATAAATGAAGTATGGAGAGCAGGAGAAGATACCTTAAAAGAAAGCACATTCATTAAACAGCTACTTACATAAATAAAAATTTATAGGATAAAGTAAATCTAACTGATCAGCAGGAAATCTGGACCATATAAAACTCTTCCATCAGAGTACAATTTGTTGAAAACTTGTGTTTAGTATGGAGTTCAGTTTGGTTGTATTCAGCTTGGAGTTGATGGGCTAAGTGCAAGGCTGTGCTTTGCTGTTTAATCTTTAGTCTATGGATAGACTTTTAGATGATGTAAAGCTAAATTTAGGCTCATGGTGGATCATAAAATATGATCCATTTAAATTCTGTAATGAACTCTATCTTTGCTTTTCTGTTTTAGGTGTAACCCTTGACCCTGAAAACCTGCGAAACTGTAACATTAGGCTTCTATGGGTACAGGTCAGCTGAGACCATAAAGACCTTTAAATTCAGTCTTTGGATAACACTGTAAACAGGATTTGTTTACACATCCTGTTTCGTGTGTGTGATGGGAAGAGACGTATGTATTTTGCTTTTGATTTGGGTGGCCTTTCTGAAACAAAATGATCCGATATCTGTATGCTTCCAACGCGAGAGCAAAGCATCTTTCTGGGGATCTAGTGAAACACATCTCTGAGCACATGGCACTGAGCAAGCTTCACAGATTTTAAGAGGGAAAGAATGGATTACTTAAGGTACTGCATTAACTAGGCTTGTTGCTGTCAGGGCACACAGTCCTGGCTCTGCTGTCAGTCACTGGGCTTGCAAGCAGATTGGATCAGTAGTGCTGGTGCACACATCTGTGAAATGTGGTCTAAGGAGGATGATAAGTATTCCCTGGAGAAGGTTGGCTTTCTCTGAACCTGTATGGTGGGTTTTCAGGGCCAGGTTTTGGTATTGGTGGGGCTAAAGGGGTGGCTTCTGTGAGAAGATGCCAGAAACTTCCCCCATGTCCAATACAGCCGGTGTCACACTGATGATGGAGCACATCAGCAATGGTGGAAGTACCTCTGGGATAATGTGTTTAAGGAGGGGGAAGAATCTGCACAGTGGAGATTCAGCAGGAGAGAGGAGTGAGAATATGTGAGAGAAACAGCTCTGCAGACACCGAGGGCAGAGAAGGAGGGGCAGGAGGTGCTCCAGACACAGGAGCTGAGGTTCCCCTGCAGCCCATGATATGGCAGCTGTGTCCCTGCAGCCCGTGGAGGTCCATGGTGAAGCAGAGATCCACCTGCAGTCTGTGGAGAACCCCATGGCAGAACAGAGCCCAAAGGAGGCTGAGGCCCTGTGGGAGGCCCACACTGGAGCAGGTTTGCTGGCAGGACTTGTTACCCCGTGGGGGGTTCACACTGGAGCAGTCTATTCCATGCACACCATGGAAGGGATCCACACTGGAGCAGTCTGTTCCTAAGGACTGCACACCATGGAAGGGACCCCCCCACACTGGAGCAGTTTGTGAAGAACCTGTGTGAAGGTCTCACGTTGCAGAAGGTCATGGAGAACTGTCCTCCTGTGGGATGGAGCAGGGGAAGAGTGTGCAGAGTCCTCCTCCTGAGGAAGAAGGAGCAGCAGGGACAACATGTGATGAACTGACCATTTCCCATCCCCCTGCACCACTGTGGCGGTAGGTAGAGAATTCAGAAGTAAAGTTAAGGCCAAAAAGAGCAGAAGGGTGGGGGCAAGGTGTTTTAAGATTTGTTCTTATTTTCTTCTTATCCTACTCTGATTTTACTGGCAATAAATTAGATTAATTTTCCTCAAATCAAGTCTGTTTTGCCTGTGGAGGTAACTGGTGAGTAATATCTCCCTGTCCTTATCTCAACCCTTGAGCCTTCAGTTGTATTTTCTCTCCCCTCTTCATCTGAGTTGGGGAATGACCTGGTATCCAACCAAGGTCTGCCCACCACAACCAGCCACACAGCCTGTGGGAAAGAACTGCCACAAAAAATGGGAGATGTGGGTTGCACTTCTGCGTGATTGGAGCCCTTGAACATGGTGTTTGACTGCCAGGGTGGGTCAGTGTGTGGAGTTTCTGGAGGCTGCTCAGTTCTGTGCATGGAACAAGCCTCTCAAAGTCTTTTGACTTGGGTGTCTGCAGGAGTGCTCATTCAAAGAGCTTCAGCTCTTAATTAGTTGAAATTTGAAAGGTGTTTATAGAAGCTAAAGGCATGAAGTACTTTTAGGTCGAGTAAAAACTGCCATAGTTCAGATGAATAATCTCTTCCGACCTGTGATCATACCAGGAATACCAGTCTGAGGTCATATCTGTCTGGGGTTACAGTTCTTTCACTGAGAGGAAAAGTCTTCACAAAAAATGATAAAAATGGTCATACCTGTCTCTTAAAGTGGAAAAAAAAATTAAATCCCTGAGCTCCTATTTATCTGCTTTATTTGGCTTGTTCTAATTTATCATATATATAAGAACCATGAAGTTTAATCTGCATATGCCTCATCAGGGTTGTTGGGTCTTTTCTGTCTAGATTAAAATGTAAATATAAGTACAGAAAAGCATCCATATTAAGAATTCAGCAACTGGCTTGTTATAATTGAATTTGTGTCTCAGACTGGGCATTTGTGCTTTAGCTAGTTTAATTTGCATTTGAATGAGTAAGTAGAAACTTTGAATTGGATACTCAATTAGAAAATGGTATGCAGGTACATTCTTCCTTACTGTAGCCTCCAGACACAATTCAAAGTCCAAGTTCTAGGTTTCTTATTCAAAAATTAGGTTTGAGTTTAAGAAGTATTGTTAGGGCTTGTTAGTTCTGTTCTGTACCAAAATCAAATCTAGAATTAACAGACTTAAATTAGGACTTTGTTTCTGAAGTGTTGGGTTTTTTCTTTGCACTGAAGAACAACAGTTTTGATATTTTACTTGCTGGTGGTCTTGAAAAACAGTGGTATCTGGTAAGAGAAATGATTTAAGCAGAGTTGATGCACTGACAATCCCCAATCTGCAGAATCAAATTAGATTCAATTTACTCCAACTGAGCAAAAGAAATATTTCTCTATATATTTAGAACACATGGGAAAAGATCTGTAATTTAGAAGTTAGTTTAATACCACTTTTATGGGGAGGAACCCTAGAGCTTGGCAACACCAGCATTAGTGCTAAGAAATTGCAGGTGGGAGATGTAGGCAAATAAGTACTTGCTATTAAACTGGCTTATTAAATGCTAAAAAAGCCATGGCGTGTCAAGTCTAAAACCCCACTTCAGAATCATTTCTGAAAGAAATGTATTGCAGGGTAAAGAATGAAGGACAGCTGTTGGAGTGAAAGCTCCTCTGGACCCAGGCCCAGAGGAAAGCCAAAGCACAGGGGTTGAATTAAAACCTTTGGATAAACTGAGATACATGAAGTCACACCAAAGTGAAATAGAAATATAGATTTTTAACTTTTAGTAGAAATACACGCTAAGTGCTTTAAACATTGAAAAGCTGCAGCAAAGACCTTAAACACAGTTCTTACTTGCAGCAGTGTTACCTTTTCACAGAATTTCTTTACTTTAGACAAAACATAGATGGAGCTATACTGTTCACATTTTTAAGACAGTGTTCACATAAACAATAAGAGCTGATAGAAACTACATATACACAAATCTGTGTAATACCTATGTACTGCTTGTGTAAGATTTACGACTGTTAGAATTAGACCAGGATAGGTTAAGAAAAGAAAAACTAGAATCGTGTGTTAATTTTATTGGTCACTTAGCAAATATAATCTACACTTCTGTAACTTTAGGGAAGAAGAAGAAGCTATTTTCTACTTGCTGTTTGCCTGCTGCTACTGATTGGCCTTATCATGTAACCCTTTTGAACTCTGCCTTCAGAAAACTACGAGACTATGAAATAAAGAACTTAGCAGGACAGCAGCCTCCTCTGCTCTTTCACCCTCGTCCGAAAAGGAAGGGTATCCCATCAAAAGCTCATCAGACAGCAAAGGGGAAGGAGAAGGCCGAGTGTAAAGTATGACCAAAGATGAATCTTCCCTCCCCAGTGCTGCATGGAGAGGTGTGAGGGTATCACACACATCTGGTGCTCCTGGAAACCTCTAAGCCTTCTGCCTCAAGTACTGGGCTACAGCATGTTGTTACAGGCCCAGGAAATTCAGCAGGGACAAATGAGTATTTGAAGCAAGAAAATGGTAAAAACAGGAGAGCAGAGAGGATACAGAAATTTTTGGTAGATCTATATTAAATGTGTAAGGGGCTAGGCAGCAAGAAGCTCCTTATAGGGGAATATGTTTAAAAGTTCAGCAGACTGGAAAATTGAGGTAGGCTCAGAGGAGTCTTGCATTTCCAGTTCAGGTGTTCACTGCTAATTTCAGGCTAAAGGGCATGGCACATTTGGGTGAAGCAAGTGGTTTATGCCCACACTGGAATTTCCTCTGGGAAGATTTATAGTGATGTTACTAAGAGAGAGGTTCGCATTTAAGACTGGAAGGGGCATCTTGGATCACTGAGTCGGTGCCCGCATAGTTGCAGATGATAATATAAATTCCACTTATGAATTGACTAACTCCCTTTAAAAATTATGTGTCGTGTCATTGCTTCTTCCATTCAGAAGGGAAGAAAACTTCAGCTTGTCAGAATGCAGTAATAATGCATTAGTTTTGTGGCAGTGTTTGCACTGTAGCTTAAACACTTCTATCTCGTATGTTCAGATAATAAAGTCTCCTCTCTTAGTCTTCCCTCATGTGATAGACTCTTTCTTCTTGCAAGTAAACAATCATTTTACTTGTTCAAGTTAAATCAGGTTTTGAAAATGCATTAACAGAAATGAGCTGTTGAGTTGAGGCTTCACTGTGGTTGTTGTACAGTGACATTAATACTTTGTCCCCAGGTATAATTTAGGGGGGTTTTTTGTTGAGCTGTCTGACCATAGTTGCTGTGTCATTATCTGTCATGCCTAGACTTGTCTACTTGTGCAGCACTTGTGAGATGTTCTGGAGAACTTGAACTTTTATATCTTTCGTCTCATTTCTATTATTCTACTCCTGAGGCAGTCCCAGATCTTCCCATGCAGTGCTCTCCTTTGTTCTGATGGCATCTCTCCACTCTGCTCAGCCTTGTCAAAATTTGGTTTGCAAATGAACACAGTGACAGGAGGAGCAGAGCTGTTGACTTGGTTATGAGCTGTAATGTGTCATTGTCTTGACGAAAGCTGTGGTAATTGACACAGTGTTTTCTCCACATCTTAACTTTAGAAGGTTGGTTCATTCATCTGGTAACAGATTCTAAGTACAAATGTGGGGTTTTCAGGACAGAACATTATATTAGTGGAGGAAATGACTGAACTGTGAAAATGTAGTGAATAAAGCAAGATGGATGTGGATAGAAAACTTGATGGATATTTGTTAAGGCACATGAAAGTGTTAGACTTTTATTCTAAAGACTTAGTCATATCTGTTTATACATGATTTTTCTTATAGCTGTGCAGAACTGAACCTAGTTCAGATGATGCTGTTTATATCCTATTCATCATCAGAATTTTCATTTTCTGTTAGTTTGCATGTGCGCACTAATATATCCTTACTACAGCTGATTGAAAGGAGCAATCCAAACAAGGATGTCTTGGATCTTAGAACCAATGCCTGACAAGTTAGGACACAGTTTAGCTCACTGTCCTTGATGTTACAATGTCCAAGGTGACCCACACCTCTCACTGTTTTTTGTTTGGTTTTTTTTCCCCATTACCTCCTGTTCATTGGAAATAGAAGAATTCACATAGCTGGAGGTACAAAGTTCAGGGAAGTTTTTTGAGGCATAGAACATAAAGGAACTTTGAAGGTAAAGGTGTAATCACTTTTTACAGCATTTCAAAAGTAGGACATAATTTAATTGCTCTGATTGTATCATTAAAATTAATTTTTTATGCTTTAAAATATCAGTTGCATTAAGGGATAAAATTAGTGCATAACTGTTTTATGGAGTGTAAACTCAGTAGAAAAGTAATGTAGTGGGAGACAAAAGAGGTAGATGAGAAACAAAGGTGTGTGTGAGAGGAGTGAAAAATGCCACATGAAAAGTCATTATGATGTAGTTTCCTGTGTTCTCTTATCAATCTCCTGATTTCCTGTGATCTCCTGATTTGTTTGGGTTGTCACAGCATTTTTGTAGGACAGGTAAGCAGCATCTAAGTAATATGGAAAGTTTGATTCCTTGCGAACTTCTGAATCGAGTGAAGAAACGAAAACTGCTATTTCCAGTGTGTCAGTAACTGTTCTGGGAGAAGACATGTGCTTCTTTTCACACACATCTAACTTTCCTCACCACACATATGACAAAGAAATTGTTGCTTTTACTGCTGAGTAACTGGACCCTGAGGGAGCAGAGCAGTGAAGTACTAATGGGAAAGAGGGTGGCTGCAGGATTGGCAGGAAGGAGGCTGGACTGAAGGATGCCCAGTACCTGAGAGTCTGCCTACTCTCTTGTTTGTTGTTGAGTTTTCGTTTGTTTGTTTTCCCCACAAATGTAAGGATACAAGTATTGCAATACCTGCTTATCTTTTAAGGAGAGGAAGTATTTGAGATAGTGAAAGACAGGAAAAGACACTGGAAGAATATTGATTCCCAACCAGCATCTTGTGAGTAGAATGATCCTGAATGGTTTTGCTCTGATATCCTGTAAATTCACCAGTTACTTTGTCCTCAGTATTACTGAAAACAAGCAGTCATTTTTCAGAGTGCCAGTAAAGCAGTGCCCTGCTATTTCTCACTTAGCTACTGGAAAGGTTGCTCATTTTATGCACATGTGAACCAACACAAAGAGATAGTTCAAAACAGCCAGGGTCTACTCCCTCGTAATTAGGAAATCAGAATGAATGGTTTTCTATTTCTTATCATGCATCATTTCTTGCCACTACCTACACAGTGTAAATGCAGTGATAAAATGAAAATGAAGGGGGGGGAAATATCCTGTCCACTAATAGATTTTAATTAGGAATATACATAATTCTTTGGAATGACACACAGCTGGACTTAGCTTCCAAAAATGGCATTGTAATGAGACTCATGCTAGCTTTAGCTTTGCCTGCCTATAACTTACGGCAAAATATTTGTTATCATATATTATTTCTATGAAACATTAGCTGACTCTGGCTGTTTTAGTGACATAATAAATTACAGAGGAAGTTATTTCTTTTGGATTTACGACAAAAAAAACCAAAACACAAACCCTCAAGAAATAAACAACCCAAACAACTAACCTAAGCCCTAGCGATGCTGTAACAGGGTGGTTGTAAGACTTCGTGCTCTGGAGTTTAATGTCTGACTTTGGACTTAACAATCAAACCTCTTGTTTTTTTATAAGGCATAGCAATATGGAAGATAAACAAAGATAAGTAGAATGTCTTGCTTTTGTATTCATTTCTCCCCAGCAGAAGGAAATTGGTGGTGAGATGATAAAATACAAGGCAGCCAAAGATGATTGGTGCTGCTGAAATCTCATCCTCCTTGGTTATGAAAGCTAGTTTCCTGCAATGCCAGACAGTGATAGGCCATGGATGTAGCATTTCTCTCAAAGCAGAGGGCATGCGGTCTTGAAGTGCAAAACTGGTTTATTGTAGCATGTTTATTCAGTTTAGGAGGGGTTGCTGGCTTGGTGTGGTTTTCTGTCTTTAATAAAGACAAATCCAAAGATAAATCTGAAAAAATGTAGAAACATTTTTTAAATGGATATATTGACTTTCCTAGGAAGTGATAAATATCACTCTTCATGAGGAAAAATTTTACATCAGGGTGGATGGTTTTGTTTTTCCCACTAAGAGTTGAAGAAAAATATCAGATTAGGCTATCAAGAAAAAAATATTTAAATCTCTATATTTTACATTCAGACATTAAGCTATAATACGAGCTATATGACTTTTCAGTTTTTGGAGCTAGCTGATAAATTCAGTTACAATATTTTTTCTTACACTGCAGTAAATATTCAAGGGATAAAGGCAGGATATATAGTGAAATCACATCTGGCTGTAAAGCAAGTGTAGTGTTAATGTGCCAAACTTCCAAAACTATCTTTAGGTCAGAGAATCGTTTGGGTTGGAAAGGACCTTAAAGGTCATCTAGTCCCAACCCTCCTGCCATGGGCAGGACATCTTCCACTAGACCAGGTTGTTCCAAGCCCCATTCTGCCTGGCTGGTCGCTTCCAGGGATGGGGCAGCCACAGCTTCTCTGAGCAACCCATGCCAGGGCCTCACCACCCTCACAGTAAAGACCCCAAACCTCCTCTCTTTTTGGTTTGAAGCCATTCCCCCTTGTCTCATCACTACATGTCCATGTAAAAGGTCCCTCTCAACTCTCCTGTAGATTTCTGGGAGGCTCCTGTAAGGTCTCCCCAGGGCCTTCCCTCCTCCAAGCTGAACAGGCCCAGCTCTCTCAGCCTGTCTTGATAGGAGAGCTGCTCCATCCCTCTGATCACAGGGCTTAAAAAAACCTCTGAAATGGAGCTTAAAACATGAAGGGCTAAAACTGGACATCTTTCATGCTTAATATGATTGCAAGAATTTTTTGATAAGTCTTACTCAAATACTGAGATTATTAATTGTGTTGTTATGGTTGTGTGGGAAGAGATTGTTACAAGTGTAAAGAGCTGTCTTATTGCCTTTATCCTACTCCCACCTTGTGTGGGAGGAACATGGAAGGAAAATGCAGAGACAGAGAGATCAAACTGGCAGAGACCATATGTAACACTAGCAGGTTAGACACTAGCCTGCTAAAAGGAATTATATCTGTTTGGTATCTGTGTGGATGAAGACTTTTGGACTTCAGCTGTCTCACCCAGAAACTCAAAAAAATTAGAATCTTCCGTGAAAATGAAAACCAGTGTACTAGAAATGAGACATAAAATGGGAGCAAATACAAAATAAGTGACCTTGCAAAGCAGATAAAGATGTTCAGCTCAGAATTAGTGTGATGACTGTTTGCAGTGGTGTGTTTTTTCGAGGAGCTGGAGATGCGAGTCTAAATCCCCTTTGCCAGCACCCGACTTGCAGGATAGGGAGGAAGATCTGTACAGCCATCCCATGTATATTCATAAGTGTTCACTGCAGGGGAAGTGGATCTTGCATGTGTCAACTCCTAGGAAGCATCTCGGCCCCCAAAAGAAATCATTTTCGTATAGAAGAAGCATGTCAACAAGAAAGACTGAGGGGGTCATGGCTTTCTGTGATTTTCTGGTCTCACAGCTGGGCTTGCTACCGTGATGTGCTGACATTGCTGCAGTCAGCCAAGGAAGCTGAACCCACGAGTTGAGGGAGAAATGAAAAGTGCATGCCTGTACCTATTTTCTGGTTGGTATTTTCTTTGTAATGAGCCTGTAAAAACATTGGTGAGTATTGTTTTGGGTTTGTTTGGGGTTGTTTTGTTTTGTTGTGGGGTTTTTGGTACATGCTTTCTTTAGTTTGGTTTTTTCCTTGTTTTCTTTTGTGTGTATGTTTTGTTTTTTCTTCTTTCATCTAGGAAATTTTGTTGGGGGAGTCTTTACTTCTAGAACTGGCTTCTGTGTGAAGAATTATTAAAGCATGAAGCAATTACTGCCCGGCCATAGCTCCTCTTTCAAACCTTCTGTTTGTGCCAACACACATCCTGTTCTTGTTGCTGAATTGTGGATTATGGCTGTGGCGTGCAGCATGCTTGCATGAATATGGCATGAGAAAAGAGGTTTCTGCTGGGAGACAAGAGCCTTGGGGACATGAGCCCTGGGCCTTTTTTTTTTTTTTTTTTTTTTTTTTTTTTTTTTTTTTTTGGTTGCTTTTCTCTTTGAAGAGAAAAGGGTGATCACTTACTACACTGACAATACAATGTGGAGGCTTTATTGCCCCTGGGAGAGTCCAAGGAACCCTGTATGTTCCCATAAAGAAATGTGTTTTGACCTAAAAATTGAACAGTTCACTGTAGGCAGTGTTAGATTAACATATTGCTGTGGTTTTCTGATCTGTTGGTTCAGTGTCAGTTAATTTTTTTGGCTTTGCTTTATAAACAAAGAGCTTTTGGAAGTCTAGCCTACAGTTGTATCAGAAGAAATGCCTGTTAATTTTTTTCTGGTCTCCTCTCAGTGGTTCTAAAAAAACTAATTTTTGGATGCTGTTACAAACCAATGAAGTAATGGGAGGATATTTCTTTCTCTGCCATCTGAAAGTTGCAAAAAACCCTTTTCATAAAATTAGAAATCCCACTAAAGCCTTAATTACTTGACATCCATCCCTATTAGTGAGCGGACAAGGCAGGAATTGGATAAAATTATTTTCTTACTGCTGAGGATTTTTTCTCTTTTCCTTTTATTTTTTTACAGGCTTCAAATTCAGGAGTTGCTTAGATTACTTTCTGAAGGTCCAAAGATGTAATCTTCTGAATATAGGTGGGATTTTTTTTCACTCAGCTGAGTAGCAGAAGAAATACGTTGTATAAAGGCGATGTCAGGATCAAGAGCATTAGACTGTTTTTTATTGGAAGTGTGAAGTTTTAATAGCCTTTTTAAAAGCTATTGTGAAGCACTATTCATATTCTACAAAGGTTAAGTTTTATAGCTTGCTAAAAATGGCATAGGCTTAGGTTATAAATGCATTTTGAATTCTCTAGTACCATCTTAGTGTGGTAAAATTGGAATGGCTCTTTTTTGACCAATGACCAAAACAGTGAAATATATTTTTTTTCTCAATAGACAGTTTCTCCTCTTTTATAATAAAAAGTATAATATAGATATATTTTTTTAATAGAGGAAATGGCCACCAGTATGTGAATATATCAAGTACACTGTGTGCTATGAATGAAAGCACTTCAAGCCTTAAAAGTTAGGTCAGTGAAAAATCGTGAGGGAGGAGATTACAGGCAGCCTTCTGGCAGACTTGTGGTCTGATCCCTCGACACCTGTATCACACAGGACAGGGATTGCATTGGCCAGTTCTGCCTGGTGAATGACTCTATAATTATCAAGGGATGAAAAAAGGCACATAACATGTGGCTAACAAGGAGGCACTTGTGTATCTCTGCAGTTCCTTGGGTGTTTTCAGCCTGAGGAGGCATCTTTGTGTATTCTTGCAGGGGGATTCACCTAAGCATGAGCTTATGACCTTGGACAAAGAAGGAATTCTGACTTGTGTCACCTAAGCTTCTTATTTAAGAAATGAACGTTAGGGGTTGGTTTGTTTTTTTAACTACACACCAGTGAAACATCAGTCTGATTCTAGTTATTTTTGCCATTGTTCCCAGTGTTTTTCTTAGCACATTTATACACAAGATAAACAAGTGAAACTGAGATTGACAATATTAAAAGAGCCTGCTGGCTTTCTTGGACAGAATGTGCTGAAAGCCACAACAATTCTGTTGTATTTCTTTGAGGTTTTGTTTGTTTGGTGGGTGGGGTTTTTTTGGTTTTTTTGGTTTTGTTTTTTTCAAAAAAGGGGAGAGAGGTAACACAAATAGTGGTTCCTGACAACCCTGAAGAACATTTGTGACCTAACATGCTTTTTCCCTCTTCTTCTAGTGTATCCAAGTAACTACAAATTGCTCTGCTTCTCTAAGGCTGTGCAACAGTATGTTTGCTAGAATGCAAACAGTTACGAGTGATTAAAAACAAAATTTCATCTATGTGCACAGTGCTTAATTTGATTAGGGAAATTTTTCTTGGAAATGTTCCCCTCAGAATGTCATCAGTCTTCATTTAGTAGTCAGCGTTGTTGCCTGCCTTGCAGCATGTACAGCTGTGTGGCTGATGGTGACTGCAGAACTCATTAGCCCTTCTGAAGGGCAGGGTAGCAGTAAGTAACAGGAATTAGGTTGTTTTTTTTTTTTGTCTCTGAACATGAGTGTATCTAGAATCTGGCAAATTCTGTGGCAGATACTGAGAGATACACACTTTCTCTTACTTAGAAGCAGCTTTTCTGGCACAAAAATCTGGCAGCTTTTGTGTCCTCTATTGGCTCAAGTCAGGAGGGCTGGAGCAAAGTATGCCTAGTGGGGGATGTCACTTGTAGCACAGAAATAGGGAAGCAAACTCTCAAATACTGTTACTGGGCTCCCAAAATAAAGTGCTGCTCTTGTTCCCTCTAACTTTCCTATCCTAAGCAGTTTTTCAAATTCATTTTGCAAGCTGTAAATAAATCTAAGATCCTGCCACATGTTGAGAACCCTCTGCAAAAACAAAAACAGAAGCAAAACCACCTTTTAAACAGGGTCTGACTTTCTGAAAAGGAGCTCAGAATTTTTACTGTAGCTACAAATGGCTGTGAATAACCATCTATTTGAACTGGTTGTGTGTTTCTAACAATAGATCTTTTCTCTTTCATGGTAACCATAGTGAAATGCCATTCAACTTTACTTGACTTCACAAGAAGCCTGGCATAGAACTTTAAATGGCTAAGCCATTTGTTTAATATAATCTTATAACTGGAGCAAAACTAAAACGCTTTGTTAGCAGTATGTTTTGTGATGCCAAACTTGCTCAAGAAATTCTTGTGAGCTTCTTAATGATTGAGTTAATGTACGTTAGCATGATAAAACTTTAAATATATATTTGTGTTACTGCTTTGAACAGATTCTGAGTTCTTTGCTATGTAATATCAGAAATGAGAATTATTGAATAATGGGCCTAGTCCAAGCACTGGGAGGCAACTTTCCTAGTTTGGAATTTTCACATGTTTGTGTTTAGTCACTGTGATTTTGTGTGTGACAGCAATTGGCTAATCCCAAGTATATGAAAGTGTGTGGTTTGTTAAGAAAAACAGGTAATAAGATTTGGGTTTTTTTCTCCATATGATTCAAATTGAACAGTAGGCCCAAGAGTTCTTACTGTTTGATAAAGCTGTGAATCTCTTTCTTGTGATTCCCTTGTTAAAAAGTGTACTAGTAGAACTACCAAGAGAACCACTCAAGCAAGATAACATTAAACTGGAAGTGTTAAACGTGTAAAGGCAGTAATACATAAACTGGAGTGTTGGAACATGCTGGCAACTTTGTAGAATTCTAAAAATGTGGGGTCACAGATTTAATTTTGGGTTACTTGGCTCCTTCGATACTTACGAATTTTCAATCTCAACCCAGTGAAGATTTTGCAATTCCTTTTTTTTTTTAATTATGATGTAAAAAAACCATTAAAATGTCATGTACTAAGAAGTGTAGTACAGTTATTATCAAGTCTCTAAAAATTGGGGGGAAAAGTCTCTTAAGACTGTAAATCTGCTCCATATTAATTTATGCCAAGTCTAGAAGTTTGATAAGCCCTACATATGGGAATACACAAAGGATGAAGTGGTCCTGCTAAGATGTTTACTGACAAAGCAGCAATTTAAATTGCAAAGAAATTGTGATGGTTTAGTTTAGTTTATTACAAAAAATGTTAGTTCAATGCATCTACAATTCCCAATTTTTTTCTTTATTAACTCTTCCCATCCCAAGTATGAACCAATCAGAGCTGGAGCTATTTCTTATTCACGTGAAAATAGAGGGTTGCTATGGTTGTGTTCTCAAATTGGATAACACCTATTTTTCCATTTTGAAACTCAAAGACCCAGATGGATCATACTTTTATGAGTAAAAATCTGTAAGATTATTTTATTTTTTTTTTCTGCAAACAGGATTAAAGCATTAATGTGGAGACATGGAGAAAGGGGGAAGGCTTTTAATGACTTTTAATCTCAAAGACTAAATATTTGAGCTCTGTTATCCAGCATTTCCTCATGTTTTTTATTCACCTCCTTTTGTTAGCAATGTGGTGTTTCCTACTATGTTCCTGCTTTTCCCATCTGATCCCCATTAGGGTTATTGCTGTAATCTGTAGTCTCCCTGACTCCCTTCTGTGTCCACATCCATACTAGCCAAGGAAAAGGGCAGGTGGTAGAGCATGGAGTGTACATCCATCAAACATCCTGCTAGGAGCACAGTCTGCCGGGTGTAGCTTTGCCTTTGCTGTTGTGCATTTGCAGTGGTGACATTTGGCTTTTTTGTTGGTTTTTTTTTTTTGACTTGTACAAACCCATCAGTATACAGTGAACGTGAAAAAAAACCAAAAGGAAAATACACGACAAAGTTGAAATTTCTGAAGATGTAAACAACACAATTTGCTCACAAACATGCATCTTATCTGGGGCACTTGGGAGGTTTGCAAGTCTCCTTGATCAACAGAAGTTTCTCACTCACTAATGCTTAGTTTGAAATTGAAAATGAAATAAATTCTCTTGGAAGTAGGAGGATTTTTGTTATGATGTCAGTCCTCCATTGCAGAAGATATCATGTTGTTTGGATTTTTTCTGCAAATCTTGTTTGTTTACAAGTTATTTTACAAATTGCTAATGCCTTCTAGCTTGTAGTGGGAGTCTTGCACCAGCATAAGAATGGGAGGGGAACAAAAAAGCTGAAAATCTCAAAGACTTTTCTGTTTTCCCTGACAGTAGCACCACTACTTGGACAGAGGACAATTGTAGGCAACAGAAACAGTGCACTTAAATACTCAAATGCTGTGTGTTTTTAGAATTGTGTTAAACACTTTTGCACAAGAGTAATTGTCCCGATCATCTATATGGCGTTTAGATGGGTACTTTCTGAGGCATTCATCCTATAAACCTACAATTAGAGCACTTAAGCACTTGCACAGGTGCGATGTAGCAATGACACAGTAAGACTAACTCTGAAGTTAATTTTGTGTTCAGAGGGTATTTTCACTAGATTTTGTAGCAAGACGTATAATTAGATCTTTTGTTGCAGGAGGAAGGTTATGGGGTTAGTTCTAGGTTACAGTACACTGAATTCAATAATTTTACATTTCAGCTCAGTTTTTGTTAATGAAAATGAAAAATCTTGTGCTCACCAGTATCCTTTTCCTTAATAACTTTCTTGTTTTTATGATACATAATTCATCAAAAACACCCACAGATATGCTCTTTTGAAATTTCAGCATGGAAATGTCAGAACTTAAATACTTCAGCATAAACAGCCTTCCACAAAATTCTGCCTTCTGATCCATGTGAATGCCATCATGAATGTTTCTTAGATGTAATATTTGGGCTTTGCCATTGGAGGCTGTTAAGGCGGTATGGCTTTGTTGAAGAACAGTGACAATTTCATTGCTGTTTCTTGAGTGAGGATTGTGAGGAGCCTGTGTGTACTGTTCAGATTGTTGAGATTAATACGCTGTGTGCCTTGTGTTGATTCTTAAATACTATTGCCATCTTCTTAATACAAACCCCTAAGCAGGGGATTATTTTACCTACTTTTTTTTTTTTTCCTGATTATGTGCTACAGGGATAATAAACTTTTCAGATATTCAGTGTAGAGCAGCTTAACACTTAGTGCACAGTTCTCTATCATGCATCGTAAAATGAGCACAGAATTTGTTTCTTGTTAGGGGCTTGTTCAGGCAGGTTTGCTGGGGGAACTTAGGTCAGGATAAACAGGTCAGCTCAAGAGCTCAGGGTCATTCTCTACCCCAGAATAGCGGAAATGTTTGGAGATTTACAGTTGTCCGCATCAAATGTACTCATTCAGTTGTTTCACCATATTTTTTCTGGCAGTGCAATGGCCTCCAGGAAACAAGCGCTTAAAAAGTGCTTTGAAACCAATAAGTGTCACTAGGCATCTGAAACAGAAATGAGCCCTATCTGACACATTTTCCAGGGTTGTACTGACAGAGGAAGGAGCTCTTCTCTTAACTTGTTCTCCTGACTGCAGGTGTACCCTTCAGCAGTACCTGGGTGTAATTTGCTCAACTGTGAACTCTTACCTGAGTGTTTTGGGGTGTTATTGGTTTGGCATGTATGCTAGGAGAACTTCCATCAGCTACAGGGCATACTGATAGGGGCTTTTGAAAGACCTTTGGTTGTGTGAACAGTTGGAATGATTGCCTCCAGTTACTTTTAGTTTTTGGAAATACTCTATGACAAAATAGGTGGAAAGCTACCTGAGGGAATTGTGTTGCAACACAGTGTCATGGAAAAGGTGGAAGAAGGTGGTAGAGAGTTTTATTAGTCACAGAAATCTGGAAGATAATTAAAAATGAACTGCAATAAAAATTGCTGTATGATTGAAGGAAGAAGTGAGTGTGTTTGCTTACTATGAAATTAGCTTACCTTTCTGTGTCAAAATTGAGGAAACCAGTTAATCTTTCAGTACAGCAAAAGTCACTATACTGCTAGCAGTACAGACTAAGTACCAATCTGTGAGAGAAAATAAGGAAAAAGCCCCATATAATCTCTGAATCTGTACTTGTAGCAAACATACAGTGAGATTATTTTTTAATGTATTAATTTATTTTTTCTTTTTTTTTAATGGCTGAGGATTGGTATATTTCTGTTGTAAGAGTGATGACTACTCAACAGCTTTCACAATCAGCTGTTGCCTGCCTGTTGGTTAATTAAATGTTTTATTCAGTGAATGATAACAGTTACTGAAGGTCCAGTGCCTGCTTTAGCATGTTGCTTGTATGTGTAGCACGTGTAGAACAGGTGCTCCAGATTCAAGTTTGATCTAAAATCTCATGAGGGGACACATGCTCTCATTTAAAGCTTGGAAGCGCAGGGTGCTGAAGAGATCTGTGCTCACATGGGTCAAACAGTGGGTTTGAGAGTTCCTGGTTGGAGAAATGGTGTTGGTACATGAGCATGAAGTTAATATTTACCGGATTGGTAAATACGTGAATGAAGCTCAATATTCTTAAGGCATTCCCGCTGTTTTGTTTTGCTGGGTGGAGATTTTTTTCTGAAGAAAAAAAACTATTGTACATTTAAAGATTCTGATGAAAATTAGCCTTCCAAAAGATAGCTCTCAAATGTTATATAATTAACCACTTTTGGAAACAAGGACAGACAGATTTTTGAATGTATAATTTACACTGATGTCACAGAATCCATAATTCAGGGGATAAGGAATGGGCTTGTTTGTTCTTGATTGATTGTAATTGCAACCAGATTTCAAAAAAAGAGAAAAAGGTTAAAGACAAAATCTAATGGTAATTTTAACATAGAAAAATAGATGGTACTGGTATGAAAATCGTGACTTTTAACAATGTAAATTGACTGAATCTTAATATTACAATATTCAGTGGTGGCATCAATCAGCTTTTGACCTTCTCTTTTATTTCATGCTGATCAACGCTTTCTGAGGCTATTATATTTTCATCCCCCTGAACAGCTTCAAAAAGTAGTTATCTGGGGATGGGGGAAGATGAGCATGATGGAGCTGTCAGATCTCATGCTCACCAAGTCGACGGAAAATGGGGAATCCGTGATTGGCTGTGGATCTTGTTGCAAGCAGTCAAATGTGCATAGTTAGAGGACACAGGATTAGCTGGCACAATGTGCCTGAGCCTCTTGTCTTACACCAGTCTTGTGGCAGGAAGTCCTTCCAAACTAGTGTAATATAGATGGGGCTGTTCAGACACAGAAGGAAAGTTTGAACTGTCCCCTTCATAGCTGAGAAGTAATTTAATGGCAGATTTGATTGTGGTAATTTTGGATAGATATAAGTGGCTTATAACAGAAGTGTAGTACAGGACAAGAATAAACATTTGTACTTGAACTGCTGTGCTGACTATATTAAGAGCAGGCTAACAAAAGGCTCTGCCCATTAAAGTGGCTAATAAAACTTTGTATGGCACAGTGAAAGTTCTGAGGAAAGTACCAGGTAATGACTTGCTCGGTAATTGTTGTCTTTTTTGAGGCACAGCTTTTTCTTTCATTTTTATTCTTTTTTTTCTTCTTCTTCAGAGGAGAGAGGTGGATGGTGAACACAAAAGAGGCAGAGTCTGTTCATTTACTTCTTGGTATGAATCAGACAGAACTGGCATATCCGGGAGGAGAACTGATGACATTTCTGCAGGAGGCAAAGTTGCTTTCATTGACTTTGGGGGCAAAAGAATCATTCCAGCATTTCCGCCTTTCAGAGCCCTTCCTGCAGCTTTTCCTTCAAAAGACCTCTCTTAACAGTGAATAGTCTTGTCCCAGTGCTTGCAAGGAAATGTTTTATTTTGTGTTGTATATGGATAACACAGAAACTATGGAGTGAGGACACATTTTAATATTCATCTCTTGATATGGAGAAATTAGTTACATGATAGATTTAGAGGAGGCCATGAAAACAGCTATATGAGATGCAGTATTACAGTCTGGGATTGGAAATTCATACGTCAAAGCAAAGATCTCTGAAATGAGAAATTTGCTGTTAGGTCTGAGAAATGTGAATTAGAGAAAGAGCTGTTGATCATCTCTAGGTGTAAATCTTGTCCTCAAATAAGGCTGTAGTATTTAGAGTAGCTTGCTTGCTTTCTCTTAATGATGGCTAGCAGCTGTTAGCAATGCTGAATTTCAGCCCTTGGAGACATGCATAGCAACCAGTAGTGCTCAAAAATACATGATAAATGATTGTGGTGTGGTTGCTCGTTCAGCATGTATGCCTTTGTGATGACCATGAGTGAAGTAGGATTTATAATCATACGTTTCCCTTCCAGGGAAAACAGCCATAATAGCCAGCTGGGAATTACAGTAAGTGATCCTGATCACCCTCCCCAGTGTTTATTCACGTTAAAGACTGCTGTATGGCAAGCAACCAGTTAAAAGTAAAACTATAAATAATTGTGTTAATCAGTGTGTAATATATCTTTGTATTTGTTTATTGCCTTGGGTACTTGATTAGGCAGCTCTAACATACAATTAATCAGTTACCTTCAGTGTTAACTTCTCAGCGCTCTTTAATTAATCAGTTGTGTTGCAGAGGCTCTGCTGGCTTGGAAAGCCAGGAACTGTGCCATGTAAACACTTTTGTTAATGTCAAGTGAAGGTTGCGATATGCTTTTTTTTTTTGTTATTACTAGCTTAATTGAGCTAATCAGCTTTTCGGGGTCTAGGTGCAAGTTCTAGAGGCAATTGTAAACACTAGACAAGAAACATGGAAACGATGTGTCGTGTAAATGCTAGGCAGTTTTTGTGCCTTAACCATCATCATAAGTCTTTTCAAGTGTATTGAAAATGACATGTTTGTTAAGCACCAATACAGCTATGTTGTAATAGTTGTGTATTTCATTAAGAAGGACAATGGGAGGGCTGATTTTTGCCTTTTCTAATCACAGAAAAGCTACCTGCAGATCGAGTAAGCCTGGAGGGGTTTCATCTTGGCACTGCAGATAATAACATAAACACAGGTACTGATGCATTTTGGGTATCAGATCCTATCATAGACTCAAAATGATTGGGTTGGGGTTGGAAGGGACCTTAAGGATCATCTTGTTCCAAATCCCTGCTGTGGGCAGGGACACCTTCCATAAGACATGCTGCTCAAAGCGTTATCCCTTGAACATTTCCAGGGATGGAAGGAGATTTTGAAGTTCTTCTGCGGGTGTTCAGGAGAGCATGAAGAGACAGGTTCTGTATCTGGGATTTTACAAAGAAGCCGTTTGTCAAAGTTAAGCCTTGGGTCACCTACAGTGTTTTTCAGACCCTCAAAATATCATGAATGTAAGCAACACTGATTTTAAGAGTGTCAAGTCTTGATTATTTGTAACAGTTATGTGAACTTGAAAGGAAAACATTTCATTTCAGTCAATACTTTGAATTTAGTTACATTTATGGAGATTGTTTGAATGAAGTACCAGTGGAAGAGCTGTTTATACGTGTTTGTTTCTGTGAGAGCACCAAAAGAAAGAGCAGGATGAGGACTGTAAGAACAGCCTGTCTTGCTAACAGCAGACACAGTTTGAGTATACTACTCGCAGGACACCATTCCTAGTAGTAACATTGAAGAACATATGGTTTATATCAAGACCAGAAGGCTTGTCCTCTGCTAAGACCTCAATATAGATGAATGCTCAGAACACAGTGTCTTCTGCTGGCAACAGAATGGTGACAACAAGGTTACAGAATATAATCTATGTGATTTTGCTTTCCTGTGAGCTCATGAAGGAAAAACAAACACCTTTCAAACAAACAAGGAGTAATGGCCAGCAAACAGCATCCTGTCCTAAGATTTATGAAGGCTGAAGTAAGCAACACTTTGAAGCAAAGGACAGTGAGATAACAAGTGTTACCTCAACTGTTTACATGAGAATGATAATATGGGATGTTGCATCGAAGTCAGTGTTGCACACAAGATATGTTGGCCAGACCACTTGGACACCCAGGCTTGTGTGGACTGCAGGAGTGTGGGTCAATGAAATCTTTGAGAAAATGGGTCAGGTTGAATCAGCTTGGAGATATGATAAATAAATATCACATCCCCTTCTCAGAGAGCTCTCTTACAGAAATTTTCTGATTATATTTGTCAAGGGCAATCTTTCCGAGAAAGTACAACTCAGGACTTGCGACTGTCCATCTTGGTCATGTTGGTTAGAATATACTGGTTAACATGTATTGCCAAGTCAACGTGTTCATCTGCAGGGAGAAGACATAGTAAAGTCTCTTTTCAAACAGCACTGTATTGCCTATCTCATGCCTTTCTTCTGCCTTCTCAAGCTCCTGAAACCTTGAGGTCATACCCATGATAACCCTGACCCACATCCAAGGAGAATCAGCCAGACATGAATTAATTTTTCCAAAGGGGAAGAAATTAAATTAAATTAAATATGGGCTTCCTCATAGTACTTATCTCTGTTAAATGAGAAAATTGTAAGTACTGAAGAATCTTGAGGCTGGTAGCTGTGTATCAAGTCCAAGATATTTTCCGGCCAAAGTAATTAGGGCTCAGCTGATGGATGGGCACGTAGACAGCTCACTATGTTTACATAAGCTCTGTTTTGGTAGGACACCGGGCTCCATATATGACAGTGTTTATTGTAGATGAGCAAAACCTATTGTGGTTTTCATCCAGCAGGATGATAGATGGGGATTCTTCACAGAAAGAGAATGAGAAATAACTGCCAGTACTGACAAAAATGCCAGACCGTGAACTGAAACAGTGAAAAGGTGCTATTGCAAAATCAATGCAACTCCCGTACAGGATAATACAGAGGGGTCATCTGTCTTCTTCCTAGCAGACAGTCATCTACATCAGATACAGCTGAATATGTTAAATGGAACCCTCATCCACAAAAAGAGTATCAAGGATGAGTCTGCTAAAAAAGACTGATGTTACTCCTTCTGCCTGACAGTTAGGTTGGGCTGGTTGGTCTCTGTCACACAAAAAAAACTTCTGTCTAGACATGGGGGTGGGGGAAAGCCTTTTGCTAATAGTAAAGTGGTTATAGAGTGCTTTAACTGTGAAGGAAATAGTCTCCTTTAGCCTTTCTTATTCAAAAGTTCTATTTATTAAAAAGAAGAATTGGGCAATTTTTATATTTGTTCTTTGAAGTTTAGCATGACCTACAAAACTACCATACATCCAAATTCAGGCAGAGGATTCCTTCTGCCAATATTTGTGTACTCAAGTGTATATTTTTCTAATACTGGCTGAAATGCTGCAAAGTAGACATTTTTATTCATTGCACACGTCTGGTTGCTCTAGATAAACTAAGTAAAAGAGAACTAAAATACTGATGAGAGTATTTTTCAGTTCAATCTTTACCTTCCTGTGCTTTGCCATAAGCTTCAATACCGAACTATTTCTTAGCCTGGAAGTTCATATTACATTATCTTTCTAATAGTTGGAATAATCTCCAGACACTGAAAGGCTTATTACTGCCTTAAGTCTAGGCACAGTGACCACTGCTATCAAATGCAACTCTGTATCTGAATTCTTACTGTCCCAAGTTTGACTGTGCAAAGTAGGTAAACCAAATCATCCAAGTACTAAAAGACATTAAAGTCTAGAGGCAGTTTAAATGCATTTTTTCACAAAATCCATCATTTACACCAGACTTAATACCTTAGAATTATAGAATTGATATTGAAGTGGACTTAGAATTACTTTTTTTTTGTTAACACTTACACTAATGGACCAGCTAGGGGTAGTATTTTCCTGATCTGTAGCTCATGAATAAGTAGAAACTGGTGGTGTAATCAATGTAATCAAGCAACCACGAAATGATGGAGCTCAAGATTGTGAGGGGATCTCAAGTTACCTGGCAAGTTCTTCACGCTGATATTTTCCTTCCCTCCTTTGAGCATTCTGCCTGTTAGTCAGAAAAAAAAGTAGGTAGATCACAACTGAGCTTCATTTTGAATGGCCTGTACTGGGGAGGTGGGAGCAGCAGCAGGCTGCAAAGGAGGGATTCAGAATTATTGCACAGGCACACAGTGATGGCGTTAGGAAAGCCAAAGCTCACCTGGAGCTGAAAGTGGAAATGGACATCAAGGACAGCAAGGCAATCCTGTGCCACTAGATGGGCAATAAAAGAATAAGCAAGGAAAATGCTGACCTGTTGCTGAACAGGACAGATTGAGTGACTGCACACAGATAAGAAGTCCTCAGGTAGACCAAGTCTCCAGAACTTTCTTTCCCTGAGTTTTCACCAGGATCTCCCAGAGATCCCAACAGGCAAACTGCCCACAAGCTGGCAGTGTGCCCTTGAAGCAGACAGCAAATGCTGTATGGGTCTGCGTTAGCAGGAGAATAGCACCAGGTCAAGTTAAACAGTAACTCCCTTGAACTGGTATTCCTAGATCACATAGGAAAAACCACACTTGATTTTGGGCTTGTAGATACAAGACAGATGTGGATAAACTGGAGCAATTGTGGTGAGGAGCCTGCTGTACAGGAGGGGCTTTTATGATTCTATGATCTGCCCAAATAAAGCCTTGAGGAGCCTCGATGGGTCTCATGGCTGACCCTGGTTTGAGCAGAGGAGCTGGACTAGAGGCCTCCTGGGATCCTGTTTAACTTGATTTACACTGTGAAATAGGTCACTCGCTGGATTATTGTCTTTCATCTGCTTCCCTCCTTCATTCATAGTTTTGATACTGGATATACCTGAAGATTGCGTGAGATGTATCGTAAGAGAAGCAAAAGATCTTTTGATACCCTGGTTTGGGGGCTTGTCCAATAGTAAATTGTGTTTGAAAACTAGGTATTAATAGTGAAATGTGATATGCTTGGAGTTGGTCTGAATTGCAAGGTTCTCTCCCTAATGGTAGCTTGTTAGCAATATTCAATCCTAGCACGATTCATTGATTTCCTTACTTATTTGGGAAATGTATTGTGTTCCCCTCTGACTTTTCTCTCCTTCCATACTTTATTACAAAGGCCTGTGTCACAGCATACATTTCTTGTTGACACAAAATAGCAGGAATATAATACCATGTACTTGGTAGTCTGTGTATCATAAGCATTAGATACCAGACACACTGGTGCCAAACTAACTAACAAAATCATTTATCAGATCACTTCAGGGGTTTTCCTGCATTTGCTTTACCACTCTTTGAAGTGATGTAATAGGCTCTGCTGACTTCTTGTCAGCAGGGAATACACAATGCGATGTCTGGCTTTTGTAATCAAACCTCCTCTGTGCAGAGCTGTAATGCGACTCCTGAATTCTCAAATACAGACAAGTCCACTTTCATAAAAAGGCAGTTCAGTATGAATGACACATGCAGAGCACTAAAACTTCACCTTCAGCATTCCCCCGCCCCTTTTACTAAGAACCATTTCTCAATTGTGCATTTTTCAGAGTAGGAGTGACTTAGGCCAGGTCGCTTGAATCATTTAAAGCTGACAAGGTGGAGAACTCATGCATGCTGTGTATACTTTGATAAAACAGTTGTGTTTCATCAGGAGAATGCTCTAAACTGTTGATCTTTGCTCAGTGTGGCCTCTATTTGGTATATGAATGTGTAGTTGTGATGTTGCTCCTAGCCAGCAATGAGTTCTTTCTATCTCCTCCCAACAACATTGTATGTAAACATCAATATAAGGAAAATCATATATGCCTTTTGATGCATTTAGTCTGCAGGGATCTTTAAAAACCTTTACTTTCACTGAAAAATAGATCATCTAAGTATTTTTATCGAAACAAGCCATTATGTCGGCAGGTATTGCGTGCTTTGGCCTTCTAAGGAGAAAAAAAAAAAGTGTAAAAAAACAGTGCTGAAGTGCCTGTTTCCTTGCTGGTGTTTTTTCCTGTTGGTTCATGAGCAGAGACTTCGGTTCTTGGGCTTTATGTCTCAGGGCAACAATAATTTAGAGGGCATAGTTTAAAACTCTGTCTGCTAGAAAGCTTGACAATTTTTATTTAAAAATCTGTAGTTTTTTGGTTGTTCAATTTCCAATCCTGAAACTTTTGTTATTTTATGATCTTCCTGAGAAGCTGATGACAACTGCAATTAAAAATATAATCACTGAAGACAATAGTACTCAGCATTCTCTAAATATGCCATTATTTTTCAACTTATTGTTCAAGGGTATTTGAAGAAATTCTGTATTTCAGTTGCATTATCCCACTCTTATCTGAATTCAGCATCTAAATAAGCTACCAAGTGTTGTGCTTCATTGCTAAACATCTGCTCAAGCTGGATCATGATGATTTTGAACAACTGGAGCAAGATTTCCTGAGCTCTGCAGTGTAAATTGGAAAACTAATTTGGCACCATGAATGGATTTATTGCCACATGGGCATGTATTGTCCAGAGTCTTCCACCAGCCTTGCTTTCAGAGATCTGTAGTTTATCATGAATATGGAAGCTGTGTTCTCGAGTTCTTGGCCTTTAATCTAGGGAGTATGTGATCTGGACAGATTAACTAAGTATTCTGGGATGTCATTTTTTCATTTTGAAATGAAGTTTCACACACTGTGGGCTAGCTAATTAGACCCATTTAGAAAGCAATGAATGATTTACTCCATTTGAAAAAGGGTGTGAAGTTAAAGAACCTGATAACTGCTGAAACTAATATAGAGTGGTTAGGTCCCACTTCACTTTAAAAATGTCAGTCTGTTAAGTAACTTCTTTAGCACTTAGCTTTTGGTAATTACTTAGAGACTCACCATTTGCATTCCTCTTCCAGCTACTTTGGAAATGGGAAGAGCTGTGGCTGCCTGGGCTGCCAAGAGCTGCTGTCTCCTTTCAGTGCAGAGCCTGGCACTCATAAGGTCCTTCAGCTGCACCTCCCTTCCCGCTTGTTCGTCCCACTGATGTCAGTCGGTGACCTGAGGTGTTTGTGTGTCTGTCAGGGCGGAGACCCTGTACATAACCACCTTGAAATGAGGGCTGGTACGACCTTTTTGTGTTCCATGTTTGATTGCCAAGTTCATTACTCTGCTGGATATGAAGTCCAGGCTCTCTAAGCTCAAATCTGTGTTAAACAGTTGATTTTTCTCTTTTTATTTTGTTCAGCTTTTGTGCTTGAAAAACAGAAATGGTAATACTGCTTTTTCTGGGTAGCTTATGTAGGCGTAGCAAAAATGCCTGTAAACTGGCTAATTTAAAAAAAATCTTTGTTATTTAAAAATAAAATTGTATGAAGTATATGTCAAATACATGAGGGTCCTTACGTGTGCTAATTTTTATATTGACTTCAGCTTTTTTACACTACACTGGTACGTGTTTTGCAATTAATTTCAAATGGCAAAAGGTTGAAAACGCAATTTTTTCCCCTTTGTCAGCTACTTCATTTTCTCCAGCATTGTTGAAACCAGTGTAGCACATGTGTCGTGTTGTCTGCTGGATTTATAAAGCAGGATGTAATTAATTAAGATTAATCTCTCCAGAGCCAGTTTCTAGATCAGGTGAAACCTCTGGCCTTGTCCTCTGTTTTGAATGTGCATGTGTGCTGTTGGTGGGTGGAACAGAGACATCCACAGAAAAGTGAGTGGCTTTCATTTTGTTCAGAGTGTCTGGTTTGTTGCTTGGGGAGGGCAAAGTGCAGGAGGAAGAGGGAATGTGCCCAGATGAGCTGTTTGCTTTTTTCTTGCCTTTCCCACTTTAATCTCGGAAACTTTATGGTGAGGAAGTATGACCTGGGATCCTCTGAAGAAAAGAAGTAGCAGGTAAATCAGTGTGATATTAAGAGCTGGAAAATGAGACAGGAAACACAGGACTCCCTGCTGGAGTGCTTGATGCTTCTGTGACCTAATGCTTTTCCTCTGTCTCCTCCCCAGTAGAGCTGGGAGGGTGAATATTTCCTACCAGAAACAGCCAGGATTAGTTATGCATTTAAAGTTCACCAGCAGGAGACCTTCAGGGCTTTCAGACAGCTGCTCTTGGAGCATTGATCATTCATTCAGGTTGTCCCAGTGCATGAGAAAAGTAATTCCTATTGGTGAGGCAGTAAGTAAGTATGCACTGTTTTCTTAATTTGCTTTCTGACATCTCTGAGGGAGCAACCAACACACTTAAAAGTGCCCCCAAATTATTTTTTTAAGTTGCCCCATAAAGGTAGATGACTTTTAGTCCAGAGCCCTTATGACATGAGAAGACAACTGTGTCCCAAGTCTCTGTAGAATACTGTCTCTTCCCTCCTCTGATTTCCTTTAGCATTTCCCATGGTACTGGAATTGAAGGGCAGGGGAGTGGCAGAGGTAGCCCCTGGTCTGTTTGCTTTCTTTTTGTGTTCAAAAGCATGTTATCTTGAGTTTGAAATAAAATGTTTCATTTTAATGACCATAAAGAATTGACTTTAAACAGTTATCTATACAACAAAAAATAAAAGCGTATTCAAACCCACTGTATCCCAGTCTGTCAGCCTTTGTGATTTTCTTCTGTTCTGTACTCAAGAGATTTGCCCAAAGCATGGAAGAAAAAGCCATCTCCTCTTTGTGCATCTAACCCTTCTGGGAGACAGTGCTCTCATTGCTGCACCCCATCTACTGAATTTAGAGTCAGAATATGGCAATGGAAGACATCCAGGGTAAAGTCACACCACTAAACCTTTACAGTCTGTTGTCATGTACCTTACAAAGACAGCTTTCATACTGACTGCAGAAGGGATATAAAACATGGGTTGTAACAAGGATTTGTTTGCTCTTGGCTTACACACAATTCTCACAAAATGACTACAAAGATATAGGGAAGAAGGAAATAAAACTGTGGAGATAGTACATGTCCAGATGGTTTAATACCATATGTTGATATAATCTGCACCAACTCTGCTCTTTTCCTTGATTCTTGGATGGTAGTACAGATTATGCTAAAAGTAATCCTATTCAATTGTCACTTCTTTTGCTGTAGGAAGAAAATGCAGGCATAGGTCAGGGTGTGTGAAATCCATTTTCATCCCATCAATATTATTCTCTACCATCAGAATTAACAACACATGGAACCACATAAGTTACCTGTGGTTGTAGAGGGGACATGACATTAATTTCTATTTGTTTCTTTCGTGATCTCACAAAGAAAAAGAATGGCAGCATTTATCCTTCCCTGTGAAGGGCCACATACTGGTTAATAAAGTCTGCATTTACTGATAAGAGTGACAGCAGTCAGTCAGTCTGTGCAGATGTGTGAGAAAATGAAATCCCTGTAAATGTCCTCCAGATCAGTAGATACCAGCTAATTTCCCTGTTCAGTAGAGCGGATAGATATCCATCCAAATATCTAATATCGATATCCTGAGGAGGCAGAATAGCTGGATAGTCAAAAATGCAGATCCTTCCCCCATCATCTCTCCCCAAAGTGCAAAGGATGCTGATTCAAGTAATACTGATTCACTGGGAAAATAAATGTGCTCAGGTGTGCTAGCATAATCTGCAAAAAAGGACTTGCTACAATCAACAATGATGCATTTCAACTTTGAAACTAGATGTTTCTTGGCCGTGCCTCAAATCAAGTTCCCTCAACTCTTCACTGCTGTGGGAGATAAGCTCCTCCTAAGTGATTCTGACTGAAGACTTCCTTGAAGAATTGCCCGGAAATTTAAAAAATTATATGTATCAGAAAGTGGCTTTAGATCATCAAGAGAAGATCACGAAATCACAAAGAACCAACAGCTCTGTAAAAGATAAGGAGCTTACAATGCTTCAGGGAGAGCATGGGCAGGATCACTATGTTGCTTGGGATGGTAGCTAGAAATAAATGGATGAATATTAAACTATATTGTTGAAGTTGCTAGTCGTGACAAAATATTCCTAGATAAATTTTGTCTGAAAACAAATGAGGAAAATTTTGGATTCTTCCCTTGAAACAGAAACTCTGTGTCCTTCCTGTGAATTATAGTATCTTTCTACCTCTCTTTTTCCCTTATGTTGGAGAGCACAAAATAGGAGAAAGGACTTGTTTTGTTAATCCTGTCTTTCTCACAGGAACAGACTTTCCATTGAAAAACTAGCTGTTCACGAGCTCTTAATTGTTGCAGTCTTAAAACTAAACAGATTTTTTTCTCATATACATTTATTTACTTATTTTAAGGGTCAGAAAAGTTCACTAGGAAATTAGTTTGGTAGTTGCTAACAAGAAAATTGTTTCAAATTCTAGTTATTAGTAGTTGAAGCTATTAAATTAACTTGAAGAAGTAACATAAACCATTGTGTGCTTTTTTTGATCTTGGTGATTTATGGTAATGGTGGTATCTTTTAAAAATTGTGTGGGTTTTTAATTGAGATATCTAGAGAATCTCTGTATGTAGTTTGCTCAATATCAGGGTCTCCATGAAATAAAGTTTTATACATTGGTGTCATTGTTACATCCTCTAAACATTTTGAATGTTTTATTACCAGAGGCTAGATTAAATGCCTGTGCAGTGTTCTCTTCTGTATGCAGTGTGTGGGAAATATATTCCAATCTCTGTGGAAAGAAATCCATCACTTACATTATCTGTGAAAAGTAATGCTCTCAACACTGATCTGTTACATGATTTTGCAAATATTTTTTTTTTCTCTAGTTCCATAACTTTAAAAATATTGGTAATGCTTGGAGCAAGTTAATGTCAGCATTTTTACTAGAAAACCTTTACTTTTTGTCTGCAGAAATTGTAAAATACTGAAACTGCTTATTCAGCATTTCATCTTGCAAACCAGTGACTACAAGATCAGCATTTGTACCAGCGTGATAGAAATGAGGATGCTTTTTTTGCGGCCATATGAACCAAATCTTGATAAATATCTGAACAGTCCTTGAGGCTCCATTATGCTATGTTGTTATTTTGTGTGTTGGGCCTTCCTCAGGTATCCAAAGTCACTTACCTAAGGGAGGAGATCTGCTGCTCGTGTAGACCTGCAGCAGTGGCCAGCGTGGATTTGCTGGGCTCCATGGGGAGGACTTCTGGTAGCTTTGGGTTTGTAAATGTTCCTGTCCAAGGCAGAGCTGGAACAGTTGCAGGCTTATGCACAGTATATTGCTTCTGTTGATAACTTCCTTAAAAATACTGTTTTCTGTTTGGGATTTTTTTTTTTTTTACAAATATTTTGAGTACAATAATCACAGGAGTTTATCTGACCTCTTGGGCAGGTGTGCATCTGAGCCAGCTGTCTAAACAGCATCTGCTCACAGTCAAGAGGGCATGATTCACGTGAGGAAGAATATTGTAGTTCCCTAGAAATGCCATTTTCCCTCATCTGAGCATAAAGGTGATGCTGAAGCCTACACTGAGTGTAATTACAGTTAGGTGAAATCAATTTTACCTGAGTTTACTGCTTTATTAATTTTTCTTATAGTTAGAGAATGGCTGTAGATGGTTCTGTTGGGGGTAACAAAAATACAGTGAGATAAATATCCTGAGGTTATGACTTTAGTACTGTGTTTTAGTAATGAATGCTTGGTAAGCTTTACATCAGCATACAAAAAATCAGTCAAATTTCTAAAAAAACATACTTAGCCCTGATAATACTTACCTTAAAAGGGAGATAAGTGGGAGTTGCTGAGGAGCTGAAATGGAAATTTTACAACATGAATAGATAATCCAGGAGTGGTAGTGTATTCAGCTGCATTTTTTGGTAGGTTTTCTGTATGCTTCAGATACTGGTGGAAACATCTTTGTACTCAGCTCAAGGACTGTTCATGAATCAAAATTAATTTGTATGCTAAAAAAAACAGAGGGCTTTGACATTACTAAGACATATGGGCAACAACATTCAAAAAGCCCAACTTACTAAACCACAGTTTGGAGAGATACACAAAAGATACTCGTCTTGATAATTTTCTAAGAAAACAAAGAATTTTTTAATGGCTTATAGTATCCAAAGGTCCCTTTACATATTAGGAAGCTTAAGATCCTCAAAGTATTCAGTGATTTAACAGAGTCAGATGAAATTAGGATTCTTAATTTTTTTCAGTGTTCTCTGAAATTTGTTTTTTGTGTCATATAAAACAATTTTCATGTTAATTTTGCGGTGTTTGGTATTGAATCACTTCAATTCAGTTAAAAATTAATCAGTTTAAATTTTTTCTCTATCTAACCTCTTGTTATTCAGTTGTTTCTGCTCCCTCACCTTTTTTACTGGTATTTTTTCTCAATGTTATGCTTCTTTCAGTGATATTTATGAGACGAACCTTGACTAACAAGAACAGCAAATTTCAGATCCGTCTAGAGTGACATTACTTAAATAATAAATCAGCAATTTTTTTCTCATAATTCTTTTGGTGATGTGTTTCCTGTGATTTGTTGCAGTTTATGTTACAAGAAAGTTTACTTCTTAACATTTCCCCATACACACCTAATGGTACAGATCAAGCCCTGTCTGCATATATGCTAGAGAATGATTTCTTTGATGATCAGCTGTTAAGTTCTTAACTTCATCTTTTGGGTGCAGAGTCTATTTTTTTGTTTCCCAGCAGCAGGTTTAGAATAGTTAATCTCAGCCTCAAGAGATGAAGTGCCCTCTCAGCAGCTGCCAATGTGTTTTGGAGACAGTGGTCTGGCATATCTAACAATACTGCTGTAATTCTTCCTAACAAGTAGATGGTGATCCTGGTTTCCCACCAAAAGGCTTTGATAAAATCCACAGAGGTGGCTACTGAAAGGGCAAATAACACCTATTTTAGCAATCAGGTGCAGAGTTCAGGGCAGGGGGGAAGCCTTCTTTCACAACTTGAAGTCACATTTCTTTCTCTTCTTTTTTCTTAAAATACTCCTTTTAACAAAACTCACATTCAGAGGATCTTTCTTCCCTGTGGTCTTAATCTGATATTGAGTTTCTTAATGGAAGCACCCTTGGAGCGTTCCAGTTTTGATTGGTTGTAATTCTTCTTTTTCCAAATGCCTCTCCTGTAGTTAGCTGTTCTGCACAGAGAGTTAGAGTTTCAGATCTTTCCTTATTCTTCAGGAGACAAATTTTCCTCTTCCTTCCACCTATTCTTTTTCTGGTGTCCCAGGATTGAGTTGAAAAATTAATTTGCCCTTCAGTTAATCAAGGCTCTGTTCTGCTTCCTTTCTCATCAATATCCAGCACATCTTAGCTGTTTAGGACATTGTTAAAACAGATTAACCTTAGCTGTAGATTAAGAACCTAAAATGTTTGCTGTGATTCTCAAGGGAGAGCCTTACAAGTTTAAAAGAACAACTCTTCAGTTAATGGCCAGATGCTTCTTGAACAAACTTTGGGATTGACAAAGCCTTAATTAAATTGCTTAAATTCTCAGGTGTGGATCTGATCCAGCAGTTGTTGAAGCTGATTGATATCAGCAAGCTTTAGACAGACCCAAGTCTAACACAAATGAGGTATTCTAGTACTGTCACACAATAATTACAAAACAATTCACCAGCTTCTTTCTGTCTCTAGCTGGAAAACAATATTGTGGCTTGTGTTTTACACCAAATGGCAACTGGAATACAAGGTCTCTAGGATGCTTTGGTAAAGTCTCTGGAGCTACATTTTTATTGTTTATCTCCATGCTATTACGAAACTCTAGAACTAGAGGATACTGGGTGATTTTTGGAGCAACATTTTAACCTTGCATTGTCTTTTTGTCTTGAAATTGTATTAGAAGTCATCATTCCTTGAAGGAAAAAACTTAATATATGAAAATCAGTCAAAATGAAAGGCCTCCATTGAAGTCAACATCCATCGGGTATCTGAGAGTTCTTCTTGCCCTTGTTACCTAATTTGAAGAGGATTAGATAAAAACATAGTATTTCACTGTAAATAGTTAAGAATTGGCTTGACAGGGCCATGCATAATCTGATCTAGGCTTTTCTTTAAACAGAAGGTTGTGCTGGATGATTTCCAAATCCCCTTCAACCCAGGCTTTGTTATGAGTCTGTGATTCTACAGTATGTTCAGGGGCACGGTGGGTACACATCTACCCAGAGCTGGCTAATCTTAAAGATGTATCTTTGGCTGACTTTCTGCTTGTGCTGATCTGTATTCCCAGCTCCTCTAAAAGCCCCCTATAAAGCAAAGCTGTAAGTGATGAACACCAGAAGAACTGGGAGTGCTGCTTCTGTACTTGGCAAGAGCAAGCTTTTTGGAGCACAGTGCTCTCTGCATTTTAGGCCTGCAAGTAATGAGTGGAAAACCAAAGGAGGACTGGGAGCGTTAATGGAGGTCCTGGAGACACAACAGGGTATCCCACTAAGCAGAGTAAAGAAGTCATTTATTACTTTCTTCCTTTGAAAAACTGTTTGCTGGGCCTTTTAATGTGACATGGAAGATTTCACATGTGTTTAACAGCAAAAAAAAAAATGTATTTTTTTACAGCTCACCTTTATAACACTCAGATTTTAGAGTGCTGTGAGATTATGTGGGAAGAACTGGCAGTAGTGAAAAAGCACCTGGGTTGGGCCTGTGATGAGTCCCCTGTGCAGTTTTTTCCCCTATAATGTCCTGTCACGTGTTTCTTCCAGATGGAGATGAGTCCAAGCCAGGTTAGTTTGTAGCTGGGGAAACTGTGGGCTGAGTTACAACCTGAACTTTTATTTTATATGCACAAAGAGGGAACACTTGGTGCTCTATACTTTTCTGCACCTGAGCAGGAAAGAAAAGAAGAGGGAGGGAAGTGTGGGGATTGCACCTATGAACAACTTGTGTTGTGTGTCCTGTTACAGTTGGGGAGTTGCCTGATGACACCTTATAAAAGCTGGGGAAAATGCTTTTAATTCACAGCACGTATGTCTGTCTGACATACCTCTAAGGGCTCATGCTCTTCATCTGGCTCTGGCATGTTTTCCAAGATGAGGGGTCTAAATTCCTTGATCAAATCAAAGAAATCCACAAAATTAAACTAAATTTTAAACACCTTATTACAAATCCTTGTTCAAAAGTTTTGATTCAAAAAATCAAATATCTAAAAGTGTACAAGGATTTTGTTTGCTTTCCTCTTAGGATATCTTCAGAGATCTCTTCAAATAATAAGAAAAAATTGTTTCTTCGACAACTTGCAGCCATGAATTTGCTGAGTTGGGATGGATTTGGGATATTAGGTGTTTGATTTGGGGTATTTTGAATCTCCATATATATTAATTGAAATTCTAATATGATGAATAGAGGATTCTGTAGGTTTGAACCAGTTTTCAGAATTTTGCTTATCCATAACAGCAGAATTTTGGGGGATCTTATGTTGTGTAGAGACAGAATAATCTTAAGCAGCAGTGCAACTGGTTGTGCTCAACCCTGGGATGCCAAGCTGGATATCTTCTCAGAGTGTGACTAAGGGGCAATTCAGGAAATCAGATTTCTCCATTATACGTCACTTTGATCACCCAAAGAGCAATACTGACTTTCTAAATTAATGTCTGTGCTGTCTTGCTCATACAGAAATATATCCCTGATAGAGTTAATGTTTTTGAGAAGGACTCTGATTTGTAAATGTTCTTTATTAATTTTTAACTGATGTAAAATATCTGTGGCTTATTAAGGCTTATTGTTCTGTAGTTTCTGCTACTTTTATTTCTTCCTCCCTATTAAAAATAATAAAGTTACTGTCCAGGAGCAGCTTCACCAGCTGTATACTTTTCTGATGAAAAGCATGAGGTTATGTGGTAAGGGGTGAGTGTTCAGACCTGTTGAGCAAAGAGTACATCACTTGCTCGTGGCTGATCATCCTGCACCAGCAGATGCAGACTCTGCAGCCTTCCTAACTCTTCATTTTCCATCAGCCCTTGGTAGCAGCATCCCTGGGGATTTGTTAACAGGAGAACTTACGGGGAAACGTCATTTCGGTAAGCCAGACCTGGAAAAGCATGAAATAGCTGTTGCTCTTAGTGTCTCTTTTGTCTGGATCCCTCCAGAGCTGGCCTTTATGTGCTCACAGAGCTTGTGGCTGTGAGCCCAGGATTTAACAGGTTTTAAGATCTCTTGAATCTATGAAATGTTCTGTCCCTAGGAAGAAAGCTGTCCTTGCCTCTTAGCCCTTCTTATCCCCCACTGTTTAAAACAAGCCAACCAAGGCACCACAGCAATGGCATATTTACAATTGAATGCCTGGGTTAACCTTGTTAGAGAAGGTAATTTCGGTCTCTGTCCTTTTGTGAGAGATGGCTCTGCCCCCTTCTGCAATTTCAGGCCTGGATTTGAGGAAGATCATCTTAAAGACTGAGGTTTCCATGTGCTGCTGAGGCTGCTGGTGAGCAGCAGGTGCGACCTGTTCCACGGTGGCATTCCCAGCCCACGGTACAGCTTCTCACCTCCAAAGCACATCAGTGTCTGCTCACTGCATCCTGCTTCCCATGGCTGTTTTGAGGGCAGGGAAGTGGGGAGAAGAAGTGGAAGAAGAAATGTTTTGCCCTTCATTTTGTCCCTCTGCCTTGCTTGTTTTGCGAGGGTTTGTGGCAGTCTGCCGCCAGAGATGTGCCTCGCCTGGTACGGTGCAGGCTGAGTCTTCAGGTTGCTTCATGCCACTGTAGTAGAAGCCCTAACAATGCCAACATTTGAAATGCAGAGAGAAATTGTGGTATCTGAGCAGTATGGAAGATTGTAAATCTGTAATAACTGATAAAAATATGCTGACATCTCTAGAATCAAGTAGATTAGATGTGTGTTTTAATACTTACTCCACTGACTGCTTTTTGCTGTCACATAATTTTTGAACAGAAAATATAAAAGAAAGTATAAAGGAGTAATTCTGGTATTTGCACACAGTGATTTTGAGTATAGTGGAATAGCAAATTGTTAGAAGGACTGATTACTGTGCTGTAGTGGAAAAGATACAAAGTCTTGCTTTCTCTTCTCAATTTTCTGACAGGCACTCAGTCAATTTAAATTGTGTTTAGAACATGAGGTTAATACCCAGGAGACCTGGAGTTGCATTTGTAATTTAATGTATTATGGGTTTAATTTTCTAAGTAGCCGTGCCTCCGAGTAACACTTAAAAGCAGCAGTTTAAAGCTGCTTCTTCCCACGTTATGTTTCATGAAGAATGAGCTGAAAGCAAAATCTGTTTTGTTTTTCCAAAACACAAAATGGTGGTTTTGTTTTCACAGTTGGGTGCCAAATGATAACAATTTTTTTTATTCATGCGATTAAACCTGGAGGTTAGAATTTCAGCAGCACTTTATAAGTTCATGTTTTGACTTACAATACATATAGAGTGCCTTAAAGAATCACTTGAAAAATTATTACTGTGTTTGTTCAGTTTATTTATTCCCCTGATATATAAGGCTGATGTGTCATAAAACCCCCGAAAAGTCTCACAGAGCTGTCACTATCACACCAATTTCAGATTTTTCTGTGGAAATTGGTGAACTTTTATACTAACTGTGCATCGAGAGCGGTTATTTGGCAATGCCTATAGAAGCTGGATTAAATAGCAGGTTTTGTGGTTACTTCAGAGGCAGCTACTCCTGCAGTACCCATCCCTAGAGTGGAAATGCAGGTCAGCCAAAGGAGCACGTGTGCTGTAATCCAGTAACAAAGTGTTAGGTAAAACTCAATGTGCCTCGGTGGGCCTGGGCCTCTGACATTGCTTCCTGAGCTGTTCTGCCTTAAACCTGATTGTGTTGGCCTGTTTGGGCAAAAGTCAACAACATCACTTAGATCTCTTTGAGTTTGTTGTGAAACAGAGAATTCATTAGCCTGAAAGGGACTCAACAGAGAGAGTCCTGTGAGTTGCTTGGGTAAGACTGAAGGCAAGAGAAACCTTTGGGCAAAATTGTGAGTTTTTTGTCAAGGTTTCTTTTGCTCCCAAAGGCTGTGGACATTAGCAAGTTGTTTTTTGTAGCAAGTTGTTTATGGTAAGTGTAGGCATTATGTTTGAAACCCAGCCTGTTTTAGAGTTCATTTTGATCTTCAAGGATGTTACTGGACAGGTTCAACCTGCTCCATGACCTGCAGGTAAAGCCAACATTCATTAACCAGTTATCTGCATGTGCTGTATACGTCAGAGGAAAGCATCAGATAAGAGATCTGTCCAACTTCCATCTGCCTACTTGGGCACCTGGGTTAGATATGAACATACTTAAATCAAAAAAGTCAACAGCTAACCACATGAAGGCAGAGTTACCGCTTTGAATTGCCGCCCTATCTTAAAAATAAGAGTTGCCTGTGTGTCTTGGTTCACTTGAATTTCTTATTGTGAAATACTTAAAACTTTGGCATTTTGGGTTGGATTTGTTTTCTAATTTTCATTATATAGCTTAGTAATCTTTTAACTCCGTGTGTTGCATGGGTAACTAAAACCTCTGTAGGTAGGAAAAACTGTGTGAGCGTAGTAGGCAAACTGTGAAGGAAGATTTTGGGTTTCAGCCATTGAGACAGACTTACACAAGCCGAGAAGGCTGTATGAAGAGCTGTTCTGCCCACTGGAAGCTGTCCCAGATCACGTGCACAGGATCTGAAGAGTATGCAGTCAAAAGCAGACACTTCTAAGCACAGGTGACTACTGAGGTAGATGTACTGAGGAAACTCTGTGTGGATAGCAATTGAAAATTTAGTTTCTCCAATGTAGCAAAGGGATTCCCTGTTGAGGAGCTTTAGCATTTTCCTAACCCTATTAAAATGTTTCTCACACAATGTTTCTTTTTCTATTTTTAATTTCTCCTCCATTTCTGTGGTGCACAGTGGGTGTCACCATTCTACTACTACTGCTAAGCTTTTCATTTTGGGAATGTGGTTTTCTCTGCATTCTAACTTGGGTCTGCTTTAGGGATGGTTTTTATGAGTTGGCTTTATAGTGCCTTGCGTACTGAAACTCTAATGATATAGAAAATACAGTAATTGTTGTGCAGTATTGAAATACATGTATTTGCCTTTATTTCAGAACAGTTTGTCATCATTTGTTATGTAACTTCAGTGTTTAACCTAGCAGAGTTTAAAACTACATATTTCACAAAAAACCTGAACTGCATATCAGTAGTCAGGTGTTAGATCATTTAACAATATTAACAAAATCATTATTTTTTTTATACAATGTATTATTATTTCATCACAAAATACTATAGAGCTGGTTTAAATGTTCAGAAGCAATTTGCCTGATGCACAACATTTTATTTTTTGGTGGCAGAACAAGAATACAAGTGTCCTTGTTCTTTATTCAGAACTTTAGCCAAAAGCCCTTCCTTTCCCTAATACTCATAGGTTGATTGTGGCTTTCTATTGATACTTTGCTTGTTACTCCAGTTATAGAACATATAATTTTCCTAGCAGTAAATTATTCAAATTAAGGTATTTGGTTTACATAAAGTCTCTCACCCTGCTTTACATGAAAACTGACTGGTGGGTTTAGCAGAATAAATTTAGAAGCAGCATGAAAGATAATGCTGGGTTAGTTGACTGGCTTAAGCAGGGAGGGAAGCAAGGACATACAGATTTGAAATAATTAGCTTTTAGTATTTTGTTCTGGTGGCCATAACAGAATTTTCCACTGTGATTTTGAAAGTATACATGATGACATTAAAAATGTAGAGCTAGATCTTAATTGCTCTAGTATGAATCTGGAATAACTTTTAAATTTCAGTGATTTATGGAGCTGCAGCTGAAACCAGAACCCAAGCTACAGCTATTGTGTTTCACACAGTTAAAGGGAGCTTGAAGGCTGAAATCTCAAGAAACTGTAATGAGTTCACTAACTTGGGGGGTGGGGTGTGTTGGCTTTTTTTTTTTTTTTTTTTTTTTTTTTTTTTTTTTTTTAATTTGGTGTTTCAGTAATATATGAGTGTAAGATTGAAAAGAGGACTTTGTGGAATCTGGCAATATTTATAGTGTGAATGAACATATACATTAACAGGTGTGTAGGTACATACACACCCTACGCTTAACCCACTTTCTCTTTCCAGAAACCTGAAATATAAAATCTCTATCTAACTTCTTTTTCAATTGAGTACATACAACCTTTTCACAATATTTTGATAAATCCCATCTTCATCTGGTAATTTGAATATTTCATATTATTTTATTTGTCCTTTGATGATATCTTACAGGAATATGCAGGTGAAAGAATAATGTAGAGATTGAATCTTAATAGATGAAAGGTTTAACATCTTTATAGGCTTCTGCTTTGCTATAGATAGGGTTCTGCAGAGTTGTGCAAAATTCTTAATAAATCAGAATTTTTACTTGCCAGACTGCTTGCATTGGAAGAGCTGAATTGGATTCCTTCTCTTGTTTTAGACTGGTGGCAGGTAGATTAAAAGTCATAACCTGGTCACAAATGGGGTTTTTCAATAGTAGCAAAAGCAAGTTATAGAATACACGTAAGGGCTGTTGGGTTTCCAGCCCATAAGCACTGAAATGTGCCAAAATTTAAAGTTTGAAGATTTTGGGGTTTTGTTGGGTTTTTTTGACAGGAAAGTAATTGTATAAAATTTTGTAACCAAGGAAGAAAGTCTATGTTTAATGATGTGTGTTTAAATAATTCAAAATCAAGGAATATATCATATATATCTGTGAAATGTTGAACTTATTATCTGCAATGTACCTTTAAAACCAGATGTGTTAGCTCCAGCTCATATCAGATATAAACTTCAAAGTTATCCCTCAAAAAATTTGATAGCTCGACCTTCAATATGTCAAAAAATTGTACATGCACTTCTTTTTAAACTGAAGGGGTAAATCTTATAATGAAAAATATTTTTATTTAGTTATCAGCTATCAAAGTGTTAGTATTTGGCCTGAAACATCCAGTGTAATGCTAATAAGCCCTAATTGAATTTTCTTTCGGGTTTGTTTTTATTTTTTTTGCTAGGAATAATTAGTGTTTTAACAACATTTCACATTTATACAACTTATTTCATGTGGATTTTTCTTTTTTTAAACCAGAAAAACAAGTTATTAATGAAAATAATTTTACTCACTTGTTGAAAAGCAACTGCTATCACAGAAGAATGTAAACTCTGTTTAAGATGGCATGTCCTGTGTAAACAATGAAAATAAGAAATGCTGCATTCTGTGTTCGGTGAAGGACAAACCACAAGTTAATGTGATGAACCATAGTTCTGCAGAAAGAATTATTCAGAAGACTGGGAATTTTTCTTAGTGTAAAACACTAATGCATAAATGTGTAGACATTTTAAAAAACCCAACAATTTACCTAGGATCAAAAAGCTATAGGTCTGAAGATGCCTGCTTAAATGTGTTTTTCACAAAAATTACAACGTGAAGTTAGGTAGAAAAGAAAATCACATAGGTGTTGTCCAGAATGTATGGCTCCTTTGAATAGAACAGAGCCAAAAGGCTGCTTGTTAAAATATGATTCACTTGTCTCCAGTGGCTGTTTCCACAAGACAAGATCTTTGATAGATGAATAGAAGAAATACAGAAGAGGCAAGAAAGCAGGTGTGTCAGCACATAGCAAGTGTCCTTCTGAAAACAGCGAAGTCCAAGGTTTAACCTATCATTAGGTTTTATGCTTTGAATTAATCTGCACAGTGAAATCTGGTGAAAAGTACAGAGTAAGGTTTTTTAGTAATTATTCCTAAGCATGTGTTTCTGTTAGGATAAGTGACTAAGCATAGCAATTCTGGCTGTGATGGAAAACAGGGAAAAGTCTGTCCTTGATTTGCATCTGACTGCAGCAGCTGGCATAGGTGTATCCAGCTAGATGTGCCAAAACCAGCTGGGATAGCTATTTTACTAAATGCATGCTCTCTGTCTTTTGAGGGTCTATTGATTACCAAAAGGTTTGATATTTTTTTCTCTTTAGTATATAAATTTAGCAAGCTTAATGATTAAAAAAAAAAAAACAACACATTAATTCAAAGATGCATTCATTGTCTATAACACAGTGCAGCTTTCCTCCTGTTAGAGGGGCTTGTACAGGCTGAGGTTCATGAGCAGTGTAGGTTTGTATTCTGATATTATTTTTTGTTCATGTGGTAACTTTGTGTTTAAGGTGAGGTAGATGATAAAGTACCTCATGAGGTGTCTTCAGTGCCCTGAAATATCATTTGAGCCAGTTTCACTGTCCAGCTCTAATAGTGTGATTTATGGAAGCTCTCTAAGCATAGAAAGTATGGGGGTTTGTTTTACAGAATTTTGAAGGCATTGACTATTACTTTCACATAAAACCTTTAATTTTGAAAGATGCAGGTGTGAAGACTTGAGAGGAGAAAGTTAAGTGCTGACACTGAGAGAGCTTTTCTGTCCCCTCTGTCCCTCCCCTGTGCTGGAAGGGGAGGCCAAGGTTGAGCAATCCACACCAAATTGCATAAACTTGGTTTATAATGTTGGAGGATGAGGTGGCATTAACAAATACAGCTTTCAAAAACATGTCTGGTCCGTGGTGTAAACAGCCCTACGTAATCCTACTGGGATGAAGGGGAGAGAAGACAGTGTGCAAAAGATGATTAGAGACTAATATGCTAGCGCTGTTGTTAGTTAATGCAGCTGATTTTATCTCCTGGTGCCATCATTTTCACTCTTAACTGGCACCATGCCCTTGTTTTTGCAGAGTGTTTCTTTTGCCGCGGTTAGGTGCAGTTATGTGAAGGGTGTAACTATTTAAGATGATGTAAACTGCTCTGCTGCATGTATTTGTAGTGGTCAACCCTCCAAGACTGTGGTACCCAGAGAATCCACCTGCAGCTGTGTTCTTCTTTTAAGTTCTTGAAGCTGCGGGTAGGTAACTTCAATTACCAAGAGTGCAGATTATGTAGCTTGGGCCTTGGAATAAAACCTCCCAAGCAAATGAACAAAAGTAAGTAGCTGAAGCTCCTAATCACAAAGCAGGAGAAATTCTGCATTGCTGTTCTAGCTGTACTTTAATTTATCTGATGTGTACACCAAAGACCAGCAGTCTGGAGTTTTTGTTAAATCTTCATCATTTGCCCACAGCAGCTTGGTTTTGTCTATTTTTTATTCTGAATGTTCCTTCCGGGTTGACTGTTCTTATCACTTGTGTGCTCTTGAGTGGTGTTTAAAAAGTCCTTCTTTTCTTTGCTGTGTCAAAGAAAAATAAAAGCAGAATCACTGCATCTGCCTTGGTTAGCAGATTGACATTTTGTGCTTCTGGTTCCCATGGTTTGTAAGGAAAAGTACCTTAACACTTCAAATTCAAATGTAAATCTTTTCTTACTCAAGAACATTGTCAGTAAGAAAAATTATCCTCAGAGATTTCTGAGGTAGAATATGAACAAATCAAACATACTTAATCTTTTTTGGAAGGGACTGTAAGTTTTGTTTAGGTCTGCTTTGGCTCAGAATGGTTCGAGATGGGCTCCATCCCCATCTTTCTGTCAAAGCTTTGCAGAGCTCAGGGGAGAAGGGAAAGGCGCTTAAGACATTGACATGGAAATAAGCAGCTCTGAGCCCGCAGCTTTGAATGCCTGCTGAGGCAGGACTAATGAATAAAGCATCACCATTTTTTCATTGCTCATTTTTAGCAGAGCCCCAGCACCTTGGCAGAGATTTAAATAGTAACTCGTAGAGATTAAGAGTTGATATTTTTCACCTGTAACTTTTCCCTAACAAAAACAGTCAGGATTGTACTGACAATTAAAATGAGGTACTGCTCAGCTACAAGCTCCCTGTGCCTTTGTCTTGTATTTATTAGCTGGTGTAACTTTGTATTTGGTTTGCTGACTTTTATATGGAGAGGTATGTCTTGGTGTGCGGTGGTACAAAAGGAGTGTTTTCTTACAACCTTTCTCTCTGTCAAGGCTCTAAAAGAGAAATAAGGGAAACAATATTGAATGAAATACTAATGCTGTACACTGGTAATGCTTGGGTGTACTGGAAGTAATGTGTTTCTCAGTCCACTCCCCTGAAATGTCCCTTTATTCGTTTTAATGTCTCTCTTCATTCTTATTAATGCACTTTGTTGTTCTCTGTGCTGCTGCCACGTTGTATTACAAGTAGCTACATGTGAAATCCGTTCTGCTCTTCTGTCACCTCCAGGTTTTTCCCAGCACAAGGACTGTCCCTACATGTCCTCTTCCTTTTCTGCTGACACTTGCTTCGGAATTTTTTTCCCCCATAAATTATGAAGCTTTTTTTTTTTTTTCCTAGTGTAGCATCTAATCGGGATTTCTATCTCATATTTGAAGTTCTCTGAACAGTTCGTCATCGTGATCTCAGCACCATTTTCCTCATTTTTTTTATATTAACACAGTTGCAAAAGTATCTTGACAGCTTTTGAATTCTTTTTAGGAGAATGTTGCACAATGTCAGGTTTTATACTTTCAATAGATGTACCTAAACTACGTAATGCTTTGTCTTCTAGTGGGCTCTAATGCTCTTTCACAGAAATAGATTGAAGTCTGCAGTGTCTCAAATTGGAGTTGTTTTACCCAAACAGTTTTAGAAGATATCTAAGCAGAAATCCTTACATTTATCAAGACCTAAATTTATAACAATCTCTAAAACAATTTATAATGTGTTTCATGAGCTTTAAAATGTGAATAAATTTTAAAAGCTATGCTCTTTAACTGTTAAAAAAATAGTCAGCTCAAGCTTTGGAGTCACAAGTCATTAATGTTGAGTGAGAATAAAGATTTTAAGCCATTTTAACATGAAGTGTGTTCTTTTTACACTTCCCCACATTATCTTAACAAAATGAATGAGCTTTCATTAGGAAAAAAGTAAAAAGTACAAGATTAAAGTTGATGAGCTAAATCAAGGTGTCCTGCTTGGCTGATTTAAATCCATGATTAAAATCAGTGACTTGATTTAAATCAATCCACTGTTCTTTCAGCCAGTCTGAAATGAACTGTTCTTCATTTCCTGCCTAATTAGAATTGCTTCTGTAAGATTAGTTAGGACTGTGCTTTGATACAGAAAATCTGCTGCACCCTCTAAATTCCGTGAATTTTGGTTTTGGGGGATGGAGACATTTTTTCGTCTTGTTTTCCTGCTTCTCAAATAATGGTTTTAATGAAGTGAGACTACTCCTAGAAAAGTACACCTCTGTCCCTTAATGGCTGGAGATAGAAAAACAGGTCTGCAACCACAGCTCACCTTGTTAAGGATCATTTCAGCTGATGACTTGTTCAGATAGCAAGGAAGAGGTCAACGCTCACTTGTGTCTTCCTTTCATCTGTCCATTATTCTGGGACTGATGTTCCCAAGTGCCTGCCTCCCCCAGAGCCTTGCCTGTGCAGCCTGGTGCAGGTCACCCTCACCCACAGAAATGACTGAATATAGAGGTGTGGAAATGTAACTAAGAAAGTGAGGGGCAGTAGACCTAATAATAGGTGTTCTTTCCATGGCTTCATGCCCATCAGTCCACTGAAAATGAAGCTGGTGGAAGGTCCTGTGGAAAATTGTCTCCTCCTAGTAGCCTTGCAAACTTCTCTGCAGGTTGGATGCTCTGGTAACATGTCAATTTAAGCTTTTTTTGCAGTCTTTTTCTCATCTGGCCACAATCTTTTATTTATTTATTCATTTATTTTCCCCTCTTCCCTGTCTTCACAACACTTTTGATATGAACTACTTACATTCCTGTGAAACTTGAGTGGAAATTGTCAGCTTCTTAACTTGTTGTCTTGCTGTGGGGGTACCTGTGAGCATCAGTCACACAAGCTTCATTTTCCTTTGCTGTAAAGAAAAGCCTGTCACACAGCTCTAAGGAAGATTTATCGTACTAAAGCCTGTAGTCCAGGGTTTTTTAGGCCCACAGAAGCAACCTATGATAAACTACTTTGTTCTCTGAAGTGTAACTAAATAGCAATTTCTGTAGCTATTGCATCCCTCCTGAAAAATAAAGAAGTGATTTCATCCTGGTGTGAAATCCAGGACAAAACCAGACTATTTTACTGCATGGCCTATAAGCAGATCTCTTCAGAAAAGCCCTTAGTTGTTGATTTAATTACTTCTGTTATTCTGGAAGACAAGTCATAGGAAGAATGGTCTTTTGCATCACAACTTTGGAAAACCAGCTCAGTGTAATCATCCTGCCAAATGCTGCCTGCCTGGCCTTTGCCCATCATGAGAACTTTGTGCTGCACCTGCCCTATAGATGAAAACGGGTTTCAATAAGGCTCTTTTCCTTTGATTTTCTTTCTTACTTAGATTGCCCATCTGTTTAAGAAAGAGATTACCATATACTCTGGATTTTTGGAGTGCCTAATATTGTGTGATGCAGGGGAGGCATGGAGGCAAATATGAAATATTACTTTATTAGTGATGTGCAGAGAAGATTGTTTGGAAAAAATACTACTGTCAGTTCTGAAAGCTGAAGAATTTACCTTTATGATGAAAATGAAAAATGTGTAAAAGCTTGCTTGTACTTAGAACAAGAAAATAATGTTTTGTTAGCTAGAATATAATTTAAAATTTGTTATGGGAATTTACATTTTTCTAAAGAAAGAGCTGCCAAATCAAATTAGTTTTGAATTCAGGAAAACTCTCGTTGTGGGATTCAGACAAGCCATATGGTACTCTCTTGCAAACGCCAAGGCGAGGGAAAGTATTGTGTGGGCTTTTATCACATTTTAGTCATTTTGAGAAGAAAATATGTTTTAATATTTTTATGCATACCATTTATAATGCAATTTAATGAGAAAGAAATGACATGTACCTAAGATAAATCTAGATAATGAAAACCTACTCAGATGCATTCAGCTTGATTTAAGGTGCCTTGTTTTGATTTTAGAGCACTTAATATATTGAGGTTTTATTTGGTTTTTTTTAATGGCTATGATGGATATTTATCTTATGTTGGACTCATTTCAATACTGTAGCAGCCAATTTCAGGTACTTGTATGGACTGTCTAGAGAGGAAAAATAATTCTTGCAGCAGCTGTTGGTGCACAGAAGGCAGGTTCAGGTGTGAAGCTACTCCTAGGGACTTTTTGGTATCTCCTCCTCAAAGCAGAGGCATGGTGCTTATTAAACAGCACTTCAGGATAATGCCAAGGGTATAAAATGAAACACTTACAACTCTGCAGCCTGGTGGTCTGTCACCCAGTTCAAAGCTGCTTTGTGCCAACTGTCTGTCACTGCTTCTCCCCATCCCAGCTCTGCCACAGCTGGCAGCCCTCCACACCATGGTGTTCAAGGCACTCTGTGTCTGGGGACATTTTCTGTGCTGTTTTAGAGCAAGGATAAGAACAATAATGTCCAGGAGTAAGTGCTTTAAGATTCGCTGGTGAGTACAGGAATCTGTAAATGGACAGTTTAAGTTTTCTTACTGACTTCTTTTTAACAGGTACTTTTTGAGCCCTGCTCCCAAAGGTCCAGGCTCACAGCCCTTTGGAGCAGAAGCTGTGGGTCCCTGTTAAAAGGTCCCCATGCTGCATTCTAGACAGGGGATGACTGGGGACCAGCTGGTGGGCAGGGGGTGCACTGCAGCCCTGCTCCAAGGGCTCTACACCCAACACCTGTATCAGGGCTCAAAAACCCAGCCTTTCACTCACTCTTCTTTGCCCCGTCCCTGTGAGTGTTCAAAGCCAGGCTAGACAGGGCTTTGAACAGCCTGCTCTGGGGAAAGGTGACCCTGCCCATGGCATGGGGGTTGGAACTAGAAGATCTTGAAGGTCCCTTCCATCCCAAACCGTTCTGTGATTCTGTGGTTTGGTTTAGGCTGTGAACATCTGTTTTTCAGTGTGAATTTGCATATCAAATGCATTCATGAAAAAGAAAAACGTATTAAGAAAAGTTAAACAAATCAGCCTAAAAAGCTGATTTGTACCTATGAGAAGCTAAAGGCAGCTACTCTTTTGCTGGAGGGTGACATGGGTTGCTCTAGGGTTTTGTTTGTGTGTGTGGTGGGGCTGGTTTGGGGTAGGTGTTTGTTTGTTTGTTTGTTTTTCACGAGCCAATTAAGACCAACCTGAAATACCATCGATTCCCACTGTGCACACACGACCCATCCACATGTGCCATGGCATCCCTCCCTTTGGTCAGACAAGCTGACACTGACATTTCTGCAAAGACCCTCATCTGTTACAAAAGGCAACTTCTAAAGAATAAAACTTCACAAAGTCACTTTTATCTTCACTGTGTGACACTTGTTTCCCATTAATTTAGAGAAAAAAGGCTTGTTGTCAGTATCGGGGCATTAAAAACATACATCATTCCGTGAGCTGTTCAGACGTGGTCAAAGCTCACATAAATAATTCTCTAGCCTTGGTATTTTAGGAAGGGCACCAGATGGTGCTCCAGAAAGAGGGGAAAAAAAAAGGATTCCAGAACTATTAATTAGTTTTCAGGTTGTCTTTAGAGTCATTATGTATAGCAGCATCTTTTAAAATATTTGTGCTAATTAGTTCATGTTTTTACAGAAGCTGGAGATTATTAAAAATGTTCTTCATCCTCACAAAAGATAGAACAAATTTTTTTTCTTTGGGGGTCAGATTCTTTGACCCCCTGTGCCATCCTGGCACTCCTCCAGATGGTCAGAGGTGGCTTGGAGTAGCTGTAAGATTGTTTTTGCCTTTCTTTCGGAAGTGTTTTCTGCCAGGTACCCCGCATGGTTATATTCTTCTTGGTACAGAGTGGTGATTCAGGAGGGCTGCTGGTAATGGGTGCTGTAGGAGTCCCCTCGGGCATGATGGCTTTAGAGCCACAGCACAGCAGGACAGCTTGCAACTGCCTGACTCAGGGATGCTTTCAACTTAGCAAGAGCTGAGGTGGTCCCTCGCAGACCCCGTGTGAACGCGGGTTCTCTGCAGAAAACACAACAGTGCTCTTAGGAGAGGAGTAAGGTACCTCTCACTTCTCAGTACTGCAGTATAAAGGTGCACATGAAGGCTCTGCTCCTCAGGAGGGGATTTGCTTCAGCCAAGCATTGCTGTGCTTTGCCCACCAATGGGCTGCATAGCAAACACCTTGTCTTCAATGGCTGCAAAATTCTCTGAGTACATAATTAGTGTCAAAAGATGGATAACTAGCGCTGTACAGGTAAAAGCTCCTGCCACAAATCAACATAACAACTCAGGAGACTTGTCCTCTATGTTCCTGCTCAGGAGCAAGTGGTGATATGTGCAGCAGCAGCAGTACCTAGACAGGGAAATTGGTAATTATGGCCCAAATGTGTAGGTCAAAACAAGATGTTCAAATGTACTTAAAAGTGCAGTTGGGCATTAACACGGTTTGCAGGAGCATGATGCACTGTAGCAGCTGTCATGCTGACTAAAACACGGCTGCCTTCTCTGCTGAGTTCCTGACAGGTGCATAGAGGAGGCAGTGACTTTCACACCAAGATTGGTGTTTACAGAGGGTTTCAGTGACAACATAAGTGCAGCCACTCTGCACTGGAAGCTGTGCATCTAAGGTGGGCTACTCTGAAGGAATTGCTGTTTACTTGGCCATTCAGATCAAAATCTGAAATTACAAGCACCAGAACCTGTGCAGCTGCTATCATTTCTGATACTGCTGTTCAGGACTGTGTTGACGTGAGCTGTGTGTAAAAAACACATTCCCTAAAGCCAGCATAGTGTATCACCCAGGCAGTCAAAGTTTCTCTCTTCTGCAAAACACGTAGCAGATTTTATTGGTACCATAGTAGGCACAAACCTGGAGTTGGGAGGTTCCATTGAGCTGGGGTTATGCTCTGGAGGTAGGAGTGGCTCCATGGGGGTCCTGAAGTGCTCCACATTAGGTTGGTCTGGGCTGGATCCCCGAGCAATCACTTGGTTGTGTTTCTGTATTATCTTACACATGGGGTCCTGGGCTTTCAGGATGCTTCCAGAAGATTTATAATAATAGGGAGTGAAGCCTAGTCAACATAACTGTTTTCTAGTAGCTATGCTGCTGTTTCATGCCTTCATCCTCATGCTGTGGCACTGTTTCTTCTTGACGATAAATACGTGCATAAATATTTGAAAGATTAAACTGTTTTCACACACTGACCGTAAGTCCCTTTCTGGGCCTTGCAATGTGTCCTGATGCTTTTAAACTTTTTAGCAGTATTGAATTTGCAGAAAGCAATGCCTGCATTTTAAAATTCTAGAAAGGAACTCCTATATTAATTTAAAGCATTAGTAGGAATCATGCTTTGCATTTTCTAACCTTTCATGGTTTTCTCCAGAGGGCAGCTGAGTCTTACAGCAATTTGTTCAGTAACTGGACAGTACCTATATGTTCCCATGTTATATTATATTGGAAAATCACTGTAAGCTGTGACTGCATCCACCAGATTTGAACTGCTGTTGTGTGCTCCTTTCCAGCATTGTTTTATATATGCAACATTATTTTAAACAGTGGTTTGGTTTTTGGTTTTGGGTTTGTTTGTTTGTTTGTTTGTTTGTTTGGGTTTTTTGTTTGGTTGGGTTTTTGTTTGGTTTTTTTAGTTAAAAAAAAATCATGCAAAGCAGGAAAGTGATAGCACATCAGATGCTAGTTTGTATATGCAGGTAGAAATGTAAATACATCTGAGGTGGAAGCAGAACGTGATACTTGGCAGCATTTCCTACCCTCACACGTCAGTACTATCCACAAGTAGACATGATGGGCACTGAAATCACACCAGCCTTAGAGATCTCCTTATCCCTGTGTCTATGTTTCACCATTGAATAAGAGTCTGTCTAACCTTTGTTTTTATATATTGCTTGGAATTTTCACTCTTGACACACCTGTGAGTTTTCAGTGTCCTGGTTAAGAAAGGCAGGCAAAGACAAACTTGCAGAAAGGAAGGTGGTGTTGATTTCTCCCATTAGTGAAAGTGCACATCTGCTTCAGCTCATCCTCCTAAGGCAGGAGACTGTTGCCAGTACCAAGGCTGGCTACAGGCATCTGTGAAATTTAAAAAACTCCATCTGTGAGGAGCCTGTTAAATCTAAAGAGAGCCACAGAGGAGATGTCAGTCACCTATTTTCGCATAAATCATAAGGATTTTGTAGCATTATACTTTCAATGAGCTTTTCCCCTTCCACACCTATGTTGTGCTATCAGTGAAATGATAGGTCTCGTTTCCAGGTAACAAAGACCGGTTGATGATTTGTCGAGGCTACATTCATCTCATCTGCATTGCTCTGTCTTCTCCCTTATCAGCAGGGAAAGCAGTTGGGAAAAAGACGGAGCAGCCAAAAGCCTGTTGTCAGCTGCAGGGTGTCTGTCCAACGGGGTCTGTTCAAAGCATTTTTCACCCTCTCAGTGTCATGGAAGGATAAATCTGCCCTTCATCTGTGCTCTCTAAAGTTGCATCTTCTGTAAGGCCTTGGCCTTTTTTTGTTTGTGTGTTTGGGGTTTTTGTTTTGAGGTGATTACCGCATAGTTTTCACCACAAGTTAATGAAGCTCGTTCTCTGAAAATAATATTCTGTACACATTATACACATTACAGTCACAGGTTATTGTTTTCTCTGTCATGAAGGCTAGCTGATTTCTTCGTGAGTAACTGCTAAAACCAGCAAGAAGCAGGTCTGATAAGTGTGACTGCAGTAAGGCAAGTGTGGTAGAACAGTGTTAATTAGCTGTGGATCCCACAGCCTTGATGAAAGGCAGGTAGGACAAACATTCTTCTGTGATACACAATATTGGATGTGCAATTTTGGGTGCCCATCTTGGCAGAGTGCCTTGTGCCCTTCTGCGAGTCACCTATCAGACTTACATTTACCAAGTATTTTATTTCTTACTTATTGGGGTGTATGGGATTATTACAGGATTACAATTGAATCTTTTGCAAGTGTTACAGAGCACTGATAAAGAGAAACAAGAAACCATGGCTTCTCCCCACAGGGTGTTCTCTGCTTGCTGGAAACCCTGTTTGCTGCAGAGGTGAATATGGATAGCAGATAGCAAGCCTGTGGCAGAAGCCGGGGAGCTGAACCTTAGGACAGTTTTGCATGAGTAAACAAAGGCCCAGATGGATGTGCAGATAATGGAGAAGGGTACGTTTGCAGATCTGGAGCAGCCAGTAGTAGAGATCTGGCCTTTTTCTGTGTTTTAGGATTCCTTGACAGAGCAAATCATGATTTGAAGTAGAGGAGCAACAGGCATGATTTAAAAAATTACGTTGCTGGAACCTGTCAGGCACTAATTTTCAACTAATTTTCAATTAGAGAGGTGGAAGGGAAGTGCCTGTTCCTTCTGACTGTGAGCAGAAAGGACACAACTCACAGAAGGAAAGTGGTTGGAAGAGGAGTAAAGTTGTTTGCTGTTGAGGTTTCTTTGCATAGGAGGACTCTGGTGGCATTCATTTAACTACATCACTTTTTCTAATTTTTTGTGTTACTTGCCTTTTTTCCCTAATTACTCATATTTTTTTTTCCACTGTATTCATTTACTTTTAACTAGAGTGATCAGTGGTATTTTTCTCCCCTGATGCTTTGCAATATTATTTGCTTTATAGTACTTCAGTTTTGCTCCTGAGACTCCTTCAAGCTTAAATAAGTATATAAAATATATGCATGTTTTGGAAAGTTCGTATTTTGTAAAATATAAATTGTTACTAAACTTTCACTTAGCAAAAAATTCAGTATTTTTTTTTAATTTACTTTTATAGTGGGAGATATGAGTAATTTCTATTTATTGCTGTACTGCCAAACCTTAAATATGTTATCCATGCAATTTTTGCTAAATGAAAGTGAAAAAAGGCTCAGGGAACAAGTCAGGAAAACCAAGTAGCTTTAATGCTGATGTTGGCTCTGGCAGTGTGGCCATGGAGCCCCTCCATGTGTTTGATTGGGAGTAGGTGGATTCAGCATCAGACTTTCCTCTCTGATGCTGTAGTCTTTGTGTGTGTCCTTGCATCTGGCCAATGCTGGGGGGAAGAAAATACTGCTTATTTTCTGTTTTACAAAAGCTAAGGCTTCAACTATTTTTCCCTTGTTTTGGTGCAAGAGTTGAAGCATGGATCAATAAGGCATCTTTTTCTTAGATAATGCCTAACTCCTGAAACAACTGTATTTGGAAGGTCCATCTGTTCCTTCTCCTCTTACCTGCTTGTGGAGCCTCACAGACTAGAACCTCAAGTAAGGTGCTTACAAGGGGTACTTGAATGTAGACAAGCTGCCATGTGCTTTACTGGCACGTGAAGGCCATAATGTGTGAAAGAAAACTTTCTTTTTTTTGGTAGTTGGAGAGGAGCACCCTGGGTCAGGGACTGAGGGGCACTTCTCTTTTTGGTTAGCTGATGGTCAGAGTGAAGCCTTGACTTGGCTCTGTGACTGCATCTTCCCAGAAACAGCAGTTGACCAAGTGGGTTGCAGTGACCTCCCCCTTGCTGTCTTGCAGTTTCTTCTCGCTGGTTTAATCCTGTGCAGGCTGATGGGAAAAGGTTCATGGGTGTGGTTGGAAGGGAGCCCAAGTGTCTCACCCTATGAGGAACAGTCCATTTGCTTCCAGGTGCGCCTGGAAGGAGCCAACGTTGCACCGCCTTTGCCGTCTCCCCTCTGGTGCCTCCATCACTTTTTCCCAGGCCTCTCACTGCAGTGAAGCAGCAGCACATGCAGGGGGAAGGGTAAAAGTGGCAAAAGTTCAGCCTTCTTTTCAGAAGATCTTGTCTTCTCCCTTGGTGCACTGCCAATTGGACACTGACTTAAAATCTGGGATGACATGGCAACATGATCTTACTTAGAGCACCAAATCAAAACCTCTCATAATTTTGGTATGGAAAACATGCACTGTTTAGCCTTTTATTCAGCATTTTTGTATGAATAATGTGGGTTTTCTATACTACTAACCTGTGGGATATATTGCTCTGTACTGTCAATATCAAGTCAGGAAGAAACAGGAGGGACAACATCTTTTTTTTAGTACGCTGTCTATTGACTTTTTTTAATTGGAAAAAAGGGATTCATAGAAGAATATAATGGGGGTTTTTAGATAATTGTTTTTGAGCTGCAGGTTTTATTGGACTTAGTAGAAACTTTTAAGTCCCTTTAAGTTATTGGATACACACCAGTCTTGCTGACTAGCATAATGAGAAAATAAAAAACAATTTGAGTAGTTTTAACAAATAGAGGAGTGCTTTAGAAGTGCAAGTGAGAAGCATATCAGAAATATTCTGCAGGAACAGCCAGAGGCTAACCTCAGAAAAATTGAGAAGTTTCACCAAGCCACAAAGGATTTGTTGATCCCATTTTGCCTAATTAGGTATACCCTTTAAAGTAAAAATTCTTTGCAGTATTGACTCAGAAACTGTTTTCTGAGTCACATTCCTTGACTCTTCTCATGTCTTGGCAGATAGCTTGTGTCATCAGACTTTTGTAAGCTATAACTCACCTCCCTGGCAGATGTGCCTGACCACTTGTAAAAAATCACACCATATGTTGGTAACTATTTTAATAAACTGCTGTCAAATTTCTAGTATGTTAAAAAAAAAAAAAAGATCATAGTTCCTTTAGGGATGGCTGCATCTTGAACAGAAGTATTTATAAGAAGATATGTTAGCCATTTTATCTCTTCCTCTGAATTATGGGAACTATCCTAAGAAATGCTGTGTAAAAAATTACATGAAAATAAATCGTTAACCGTGGTCTTTCAGTTGCAGCATCAGCTGTGGGAAAGAACTTTTTTCCCACTGTATGGTGCTCATAAAAGTCATAGCTGGGTTTTCTGATGCTGATCACAATTTGCCAATGTTGGACGTGACTTCTGATGTGGTTCCACCTGGGTCTTGTGGAAATGTTATCTTTGCTAGCCTTATACCAATTCAAGCATTTTTAAGTAGGTAGTTGTGTGTTCCTTAAGTCTAATTTGTAAATATTTGCATGGAATTACACTGCATTTTTTTCTATTTACAGCAACACTGCTATATATGTAACTTCTTTTAAACCTCTAAGATTTACTCAAAGGACTTGAAAATCTAAATCTGCAAATATGACTAGTTTTGGATTAGCACTGAATCCAGAAACAGAGTTAAATAATTCTGAGCCAAAAGCAAGGATTTTTGTAAAATAGTGTGATTAGAAGGGCACTGAAATCACGGGTGATGGAGTGGAGGTTTGAGAAAAGAAGCTTAGGTCTTTGGAAGGAAAATCTTGCTGTAACAAAGCCCATGTGCTACAAAGGCACTGGTGGCTTTCATGGGTTTTCCTTGCAGTTCTTTAGTAGATTTTGGAGCCTTCCTGGTTTAAAAGGGAGTGGATTAAAAAGTAGAGCTTTTCTGGTCCCATTTCAGAGCTGTTGGACTTAGCAGTTCCCTTTGTCTTCATGGAGCTGGGCATTGGAGCGAGGCTGAGATGGTAAGGTAGGAAGGTTGATGTGCTGACACAAGTAGTTCATTCTGCAGTAGCATTTTGCATCAGTTACTGAGCTTTGAACTGCTCATTTAGTCTCAAGCTTTGCAGAGGGTAGTGCTAGGAACAGCTCTTTTATGTCATTTGAAAGCTTTTCTGACTTGGAAGCAGTATCTGTTTTACTTTAAATGACAACGATAATGCATTTAATGATGGCCATTCAAGTTTTAAAGGAGTATGACTATGTGCAAATTTCTTTTGCATACCTATCAAAAGTTCTAGAAACTTTTGATGATTATGATCTGGAAAATGTCATGGTTATTGCTTTATATATAATATTTCAAGTTACTAGGCTGACAAAAGATTATTAGTTGTCGTTATTTAGATGCGTTCTTGGTGTTTGGGTACAATCAAAATGAAAAGCTTTTTTTCTGTATGTTCTCCGGTGCAGTGCTTTAGCAATGATGATGACAAAAGACGTTCAGAGAAATGCTCAGCGTGAGCCTCCCTAGGGAAAAACTTGCAGTGATGATAATCCTTGTAAACTACGTGCTGTGGTATCCACTACAAAACCATCTGCTATCAGGACATAACTTCCTACAACCTCTGCCCTGCAAAGAAATTTCCCTCAATCTTCCCAAAAGCTTCTGCTAAAGTAGTTCCAAATTCAGGCTACATGCAAATCATACTGAAAAGGAGCACAGAGATGGAAAACATTTTCTGGTTTGGGAAGTGGGAAAAATAGCCACCAAAATACTGAAACAGCTGAGTATTTTGAGATCTTGTAGCCCTCAGTAGCCCTCAGTGAAGTAAACAGCAGTTGAGTAGTCTGGTTTGTAAACAGGCACACAGCACCCAGAGCTCTATTTGGTCACCTTGTAGGACTTTGAAAACTGTGGTTAAAGCACTCCATGAGATTTTGGACCAAAACGCAGAGGCTCAGCCTGGAGCTCACACGTAGGGTTACACAGAAAGCCAAACTGTATGCATGGATAAGAAAACTGTCCATCCCTGCCATTCAAGACTGGCTGAGCTATCGAGGAAAGAGCCAGTGAGAAGCATGCAATGACCTCAGTCCTCTTGAAGGAGTGGGCTGAGGATTTCTTTATTGATTTAGGTGATAGAACCCGTGTAGCCTTGGTCAGATGGGACAAGTTATCTCAGCTAGTTTCTAATTATAGCTCATTTCTTTGTACTGATAAGGAAAACACTTGTTTTATATGGTATTAGAAAGGAGTAATTGTTAGTGTTCATATGAAAGACGATTTCTGAAGGGCTGACATGTTTCCTTCAAGATTTTTTCCTCATTCATGAAGAAAAACTGTGTTTTAAACACACCTAATTCTTGTGTAGGGTAATGATAGCTGAATTCTGCTGGCATTTAATGCCTATTCTCTGGTGTTTTCAGTATCTCTTTAGCTTTAAATACCCTGGCTGTTTGCTGGTGTGTACTGTCCTTAATGTTGTTGGGTGCCAAGCTCCATTTCTCTAGCATGTTCGAGTACTTGCCAAAATCAGTGTTAAGTACACAAGTGCTCCTGTTTGTGTGGGTTTGGCTACTTGTGTCATTGGAATTAAGTGTTTATCTGACAAGCTTGTCAAAAGCAACTCAACATCTTCCAGAGTCACAGCCATGTTTTTACCTGGATCTTCTCCCCTTCCTTCCCTCCCCTCTCCCCCTGAAAAAAAAAAAACAAAAAACCAAACCAAAACAAAAAAAAAACCACCACACAGACAGTCCCAAATGTGCAAGTTACTTCACATTTCAAAGAGCTCAAGTTAGCAATATGCATTCTGAAGGGTAATTTTTGTCTGTTCCATCAGTGCTTATAAGATGATAAAGGATTTTTTTCCTTTGGTGTTAAAATTGCCTGGGCTCTAATATTATTCAGGATTAAAACTAATTGAAGGTATACCATGATAAAGTGTAAGAAACCTTTCAGAAAGTTCTGCTATGTTGCTTTAAAAGTGTTTGGTGCATTAAATACTGATGTGTATGTTTATCTACAATTAGTTTGCCTCTTGGATACTCTTGGTGATTCTTTATAACTAATAGTCCTTTTGATGACCGAGTCGCTCATGTGTGGATTTGTTTCACTATTTAAACAGGTAGAGATAAGAAACAATATACTGTTTATATAAGCTGTATCAGATAATATATCAACAAACACATGCACCTTTGTTTTTAATCATATTTGTGCAGTGAAGATAATCAGTGTTTGAATTTTCTTGGAAGTGTTTGCCCTGCTTCCCTATTTTCATGCCCAGCATACGAATGATCATACCCACCTAGCTGAAATAGGGGATGTCCCATGAGTGAGTTTTGATAACATGAGCCTTTTTTTGCCTGCTTTAACCAGTCTTTTGCCATCCTGAAGTGTATCTTGTGTTTTCTGTGCTATGTCAGAAAATTAATGAGCACTGTGTGAGCTGTGCATAAGACTGCCTGTTGTAGCTCATGTGAGGAGTAGTTGTTTTCAGTAGAGCAAGCTGGATCATGAGGATGAGCTTGTTGAGAAAACAGCAGCTGGACCTTTGTTGTAGAGATGTGCAGACTCAAGGCTGGATGATGTTTGGCTCCCTGGCTGTTGCGGCTAAGCAAAAAAGGATTATTTAAAGGCCCATTATATCCATACAGGTTTTGTCTCATTTTTCAGCTGATTTTATCAGGTACAGGTGGCAAAATAAAAGGTCCATGACATGTTTGCTGTATATGGTCTTCACCCACTATTGTGAAAATGTTGAAAGCCTACTAAATGACTTACTGAAAAAGTGACTTTTTGCCAGCCAATGAAAAGAGAGGGAGAAGGAGTAGTTAGAAATTTATCCCTACCTGAGGAGTCCATGCAGCATGGAAAGCAGCTCTGGAGAGAAGATCCTTTGGTAGGCACAGAGTTGGACATAAGCCAGTGATGTACCCGTGCACAAAGACGGCTAATGAGATTCTGAGCTGCATTAGGGGAAGTACTGCCAGCAGGCTGTGGGAGGGGATCCTTCCCCTCTGCTCAGTGCTGGTGAAGCCACACCTGGAGCAGTATGTCCCTTTCTGAGCTCTGCAGTATGAGAGACATGGGCACACTGGAGGGAGTCCAGGGAAGGACCACTGGAGCACCTCCCCTGTAGGAAAAAGCTGAGAGAGCTGGGAGTGTTCAGCCTGGAAAGGGGAGGGCTCAGGGGGAATCTCATCAGTGTGTACAAATACCTGAAGGGAGGGTGCAAAGAAAATGTAGACAGGATCTTCTCAGTGACGCCCAGTGACAAGAGAAGATGCAGTGGGCACAGTCTGAGGCACAGGCTGGAACTGAACATCAGGAAACACTTTCTTCCTGTGAGGGTGACTGAGCACTGGCACAGGTTTCCCAGAGGGGCTGTGGTGTCTTCTTCCTTGGGGGTGTTCAGAAGGCATCTGGATGGGGCCCTGGACAACTGTAGGTCAGGGCTATAGATTGCCCTGATTGAGCAGGGTGGTTGGACCAGTTGCCTCCAGAGATCTCTTCCAACCTCAATCCGTGATTTTGTAAACTCTCTTAGTTTTTTCTCCAAAATAGTGCTTGCAATTAAATGAAAAATACTTTTCCATGTTAAAACCTGCTTTAAGGCATTATCAAGCATCAACAGTTGGGACAGTAAACACCTGCTGTTAAGTGGCATATTCAAAGCAGGAGAGGGTTTTTTTTAATACGTTTTGTATTGTACCAACACCCAGCTGTCATTCATACACTGCTTTGTTTTAAAAAAAACCCAAAAAATTAATAAAAGCATGTTCAATAAGGAGAAATTAAGCTGGTGAAGGATATAGAGAACAAGTCCTGTGATGAATGGCTGAGGGAGCTGAGCTGTTTAGTGTGAAAACTAGGCTTATCACTCTCTACAGCTACCTAAAAGGAGATTGTAGTGAGATGGGAGCCGAGAAACGGCCCTAAGTTGCAGCAGGGAATACGTAGATTGGCTGTTAGGAAAAATATCTTTACCAAAAGGACTGTCATGCCCTGTAACAGGCTGCCCAGGAAAGTGGTTGAGTCACCATCCCTGGAGGTCTTCAAAAGACTTAGGGACATAAGTTGAGTGGTGGACTTGGCAGCATTAGATTTATAGTTGGACTCAATGATCTAAAGGGTCTTTTCCAACCTAAATGGTTCTGTGATTCTAAAAGGTGCCTTCCCAAACTTAAGAATGTGTAATGGTTTTGTGAAACCCTGATGTTTCCTAAAATAAATCATTTAGGCCAGTACCAGCCATTTAGGCTGGTATCTAAGTGAGTGTCTGGTAAGACCTATGTGTATGCCTGTATAGCTGAAATCCCTTTAGGAAGTGGAGGGCAGAAAGAAAAAATAGTAAACAATGTAATAAAATATTTATTTCATGAGGCAAAGCTTTATAACCTCCCAGACTGTATTTAGTACAGGCTAGTCTGGGCTACCTGGAGAAAAGATGGGAGGGCTAATGCCTCAAGTAAAGATTTGGAGTGCTAATCCTAATGTAGAGTTTCCAAAGTAGTTAACTACAGTTCCTGAGGTAGGTGCTAAATAGACATAATAGCTCTTGAGTTTGGACACTGCCACTGAAGAAGCTGCTAATTGACCTCCCCTGCTTGATGCTGCTGATTGCTGCAAAGAACCATAGCAGCCAATGTGTCCTGCTGTTCTCTAGTAATGAGGCTTTGCTCCTTGGGTCCAGAAAGTGTAATAAAAAGCAGCATTGCTGAACCTGCCAGGGCAGAAGCATCAGCAGTAAAAAATGAAGTGCAAAGGAAAATACAGGACATCTTTGTAGATGTGATACACGATTTAAACCAGTGGATGCCAAGGTACTGAGGGAGGTTTGGCTCCCCAGATTTCCACTGCACTGGAAGTAAGCCCTGGTGTGCAGGCCAGTCTTGGGCAGTACCTTGTGGAGCTTGCATCTAGAGGATGTTTGAATAGTCCTTGTTCTGTTTTACATTTGTCCCAAAAGTACTATTGCTAAGCACCTAGAAGATGTGTTTGTGGCAAGAAGTTGTTTTGGTATTGCAAACGGAAGGTAGAGGTGAAAAACATGGCTGCTTTCCACACATTTCCTAAAGATTTAGTTATTTCCTTGGAGAAACATCAGCTTCCTAATTTTTTTTTTTTTTAACTCACCTTCTATCCATTCATCCTATATGATCCTGTTGATTTAAAAATAATAATTGGTCTGAAGTATGACCTGCCTTGTACTTTTGGTGAGGATCTAAAATAACAACAGCACCTTCTCTGCCTTTAAGCTTCTGTTCAAGATTTTTTGTTTTGTCCCTTGAGTATGTGGGTACTGTTTGGTTCTTCCCTTGTGAAACACAGGCAGAGAGCAGGACAAAGAAGGATGCAGTTAGCACTGCCGTGGAGACATGGGAAGCACTCTAATTAAAAGCATCAATAGCTATGCCATCTCAATTTACCAGTGTCCTGCTGGGATCTTACTGAGCCATCATACCTCATGAAGCTGCTGCTTTCTTCCCATGTTTGAACCTGTGTGGAAGGGTTTCATCTGGCTCAGAGTTTCTTCAGCACTGGATCAAAGGAGGGAAATGAAGTAAATCTCAGCCTGCTCAAGCCTCTTATGTACGTAAAGAAATGGAAGGAAAGTGATATAGGTGTAATTCAAACCTAGCAAGTAGAGCTGCTCTTGGTGTACGTGGGACAAGATCCTGCCTCTGAATTAGTGTGTTATTAACAGCACTGGCTCAGTTTCAGAAGACAACATCTGAGAATCATGTAAGGAAGCTGGCTGAGCTCTTAATTAGCTACAGAAAGGTGCACCAGGAATAGAGCAAGGCAGGACATGATGGCTGGTGACGTAGTGTTATTCCCTGCAGTCGCCTTTGCGCCCTCCTGCAGTTAATGAGAAACGAGGGCCCTGACATTGACCCTGCATCGTGTTAGGGCATGGAGCAATTTGTTACGTATTTGTAGATCCTGCTTTCATTTTCTTTCTCTTAGAATGAACTGGAAATTATGTAAAGAGGTCTCACAGTATGATGGTTGATGGTAAGCACTGTCATATCGTTAAGCAATAATTTTCTTCTCTTCTTCATCCCACCATTTTACAAATATGCCTAGTAGCAACAGAGAGAGGAATTTCCAGTTCTGTTGAAGTGGGTTTTTTTGTTTGTTTCTTAAATGTATAGGTTGGCAGGGTTGTTTTGTGGAGATTACTGCAGTGAAAATTTGCAGTTATTCAATTAATTTGCACTCTTTCAATGTGCTAGATTTGTTGCTGCAGAAGTGGGAGGAGAATATTTTGCAGGAGGACCTTTTGTATTCTTGTAAGGAGTATTTCTCTGTATTGAAAGTAAAACCTGTGTCTTTTTGGTTCTGTGGTAAAAAATTCATAGAAAACTCTGTGATTCTAGTATAGGTAGAATTTATGGCAAGTCATGATTTTGTCCATTTTAAGAAATGCCTTTCAGCTGAAAGAATTCTAAGATCAGAGGCCAGTCTTTCTCTGGCCATTCATCACTTACCTACTCTGAATGCTGTAAAGAGTTTTTCTGGAAAAATTTTCATTCACCTTGTGAGGCTGTTTGTTGAGTCTTCAGTTGTGTATACTTACTACCTTAGCAATTTTGAGGAGCTAAATGGGTGTCTAGAAGAGAGCAGCATTGCAGATCCTGGGGGGTCATTTTGTTTTCCTCTAATGACAGGGAGTATTTCCCATAATAACAGAGAGTATCTCATATCAGAGGAGCAGTTTTTGGTTTTCCGTGTGATGCAAAATACCATTGCAGGTTTCAAATTACTAAATGGCACTTAGCTGGAATTTGAACAGGTACTAGCCAGTTTAGTAACTGAATGGATTTTTGCAAGTCTGTTGTAATTTTGCTCCCATGGGAGAGAGGAACCAACGAAGGACAGCTTTTTCTAGCTGTAGCAAAAAAATGAAAATTAGGATTCAGCTTGCAAAGCCAGAGTTGCGTTGCCCCCCCCCCCCCCCCCCCACAATGATCAGAATGAGGATGAGTGCAAGAAAGGGCCAAGGGAAAAAATTGTTCCAGCTTTGAATTTTACTTCAATTTATAGCTTGATATTGGAGAACATTGCTTCTATTTCCATGAAATTGAAGTTATCTGATCTCTTTAAAAATTTTTGTTTCATTTCTAAAGATTGCTCTTACTCAGCACCATCTAGTGGAATGACCGCTATTGTCATTTAGGAAACAGCTGGTCTCTGTGAACCATATAACAAGTTAGAGCATCCAGTCCTTATAGTGTGAATAATGCACCTAAAGCATGTGTGTGACTAATTAGGTAACAGAATCAGAAAGATTACTAGTGCTTTAGTTGAAAAGGAGCAGTGTGAAGGAAAGAAAGTTTAAGATAAATGCGGGTAGTGGTGCCTGTTATCTCCTGTGTTCCCCCAGTCCGTTAAGCTCCAGCCTGCTTTTTTGCCTTAACCATGTGGTGCCATCCAGGTTGTAGCTTCTCTAAGGAAAGATTTTGGAGTACTATTTCTTTGTGCACTATCGCACAGCACACGCCCCACAGCCTCATTTGTCACTGTGATACACCTGATAAATACAAGCTGATGTTAACAGTGAGCTCTGAAGTCCTCACCCGAGAAAAACGCTCTGGAGTCTTTTTCGTTTAAATTGTAGTCAAGGAATTCAGTGTTTGGCTCTTTGAAAAGGCATGATTTTCTTTAAAGCAAAAAACTATCCCTTTGAAAAAGCTCCCTATTGAGTGTGGCTATGCTCTCTATAGAATTGTCAGGTCCTCCCAGCAACTGCCTTAGGACTTGGGAAAAGCAAAGGGGTCTGTGGCTCAGGTCTTTGGGGGTGGATGGGAACCTGTTTCATTTTCCAGCTGTAGAAAGGAAGGGCTGAATCTCCAGAAAAAGTAATGTTTCTAGAAGGAATGGATGATTCTCCTCAGAAACACCAGGCTACATCAGCAGCATCTTACCTCTGTCTCTTAAATACGGTTCCTTTGGCAGCAAGCCCTTAAGCTACAATTGCAAATGAAAGGGCAGCAAAGGGGGAGATCCTGAGTCTCTGGACAAAGAATCTGACAGGAGTCGCGGATGTGTGGCTGAGAGCAGGCAGCCAGCACACTCTCTGGGCAAGCACCAGAGGCAAAAGCTCTTTCCAGTGTAAGGAGCAGCAAACAAGAGGCAGCTAAGGAAACTAGGAGCAAAGTTGCATTGTAGTAAATGCACCAAGTTGTAACATCTTCCCCTTTAAGCTTCCTTGCATTTCAGCATTTCATCACTTTGGGGTCTGTTGTTTTTGTTCAATTCACATGTTTTGGACAATGAAAATAAGTGGGTCAGTTTTATTCTGTAAATTTATATGCATTAGCACAATAAGATTGTGCTGAGGTTTACAAAAAAGCTGTTCTTAAATAACTCATAGAAGCATTTCACTTCATTTTTCCAAAATCTAAATGTGCAGACTAGGTTTTTTTCCCCCAGGTTTTAGGGAACACATTTTAATATCATCATTCTCTTTTCTGTCATAATTTCCTAGGTTTTTAATGCTGTGCAGCAGTCGGAGTATCACTTCTTTGCTGGCCTCCTCACAATATTGTGTTGCAATGCAACCTGCCCAGGCAGAACTGGCTCTTTTTTCAGTTGAAGAAAATAAAGGTTTAGGGATTTTCCCTTTGTACATTTTAAGTTTGAGACAATCCTGATTGTACTGTAGATATTAATCTACAGTTGAGCATGTGCAGTCCTGTTTGGAAATCTACTTGGCACCCATTGACTCTGGCAGGAAAGATGGGTCCAAAAAGGTCATAACCTTTACTTAACAAATTTAGTGACAGGAATTCTGTTTTGTTATAGGCTTGAGGATAAATCCTACGTGCTGGAAAATAACCATGTGCAAAGGAGCTGCTGTTGCAATTGGTGTGAACAAAATATTAGCTAGTGTATGGGAATTCAAGAAAACACTTAAAATTGTTTCCTCTCTTTCTGTTTCTCCTCTAGCTCTGGGATTGTACACAGTAAATGCAGTATATGGAGACACTATTACTATGCCTTGTCCTCTAGAAGTACCAGATGGTCTTATGTTTGGAAAATGGAAATATGTAAGTATAGCTTATCTTTATATTTATTAGAGCTGTTATAAGATGATGTGTATTTTTTGTGTGTATGTGAGATCTTAAGGTTCCAAATGATAGGATTGCTGCCTCATATATGAAGCCATTTATTCCTGTGTTTGTAAGACTGCAAGATGCCAAGCTGTATAATTTCTGCCAAGCGCCGATTAGAGGTTTGAGGAATTAATCTCATTGTTCAAGAGAAATAATTATTCAGGAGTTCTCTGCCAACCTGTATTAGAGATCTGGCATGTTATCCAGTGGTGTATTGCTCACTTGACAGAGCCATCGTTGTACATTTGAACACTTCTGAAGTCGGCTGCCTGAAGCAGAGCATGCTCCATCCCTGGGAAAAAGCCCTGTCCCCGCCTTTGGTTGAACTGACAGTCACTCAGATCTGTTTCAGGCTTCGTTGTGCTCAATGCACAGCGAAGAAGAGAGCAGAGCTGACCTTAGGAGCATGGCTGATGGTTTCACTCTGCCATTTCTGGCAGGGAACAGAGGCAAAAACATGGGTGCTCTCTAGGTGTGCTGGCCAGCCTGCAGTAGGAACACAGCAGGATGAGCTTCTCCTGTATATGATCGGTATCCCAGGTCAAAAGGAGAATCAGCATATCAAAGTCAAACAAAACCTGGAAGCATATGTGGATAAAAACGCTGGGGTACCAAACCCCTTTCACTTCTGAGGCTGGTATTGAAACAAATTATTTTCCTGCCTCTGTGAAGTTCATCTAAATCTCCTCTTCTGCTCAAATGAAATGTGCCTGCAATCATAGATAATTTCTAGTTTGACAGTGGATTTAAAACTATGTAGTGCTCGCTCTTTGCAAATGGCATCCACCAGCCTATTTTACAGGAGAATGATCTGCAAGTGGCAGGGGGAGTCCTATTTTCCCCTAGCTCCTTCCTTTTTACCTTCAGGTTTGCAGCTCCCATCCACTCAATAGTTCCTTTTCTGCAAACACATTTTGGGAAATGAAGTCAGAAGTCTGGGGAGAATGTTTCCCTGAAAAGGGACAGTAAAACTCTTTCATAGTAGCATTCAGAAGATGGAGTGCCTATATTTTGCAGTATCTTTTTCAGTCTGCTGACTTTTCTTGGGAAGACACAAGTCCATCTCTCTGAAGATGCAAGGATATTCTGAAAAAAAGGAACGCATTATCTTTTTCCATTGCATTTGGATGGTCTGTGTTGGACAAGTACCAAGCAGCAAGTGGAGATGATGTAGATTCTTCTAAATGGAAAGGGAGACAAAACCTAACATAGAAAAAAGCCTGTCTAAGTTGTTATTGTATGAAATTGTTGACAGCCCCCCACAACCAAGTGAAAGCGATGCCTTTTCTCTGGGGGCAGATCACAGCATGGCAACAGAAGAGGGTTGGATTAATTTTTTTCATCAGGTGATTATTTCATTGGAAGAAGGAGGAACTCTGTTTTCTTCTCTCCAGCCTTGTGAGGAGCAATTTGGGTTCCTGGGAGGAATGTGGAGGCACTGGGAGACTTGCACCATGGCAGGTGTTGCTTGCTTCAGTGTCTACCTGTGTGTGCTGCACCTATACCTTGTGTAGGCTACGGGAGTTAGGAGCTCATTTGCACTTGACAGCCAACTTCCTGTGTATCGAGTCAAGACAGTGTTTTCTTTCCTGTGTGACAGACATCTAGACAAATCCAGGAGTTAAAAGTAGGAGAGGGAGAAAGACTGTAAGGGAATTTAAACTCCTCAACTAGCTGATGCCTCCTGCTTTCTGCCCACCTCTGACACCACTCATCTCGTCACAGCATCGTCACGCTTTTGTGGGCTCTGCAGTCCAGCTGAGGTATTGTGCTGGGAACACTACTAGCACCAGTGCTGCAAGGTATAAGGGATAAAAGGGAATGAAAACCTTTTGCAGCCCCCAGCACAAAACCAAACATAAAGATAGAATCGGTGCTTTGCCTTTCTTTAAATAAAGGCAGACACTGTCTGTCTCTGCTCTATGTGTGTGTTTCTGTAAGGAGGAAGGAATCAAATCCCGTAGAACTGTCCCTGTAACGTTGTCCCTCAGAAAAAAATTTTTTTATATGAGAGATTTGTGCAAGGCTGTCAACTTTGTATTCCTTCTTGGGATGGCAACTGCATAAGGAGGAGGTCTAGAAAATGGTACTTTGCAGATTAACAATATTTGATTGTAAGTATATTCCCTTGCTACAAGCTCTTGGGTCTTTTAAGAACAAAGGAAAATAAGGCTAAAAACTAATTTAGAATAAAATAGGCAGTTATGCCTGATTAAATCCTGCATTTGGAATGAAGTCTAAATATCCCAAATAAACAATATGAATATATAAAACAATAATGAAAAAAAGGAAATTGAAGCTGTTGAGACTAGCTCACACATGTCTATTTCAAGTACTTTTTCATACAGACACTGGCAAGTGCTGCCAAAGCCACCAGCTTTTATCAGAGGAAGCCCTTTGCTATGCTGAGATTGAGCAAAAGGATTGAAATAATTTCTGATGATGATATTCTCAATGTGTACCATGGCACTCTTAAACTAGCTCTCTTATTCCACTAAATTTCTTCTATGTACAGCAGAAATTAATCAGGGAAAAAAAGCCATCTGATACAGTTTGCAGGAGGGTTTTTTTTTTAATTATGGGTTTGTACCAATTGCAAATCTTCAGGAACTTTTAAATGAGTGTTTATGCAAAATAGAGGTGTTTATCCTTTTATTATAGGAAATGCCAAATGGATCTCCAGTATTTATTGCCTTCAGATCATCAACAAAAAAAAATGTACAGTATGATGATGTACCAGACTACAAAGACAGGTTGAGTCTCTCAGAAAACTATACATTATCCATCAAGAATGCAAGAATCAGTGATGAAAAGAGATTTGTGTGTATGCTAGTTACAGAAGATGATGTTTCCGAAGAGCCGACGATAGTCAAAGTTTTCAGTAAGTAAATCTAGTTGTTACTACCATTAACATTCATCAGCATCTGAATCATAAATTACAGAAACTTTTGTTTAAGGCAGGATTAAAGCCAAGAAAGTAAGTTTGGCTCAGTAAATTACTATGACTAGCAAATTTCTGCCGCTTTCAAAAATGTAATCTACTGGTGGCATTTATGTAACAGGACTGCCTGCACTTGCAGTTTATTCATGATAAGTGCTGGCTAAAAGAGAATTTTAGGCTTTGATAATGACTCACTTATGTGATGTCATTTGGCCTTGGAAATGAAAAATGTAAAATTAGCATTGATTATTTTCCATTTGTTCTCAGAGCAAATTTTTCTGCAGGAGGGAATCATTAACCGTGTGCAGTCTGTAGAATTAGTTCAGGCGAGAGGTTTGAAGTGGCTCTGAGCAGCTACTGTGCAACAGCACGAACTGTGAGGGAGAGAGCAAGAGGCTGGAAAATGAGCCACCAGCCCCAAATGCTTGTTTTGTCCCCTGCTGAATGGTAGGAAGCAGAAGTACCAGTCTGCTGTTCTCTCCTGGAGCAGAGCAAGGTTTATTAGTGTTTGGTATCACTACAGCTTGATGGAAAGGCTGGTCTGCAGTGCAAACCCCATTCCTCTGAGGCACAGCCCAGCTCAGAGCTCACACAGGAGCATGGACAAGCCTGGTGTCTTCCTGGTGCTGATTCAGAGCAGAAGTGTAATCCATCAAACCCTGAGTCAGCCAGGGGAGGTGTCCACTGTGGCTTTTTAGGGACACAGGGCTGTGGCTGCAGTGTCTTATCTTCCTTAGCTTCATGTTTTTATATGGCTTTTGGCCTTTGTTGCTCTTTAGGTGCAGATTTACGCAGTCAAAGTCTGTTGTGGGAACACGCTGACTGCAGGTGCGGGCAGCTTCAAAGTGATCACATTCTGCTTGAAAAACAAATTCATGTTTTGGAAGGGCATTCTTTTGCTTCTCCCAGGTAGAAGGTGTCAGGGAGTCCTCAATGATGTCTATGCTGTCAGTCACATAAATGAGTTTAAAGCTAGATTAGGAGCCAATAGTAATTCCCTCGTTTCACTTTCAATTTGACTGCAAGAACAATTGAATTAATGACAACAGGGAGGAGTGTGCTCAGAGCACACATTGTAAACACAGTGCTTCTAAGGAAATGATAAAGAATTATCATGTTTACTTATTGCACAGTAGTAAATATGTAGATGAGGCAGTGGTATATGGTGAAATGAAACGCTAACTGCTTGAATTACTGTGTACTCTACTAAGTATTAACACAATGCTAACTCAGCCATGGAGCACAGCTTGTCTGGTTTATTCTGTGCATTAATACTAATAGAGAAAGCTTCTATTTACTAAGGAAGATAAGAAGGGAGGATGCCACGCATGTAATATGGCCAACATAGCGCTGCAAGAAAAATTACCTTTGCGTTTTTCACTTTGCGTTCACAACTTTATTAATGGTTCTCTTAACTTTTCTTTGCATTTAATTTTCTTGAGTCTGGTTTTTAAGTTCTCATTTTTAGTTGCTTCCTTGCTTTAATTGCAGAAGAGTTAAGAGTAGCTGGCAAGCTTCGTTTATTTAACCAAGGGAGTTTCTAACTCACTGAGCCACAGGTACAGAGCTAGGCAGCTGCAGTGTGACCCTTGTAAACCAAAACCTCGTGCACCTGAAAATCAGCTGCATCCCAGGAGTCATGACTGATTCTGGGTTTTGCTGGAACTTGTAATGTCCTCAGCTGTGCTACCTGATTAACTCAGGACTAAGGAGCAGAAATGGCTCGTTGTGCAGGTACCACCTGCTAGTCTCTCTCACTACTCAAACAAGCGCTACCAGCTTTCCAGATGGATCCTGTCAGCAACTTTTTTTGTGGAATTAAATGGCCAGTTTCCAAAGCAGAGCAGCCCAGCAGACAGGAGCTGCTGTCCTGCTGCACTGACGCTTGGCTTTTGTAGGCAGTGAACTCTTTTTCCCTCTATTATGAGTCCTATATAGAGTTGCAAAGTACTCTGGCAAGCTCTTAAGCTGAGAGATAAGCAGTGTGCTGAAGTTGCAAACCCACCAAAGTGGAATTTGCTGCCAAGTTTAAAATGTTTTCTCGCTTCAGACGCTGAGCTAGTAAACGCCAAGTGTTTTACAGTGAATTACCTTGGTGCACGTGCAGCGGCTGCGGGGGTCTGGCAGCAGGCGTTTCCTCTCGGAGGCTGCTCTCAGAGAGCAGGTGGCAGCCTCTCAACTGGAACATCTGCTCAGTCACAGAGCACTCAGAACAGGGAGAACCCCACACAGCAGCCACGGAGCAGGGGGGCCTCCCTTTCCCTCAGAGGATCACTGCAGGGCAGGGGTGTCCAACTCACCAAAAACAGGGTCTTCTCTAACCAATTCTGGGGGAGATGAGAGATGAAAAGAAGCAAAGCTGAGGTGAGGGAAGGTGTTGTGGCTTGATCAGCTGGTGACTGGGACAGGCAGGCAACTATCCCTGTTTATGGGACCCAAAAATCTGACCCAGAAGGCCTGTCAATGGTCTTGTAAAACCACGTTTTCTTGAATTGACCTGAAAATATTTTGTCCTTGACTGGTTCTTATATGAAAAAGATTAACCTTTTTCCTTTAAAGCTAAAAAAAGAGGAATAAACATGCATATCTCTCCTAAAAATAAAGATCTTTATTAGTCTTTTGAAGAAAATATGACGGTCTTAGTGTATCGCTTTGACTGTTTCTTTTGTTTGGTTTTCTTTTTAGCCACAAGCAAAGTTGTTTGAAAATGTCAGATGAATAGGTTCTTTTATTCACTTTCATTTCCCTTTTGACCTGATTTTGTTCTGTCCTGGGGTAGTCATCCAAGTGAAGAGTATCTGTGCATTTGTGTGCACGTAAACACGCGCACAAGCAAAATGGATTATTGGGGAAACACACAGGCTTGCTACCACTCTGACAGCAGGAGCAGTGCATCTGCACGTCAGCAGCTTCATCAGTGTGTGTGGAGACTTTGGCAAGATAGTGGTGAAGTTCACTTGGGGCTGGGATTACTGACATACAAACAGTGCTTCATAGGAAGCTTGATTTGGGTAAAGGGTTCTGTAAGCTGACACGATTAAGAATGTTTCAGTCTGTCAAAGTATGCTTGTTTAAGCAGTATAGATAGTGTGTAGAGGCTCTCCTTGACTGTATAGACATTGACTATTTTTTTTTTCCTTCACTCTTCCCCTCTTCTTTTAAAATTGTGGGGAAAACTGTCTCTTTTTGGAGATAAAAATTTGCATTCCGGGCTTCAGGCCAAACTGTTTTAACAGACAAGTTATATAGTCTCTAGAAAGTAGTCTTTTATGATGGAAACACTGATAGATCCTCCACTTTGGCAAGCTAAGAGGTCCATCTACCATAATAAAAGTAAATAAAAAGACTTACTGGCACTGAAGAAAAAGTTTGGGTTTTTTTAAGAGAGTCATAACTAACACAGAATTGGTTAAAATAATTACACTTCTCTCTACCATCTAAATTTCTTAAATGTAATAATCCCAGTAAGGAAAAATAAACATTAGAAGAATGATTAGGTTGAATTTGTTCCTTTATAATGTTGACAGCTCAGCTACAGTAATATCTGCAGGAAAGCTGCTTTTTTGTTGCTACAGTTTCTGTACCACTGGCTCCTTCTCCAGCATGTGTATCCTATAAATCGATAGATCAGATCAGGTTCTCTCCTCCTGGGTGGTGGACTAGTCTGTCTGGCTAAAAGATGTATTGTCAGAATACATAGAATTCATTATGGAAGGTGTGACATGTTTAAAGTGAGAGTTTGTTCTTCTCAATCCATTTGCTAATATTGATTTCTTCTTTTAATGTGAAAACATAGCTAAGGCTGTGATAATCGGGCCAGATTATTCTGTTTAGTTTCAAAAGTCCACATATTTTTAGTGGTTTTTTTTGCTTTTCAAACAGCTGTTTGTGCTCCCTTCACCAGTACTTTTATCCTATTTATGTTTTAGAACAACCCTCTCAACCAGAAATCTTACATCAAGCAGACCTCTTAGAAACACAGAAGCTACAAATGGTAAGAGAAGCATTCTCCCTCTCAGTTATGTTCCTGACTGCTGCCTGAAGTCCCTTTCCAGTCCAGACAGAGGTGGTGGCTCAGAGAGGTGAATGAACACCTGCCTGTGAGTCTATAGCCAGGCTGAGCACAGAGCATTTGCCTTGCCACTACTCTATTTATTCCTGCCTGATCTGCAAACAAGGGCCATCCTGACCTTAGACCCACCGCCCTCTTCCAAATTGTACCTCACTGGTTTGATTTTCCCTATTTAAGAAAAATAGTTGAGGTTAAGCCTTTGAACTTTCTAGAAATTTTTACCCAAAATGGCATAGGTAAAAACAGAATTATGTTAAAACCTAGTGGAGAAAACAAGTGACTAATTCCTGCCTGTTTTGCAGCTCGGGGAGTGCGTTTCAAGAGACAGTTATCCCGAGGGCAATGTCACGTGGTACAAAAACGGGAGAGTTTTGCAGCCCGTGGATGATGGTATGTTTTGGTAATGACCAATGTCCCTGGATCCACACATGGGTGTCTGCATGAAGAAGAGTGTTTATAAGGGTTGCTCTGCTTTATTCTAACGTATTCTTCCTTTGAGAAAAACTACTCGTATGTATACACAGATGTAACTGGAAGGAGATGTTTAGGCCTTTCAGAGTACCCAAGCTATGCCACAAAATCTTTCTCTTTTGGTACTGGTTCTAAAACTACATCATGGGGAGGAGAATTGTCTTTATTAATGCTATCACAAAGCTATTTTTGACCCTATGTAACTAATAGAAACCTGTACTAATTTCCAACTTCTTATAAGGTATTAACTGTCTCAGTTTCATACCTGTCCAATATTGTGTTTTGGACCATGTAGACCATCATCTTATACAACTATTTATTTTCCAGGATATGTAAGAACAACTGTATTTTTTCCTTCTTTTCAACTTTGACAGACTGATCAGGCTACAATATTTTTCCTTCCATAAATCAGAGAAAGCTTAAAAAATAAATTTAATCTTAATTTTTTTGCCATCATTTTTGAGGCCTTCTTTCTGTCTTACAAATTAGGCTGAGATTCGTATTAAAAACCCCACCAGTTTGGAACTAGATTTTTGTTGGATTTGATTTAAAATATTTGGTAGGTTAGGAGCGTGCTGTTGGTAAAATGTTCCTTGTATACCTCATTGGCAGTACTACAGAAAAACTTTGTACAATCTCTTGGGGGACATGTCATGCTGCTTGTATGTTTGCAGCCTGATCACAAATGCAGAACAGGCAACAACATACAGGAAAATGGTTTCAAATTCTGTCTGTGTGACACTGAAACATTATTTCCTTTTCAGTTGTGGTCATAAATTTGCAAAAGATTGTGGACAGAACAACTGGACTCTTCACCATGACATCGTCTCTTCAGTACATGCCAACAAAGGAGGATGTAAATGCCAAGTTCTCTTGCATTGTGACTTATTATGGACCATCTGGCCTGAAAACTATGCAGTCTGAACCAGTTGTCTTCGATGTTCACTGTAAGTTTTCAAAAAGCATCTTATGCTGTACAAAGTCTACCTCTGGGGCAGAGGAAGGCAAAATCAGAAACAGTTTGCAAAATTAGAGAGTAACTGCTGCTTGGCTATTGAAATGGTTTCTTCAAAACTGATTTGCATCAAGAAGGTCTGAGTACATTGCCAAGGTAATTTTTATTCTTCAGATTTACCTGAGATTTCATTTTTCCTAACAATAGAATACTGAATATCAAGATTTCGTTGACAAGAGAAAAGTGGTAGCCATAAACAGTCACAGTGAAATGGCTTTTGAGAATTTTAAGAGAAGTTATAGTGGTTGATTAGAGTGACTCTGTGCCCCCTGAAATTTGCAGTAAATACACAATACAGTTTTTAGCAAACTCAAATGTTTTTCATCTTTGCAGAGTCAGCACCAAGCAGTTAATTTTGGCTGTCTGCCTTGCACAAAATGCTTCTCTACAGCTGTAAGATGCTGTGTTTTACTTTTAAAATACATATTTTGAGTATTGGTAGACTTTAAAGTAGAGAATTTGTGTAAATAATTGCTTCTACTGGACTGAATTCTAAAGCAGCTTCCTTACTGTGTTACTGACGGATGTGGAAATCATAATGCTCCTCCAAATAAACAAAACAAGCTGTTGGCAAGGAAAGATCAGAGGAGGTGGCAGCACTTAGAGACCGGGGAAGAGACATTTCAAGGTCTTGTAAAATGACACTTCTGAAGGACTGTAGAAGGCAGCAGGTTGCAGCAGGATGTAGAGGAACAGGAATAGATAATCTATCCAATCGAGTGTTACCTCTCTGCACACTTCAAGCAATACCTCATCTTGTAAAAAGATAAGTCCCTGTTTTGGGGATGATCGGGTCTAAGTATACAGCCCAGCATCTATGTCTTAGCATATGTTGTATGACAGCTGTGTAATCCAGCTGAATACAAAGAAAATAAGTAAGGCACTGGATCTCTCCAGGTAGTGTGGGTGCACCATTGCCTTGAAAACAAAAGCCATGGGCTGGAAGTGCCGTGTATGTTCTGCCTAGATGATAGATGTTTTTCCTCTACAGGTAAAGTTTGTTGAGCTGCAGGGTAGGGGATCAGTTTTGACCTTGCTCAAATAAAACCAAACCTTGGAGTGGCTGGTCTTTGGTTTCATCTGGAGTTAAGGTTGTCTTTTCACCAGCTGCTTCTCCAGGATGACAAGCAGCAGAACTACTGGAGGAGAAAACCCCGGGGACTTCAGTTACCCCTGGAAATACCACAGGCGTTCCAAGCCAGCAGACACCTATCCCATCACTTTAAAGCTAGAAGTATTTCTTATTTTTGTGGTTTTGCTCTAAAGCTGGGTACCAAATTTCACTGTGGTTTTTCTTCTGTCATTTGTGGAGCCCTACGACCATGAATAACACCTGCTGTGCATGGCAGATGTTCCCAGGAAAGAAATGTAATGACCAGAAAGCATTTGTTGCTATTACTTGCCAAGAGATGCTGTGCTGTCCTCATTTCTCCTCTGCTCTCATGCATTAGGGCCACTTCACCTGTTGAGGGTGAGGCTCTTCCAGGTTCCTGTGGTGTGTGTACTACATGCACTCACAAGTAAGAACTACCCAATATGAAGGGAAAAGAAAGCTGCACGGCTGCAGGATGGTCACTGACCCCGTATGGTGTGCCCTCTGTATAAAGATTGAATGTTTGATAAACTAGCTCTTCTAGTCCTGGTCTAGTAACACACAATTTAATTAACTCCACCAGTGTGCTGCTAATTAGCAAATAGTGGGAGGCAAGCACACCCTTCATTACTGAAGAGGCCTCAAGTATGAATTTTGGCTTTAGAGTGTGGAGTTACCCAATTTTCTTTCTGAGTATTTTCATCTGCTGTAACTTCAGCTCTTTACTCTGCATAAATGCATCTCCAAATGAATTTGTGAAATTCTTTGTTAATAGATGTCCAAGCTTCAACAGATGCATTTCATGACTGCTGTTAGTTGATGTTAATGGCCTGTCTGATTTGGTTTTGCTTTTTTAGTTTAGTTCAGTGATCCTAATTAGTTTCTCAATAATTGTGATTTTTTTAATGAGTCAAATATAATGCAGATTAAAAAAATGGCAGACTCCAACTCTTAAGAAATTGAAGTCTTTCAGCCTTTTTTATTTTAGATGGACTGTCAAAATTATGATATTTTGCATCTCTAAAGCAATAGAACAAAATCATAAAGACCTGCTGCTCATTCCTTGCAACTTATCCATTTATCCTAAAGAAATGGGGAGAGCATGATTAAAATTATGCCTGCAGAAGATTTTTTTTAAAGATATATCTACTCGGTCAGGATCTAAGAAATGTTTCATTGTTTGTTTTGTTTTTTATTTTATCTTTTGTATTGAGTTAGTGCAATCTTTAGTACCCAAGTGTTTAATAGCTAGTTCACATCCTGGAAGGAGCCAGCCACTGTAACCTAGTGTGAGAAGAAGAGTGAATTAGCTCTTGCTGTGTTGGATGTTACTTGGATTAGGATAATTTAGCTCAGCGAGCAGCAGTTACGTGCTTGGTTTTGCAGCTGCAAGCAAGGAAGCTACTGAAAGGAAGGAGTAGTAGGAGAGAAGTCTTGGAGCTGGACACTTAGATAATATCTCAGATATTTAGTTATCTAGGCTCCAGTTATGTGGGGTTCTCCTCACCAGTAATCAGTGTACAAAGATAATATTTGTCAGGCAGGTTTCCCAGTCATGCCCTGTTGTTAGGTGTCTTGTTATGGATAAACTTCTTTACATGACAGATTAGAGTCAAAGGCACTTCACACTCATGCTGCTTCCAGCATTGGTGTTTTCCTTGAAATGGCACATTGGCTGGGGCAGCTCTGGGATAGCAGCATCCACTTACTAAATGGCTGCCTTTTGGTGCTGGCTCCTGGAATTTTGCTGTTGTAGAAAGCAGAATCTCAGGTTTGCAGAAACACCAAGTCAGGCAAGGTGTGCCTTCACCAGGCTGCTCTTGTTTATTAGTGAAAGCAGGGGAGCACATTACTCATGCCAAGCACCACTGCACTGCACTGGACACTGTCTTCCTGTCCTCTGGCTGCATCTTCCTCAGAAGAGTGACCTCTTCATCTTAGACATCTTAGTTTAAGTAGTCTTTTACTATTTACTTCTGTATGTTTGGGGGTTTTTTTCTAGTTTAGCAAATTAAATTAAAATTTGCTCCTGGTTGTTTACAGTAGATAGAAGGGTAAGATATTTCTAGAGAAAAGACTGGCGGTTTGCAAGAATGTTACTTTTGTTTAACTGTGTCCATTTCATCCAGTTCTGTTTATCTCTGTGGGGAAAAACCTGTGCTAAATTAAAGTCCTGAAGTCCTACTCTTTATTAATTCCTCCTTTTTCAGTCTTGAGACAAAGCCTAAGCAATTCCAGGATATATCTAGATGTTCTTCATGATAACTTTACCTTAACGTAAACTTGACAGAAGGAGACACACGTTTTTGCAGCAGCCCTGAAACCGAGTTTTTGGCCCAGCAGCTACCAAGAGGGGCATGCATGTCGTTCCTGGCCAGCTATCTCATTGCATCTGTGGTATTCCATACCAGCAGTGATGCTGGACTTCCTTTTTCTAAGCAGGCGAAGTTGTGCCTCAGCTCTGAAGGTACTGAGGAAGGAGCTTGTTTGGCCATGGAAGGGAGCCGAGGCTCTGGAGGAGGGAGGGAGGCTGTGGCTGGTTGGAATCCAGGACCCCTCCTGCCCTGAGGAGGGGTGAGGTGAGGTGCTGTGCCATGCTGGGGCTCTCAGTCCTTGAGAGGCCACGGTGAACTGCAGCTCCTGTTATTGAGAAATCCCATCACAGAAGACAGACGTGATAAATGCCTGGAGGAAGGGCTGTAGAGCACACGCTTCACTAAACACACAAAATCATCTGCCAGCCAGGGCTTTCTCTGCTATGGAGATTTTTTTAGTGTCTAATAAGGTGCGGTGTACTGTATCTTTATGCAAGTCTGGCATCTCTGATGGAATTTTATTTATCCTTCAAAATTAAAACAGTGAGAGTTATCGGCCCATATTATTTTCTTTAATTTTGTTCATTTCACTTTGTTTATTAAAAATTATATTTAGGCCTCTACTTAGAAAGAATAGTGTCTGCTAAAGAATACTCTGCTTTAAAAAAATTATGAAAGTAAAATGTAAGTTATAGTTCAACTTCATTGAACATGACAGAAGTATGTTACATTTACTGTTCTGTTGACTATGTTAAGGGTCCTATTATGTTCACCAGATTTATCTTTCTGAAAGCCTGTAGTGATCAGCATATAGAATAGGCTGAATATAGTTGCTTAGTTCATATTTCTTTCTTTTTAATGCCAGAAGGCTATTATCTTGTACTAATACATGGCGTTGAGAGCTTCAGTTGTTTTTCTGATTGCTGCAGTCCTCCAAACAGGGAGTTTCACAGAGGGCAAGTTAATCCCTCATAATGAAATCACACCATGAAATGGTTCATACTAATCAGGATTTCTTTTGCTTTAAAGCACATGACATGGTTGTAATCATTGCTGTTTCAGTTACAGGTATTTTGGAGAAGAAAAATGAATTTTATGTCATATGACTTCTTTGCACTTATTTGGCAAAAATATAGAGAATGTGATTAACTTCAAGTTCTTTTATGAAAAGATCTACAATTGCAAATATTTTCAGCTGCAGGATGATAAAATTGCATTTTCTTGGGCCATGAATATCATATGCATAGTGTTGCTGTGTGGATTATGCTGAAGCTATTAAATATGTACATTATTTTCACAGACCCAACAGAGAAGGTGACTATTCAAGTGCTGCCACAAAGTAGTACCATTAAAGAGGGCGATAACATCACTCTGAAGTGCTCAGGAAATGGCAACCCTCCTCCACAGGAGTTCCTGTTTTACATTCCAGTAAGTCCTGCCTTGCTGTCGCTGCCTAGTGAAATATTCTGTATCATTCCTTCCTACAGACATTGCTGCATGTCAGTGTATACATGGTTTTGTAACAAATAAAGGAAGGAATTCTATGCGACAAACACTGAAGATAGACATTGACCATTATATCATGCTCTGAGAATGCCTCACCTCAGTCGGCAAAATGTTTTTGAAAAAACCTCTCCTTTCCCCCAGCCCACCCAAATTTTTCAGGAGTTTAGACCTACTAAAAATTACAAGGCTTCATTTCCCATCATCAGGTATTTTAATAAACAGTTTTGATTACAGCAGTTTAGCATCTTGAAGGAAACCATCTCATCTGTTGTCATAACACAAATCCAGCAGTGAAAGTACAGCAAATTAATTCAGCTATTTTTTGGACTTTCACAGATTAATCTTTGTGCAATTTCTTTTCTTCAGTTAGTTAATTAATTGTTTGATGGCATAAAAAACACAAAAAAAATGTGCGTGACAGCACAGGAGAACAAATCTGTCGAATGCTTAAGACACAGACTGAGAAAAATAAAGGCTTTGTTACCATTAATCTTCTTAGTACTGGTGAAATCCACAGACAGATGTGGCTTTATATTCTAAGGCTCCTGGTCCGTGTTCCCATGTCCTGCTTCCCGCTCCTATTTTATATGCCTTATTTGTTCCTGCCGCAGCACTGAGCAGAGCTGCTCTTGTGAGAAGCCAAAAGTGGTATCCTTTCAGATATTTCAAACCCAGCATGTCACCCTCTGAACATAATTGTCATCTGCTCTGGACTCCTGGCATGTTTGAATTGCTGAAGAGAGCAAGGGGAGCTAGGAGCTGAAGTCCTTATCTCAGAACAGCCATTTAGATTCAGTGAGTCATCCTAGAAACTCACTAAATGCCAGTGAAAAAGTGTCTGGTATCTCTCCTTGCTCCACTATCACAGTGAGTGAGCTAAACACCCAAGTTTGTCTTATTTTTGGGCTCCCTGATACTAGTCCTTTCTCTCAAGGAGAGCTGCAATGGGTGATTCCTTTGAAAGGCTCAGAGGTATTATAAATCTCTTTCTGGATCCAGAGATAGGAATTAGGGTATCATTCTATGCTTGTTTCAAAGCTGATCCAAGTCAGTAATCAGGGGGAAACTAGGGAACTGGACAGCCAGAAAGCAACATTTGCTGGCTAATTCAAAACACCAGTGTCTGTAGATAACTGCGTATATGGCAGTGTATACCCGACCAGGGTCTATATTGTGATATGGATAAAGCAAGGTTTGCTTGTGCTGTTCAAAAATGTGCAGTGCAGTACAAATCAGTTTATGATTTGTCCTAGACTGAATATATCAGAATCAGATTTAGCAACACAATTTGTTTTGTTGTTTTGATTTCTGCAACACTTATTCGTGGACTATTTCCTTCTGCTAAACTTTCAAATTTTGTATTTTAACGTCCTCTTAAAATGAGTTAGTCATTCAATTAAAAGAGTAAGCTCTTGATTGTAGTTGTTTTTTAAAATTATGTTGTCACACAGAAAGTAAACCTTAGTATAATTAATAGGGAATTACACTTCAGTGATGCCGTGTCTATACGTACTTTGGAGTATTTCACTATCCTTATAATTTAAAAAATCCTCAACAAAAATTAGTGGGTTTAGCAAGCCCATATACAGTAAATGTCTCGTTTTCCACCCACAGGGAGAAACAGAAGGTATAAGAAGCCCAGATACTTACGTAATGACAGATGTGAGACGAAATGCAACAGGACAATACAAGTGCTCTCTGATCGACAAAAGCATGATGGACTCGACCACCATCACTGTGCACTGTAAGTCATTGCATTTTGCACTCCTGATACAAACTGATCTTGGACCTCCTGGGATGGTTTCTCTGCTTTATGTATGTAGCTTAGTGCAGTTACCTACAGGTGAAGAGTTTGGTTTGAAGGAGTGTCCAATCATTTCTGTTTATTCTAATGTATTTCTGTTTGAAAATCTCGACTTTCTCAGTTCATTGGCCTAGATACAGTTTCACTTCATGTAACTTTTGTGTCATATATGGTTCTACTACACTGTCACATACAGTGAGAATTTTGTTATTTTATATTTCGCTCATTTGAACATATATAGGGCAAATTATTCTCTTCCAGCTGTGCCTTAGGATGTACACAAACATGGAAGCTGATCCACAGGGATATCACTGAAGGCCATTCTTCATAGTCAAGTTCATATTCCCTCAATGAGGTTAACATGTAAGGAGTCCAGAAAAGACACCTAGGAAGTCGATATGTTCACATAGGAAAAGTTGCTTTTTTTAACTTTTTCCAGGATCGTGAGAGCTACAGAGCCCAGTAAATTTTCTTTGGCTGGATACTGTTTATTCACACGATCAGCAACACTTCAAAAGCAGCCATTGAACTGTTGGAACCATTGAAGCAAGAGTTGCTTTTAATCTCCCTGTGGAGAAGACAAGAGCAGGAACTCTTTCAAACTCTGCTATGCTATCACAGGCTGTGAAATAAAACTCAAGCCAGGGGTGGTTTTCCTCTAAAAATATTGATGGTCTGAAGTCTTCACAGTAGCATCAATAGTTGACAGATTCAGAGGGATCTGGTGGATAATGAAGTTTAAAGGCTTCCACAGTAGCTATACTTTACATGAAAACAAACTTCATGGTTTTGTATTTGGTTTTGAATTTTTTTTCCTGAAAGTGGTACAATACATGCATAATATATCTGTACATGAATAATTACACTATTATATTTAATGAATATTTTGTCTTTGATAAGCTCATCCGTTGTTACCCTGCCCACCCCTTCTGTTTGCCAAGAGTTGGGCATGTAAAATCTGAGAAGAGCCCAGTGCTACTGCCTCTTAACTTAGCAAAGTTAAGGTAGCAAAGGTAGCTTTATAACTGACCCTTTAATTTTTCTCCAAGTGGATTGCATGTCTACTCCTGCTTTCATAAATAATTACTCTAAAAAATCACGTCCTCAGCTCCAAGTTATTTTTAACAAGCCAGTTTTCCTTTCTCTTCTATTTTGTCTGCACATTGGAAGAGCTTTACCATGCCAGAGAGGCATGTGTTTTCTAGACATGAGTCTTCCCAGTGCTTGCAGCTAGTGCAGTTACTCAGAACTCAGAGCTACACTCCAGAACCCTACTGCTTCACTTTAGTTAGGGTTCATTTTGTTTTTCCAAAACACCTCTATCTGCAATAAAGCCTTTGCTGAAAAGAGGTGCAGTGGCCTGGAATAATTCTGTAATTCCTGAATGTCCAGACCATGCCTTAACTTTAAGGTACTTCAGTGTCTTCCCTTATGCTGCTCTAAAGCATTTCTGCAGGATGTAGCTTGTACTTCAGATAACACTTACTAATGCCTATCAAATCCTACTTTTTCTCCCTCTTTTGTTTTATTTTTTACCTTCTCACATATGGATAAATATTCCTCTCTGTGCTGTTACACTGAAAAGACCTTGATTAGGAGTCAGGGCTTTTCATTTCTTCCCATCCGGTCAGCATTTTAGATTTTTTGTTTTCTTTTTAAAAAACGCAACCACAAACACAACAAAAAGCAGGCAATATAATAATTTAAATTTGGGAAACTGTTTACGGTAATTTGTTAAATTTCAACTGTAGTGCTTTTTCCCAAACCAGTTTTATTGAGCATTCTAATTACACTGATTTCTTTCAGTGTCTAGGTAGGGAAAGCTTCTTGCTGGTATGAAAAAACATTATAATGCCATATTCCTCAAATATTTTTGTAGAAAAATATTCTGGCTGAATACCAAGCTCCCTTTTTCCAAGTTGAATGTAAATTATGAGACTTACAGAAAGCTGAAAACTGACATTAAAGCATCTGAGTTACCCATAATGCTTAGGGAAATATTTTATTTATGAAGGAAATTGAGGGGGGATGAAAGATTCCTTACCTTATCCAAGGAACATAAAGGACAACTTGAGATCTTGCCCTTCAGAGGAGGATCTGTGCAGCCAGGTCCCAGTTTAGAGTCCGGCAGAGCTGAGTGCTTGTGGTTGGCATGATTTGTCCCTCTACAGAGGGAGCAACAGAACGAGATTGATGTTGTGGGTTTGGGGTTTTTTACACTAGGTCGTAAATTCTCTGCCAGCTCTGTTCCTTCAGGGAGTTTGCCCAGGGTCAGATGAGCAAAACTGGCAGGGAGGGGACCAGAGCAAAAGCTGTTTACAACCACTTACAGAGATGTAGCAGCACTCCATGAGTGAGCCAAGGAAAGCACCCTGCAGCAGAGGACAGGTGTGTCTTCTCTCAGCTATAAAGAAGCAACTCTTCCAGCCCACAGTCCCCTTTCTTTATCTCTTGCTGTGGGGATTCGAGCAACTTGGTCTAGTGCTAGTGTTCCTGCCCATGGCAGGGGGATTGGAAGTAGATGATCTTTTAGGTCTCTTCCAACCCAAACATCCTATGATTCTGTAATTGTTTCAGCACATAAAGCCTAGCATGGAGTAAGTAGGTCTGTGGAACTTCCTCTTTGTGATGCTTTCCTTTCTGCTAAAATGGGTTCTGCAAACCATCCAGTAAATTAAAGGTCTTAGGACTATAGCATTTGTATTTCTCTATAGATATTTTTATAGCCTTGTCTCTTTCAGTAAAGCCATTGAAAATACAGGGGAAATCAGCTTTTGAATGTTGCATGGAAAAATCTATTCTCAGGATACTAGGAGAAGTTTCTAGTTGTCTGCTGGTTTATTTTTGGAGCTCAGACAACAAGCAAGTGCCTGCATAGTTTTCCCAATTGTAGCACAGTACTATCAGAGGCCTCCTTTAAATGCTGGGAGTCTGTGCTAGTTGTGCCACAGTTTCCAAACTGAATTGTGTGCTCCAGTCTTGCCCACATTAATTCCATACCTCCCTCACATGATGTGGTGATACATGCAGAATGCACTGTTTGTCTCTTCCCTGCCCTACTTGGTATGCAAAGACAGCACTGAAATCAATGCAAGACTTCAAGTGAGACCACATTAAGAGCTAGCATATATTGAAAATGGTGCCTGATGAGGAGCTTGTTTCTGAAGAACATTTCAAAGCCAAATGTGAAATGTACAGAAAATTCTCACAGAAAAGTTTTTCTTTCAATGGAGACAAAAATTTAATTTTACAATCTTCTGTATGCAAGAAATGTTTTCTCCTCCTACTTCTATCCCAAAGGGACATTATTTACTAAGTAGAGAGATAAAGGTAGCTACATCACATTTCTTTGTGGACCCTACAGATAAACTGGCAGAAAATTAAGCTAAATCAAGTTGCTTGTGTAGAGTTCCTAGAGGGGATCCTGTAACAGTAGCTGAATTCTGTCCTGCCTCATAAGTCATAAAAATACTGCTCTGAGTTATGTAGCTCATCTCACACACTGTAAATTTTCCTGAACTGCTGTAGCAACCAACACCACGGTGTGAGGGGGATTGTAGTCCCAGTTACACCACACAAAGGGGCTGGCGGGGCACAGACTATCCTGGAGGAAGACTCAAGGATTGCTCTGGGCTCAGTGTCAGTCTTGCCTGAGATGAAGGCAAAAACTTTCATGAATTTTTGCTCCCTATGGCAAATGTGAGAGGAATGCCTTCTGAATGGTCTTTGGTGATCTCTTGAGCTTGAGGTGCTATCTTGCTTCAAAGAACAAAAGATTTAAGTACATATATAAGGAAATTCTTTAGGGGAAAAAAGAAAAAATCTTAGCTTTTTCTTCGACCACCCCTCTGCCTTGGTAGAATGTGTTTAAGGGTAACAAAGCAAGAAGAAACACATCCCATACACCATCCGAATCTATATACTGCTCACTGGAGGAGTCTTGTTGTTTTATTTCTTTATTTTTTTTCTTCTGCAAGCCACAGGAGCATAGCTGGGTTCCATTTACTGGTTTCAGGAGGGAGGATAGGAAATCCCCATAGGAATACGGAAACAAGATGCCATTTGATCTCATCAAGATCTTTGACACATTCACAGATGAAAGTACAGTCCTTGTGACCTCTCGGACGAGACACTTGGCTTGTAACACAGATAATAATGCTGCAGACTAGTAGTACAGGCTGAACCCTAGTAGTTCCCCGAAGTTCTACCTCTAATTACAATGGTGTTCCCAGGGCAACCACTGAGTGAAGCCAGTAGGGAAGTTCAGTGTTTTGTTAAGGAAAACTCGCTTTCCTCTGCTGTGATTTTTGTCTCAAGCTTTTATTTTGAAGCTCTGCTTAAAAGCCAGAAGGAGGCTTTGCAGTCCTTTGCCAGCAAGTACTATGTTTGTGATGAAGTCATGTGTGCATTTGACTGCACGTTCGTGTGTGTGTGCACACATCTGTGATAGTCATTCAACCAGGCAACTTGGCTCACAAGCAAGGCACTGTCAGAGGGGAAGCAAAATAGAGATTGGCAAACTCTGCTTTTCTTTCACTGTAGGATTAAAATTAAAAAAAGAAAAATGACCAGCCCACCAAATCCTTATACTAAGAAAAATCCAAAGCAGTGCCGTCTGATATTCCTGTTACTGGCTCTCACCCTACCTTGTGTCAAACACAGCTGTTGCTGACTGTAATTTCCCTGGAGCTTAAACATGTCAGGCAGAGCTTGGACTCTTTTGAGGTAGACAAAAGTGGCACTTTAAGTTACAAATGAGAACAAATAAAGGGCTTCGTGTGTAAAGGGCCCCAACCCTGTAATTCAGACTTCTCACCCCTTCAGTCAGTATCGTGTCTCAGACACCCTCTTTGACCATCTTCATCCACTTCAGATTCTGAGGATAAAAATCCTCTCGTTTTATCACACAAAAGAAAGGTACCCCTTGACTGACCTTTTTCTCCACAATTACTGCTTAGGATAACCTGTCCCCACCTGCTCTAGTCCTCCCCTGAAGATGCATTTCTACCTGGCCCATAGCAAGCTACCCTCACAGCATTCTGTGCTTCCTTTTCCAAGATGCACATAGTGCTATGTGAAGTACTTCGTCATCTTCTTCTGCCTACTCTGTCATTCTTTCAGCTGAACAAGGTGAAAAAAATGTATCCATTTTTCTAGTGATTAGTGAGGTTTTGCTTTTCCTGTTAGCCTATAATTACAGCAAAAATATGAATGTTCTGCAATGCCTATTTTAGAATAATTCTCTCATCTCCCTTACTTGTAAAATTGACTTAGATTTTATTGAAGAAATGAAATCTTGAATTTAATGAGTGCAATTAGTCACATTTTCTTTTCTTGGTAAGCCTCTGAAATGGGCCAGGCTTTCCGAGATTAACTTTTTACAAATGTTCTTTCTATCCCAGATTTGGATTTGCAGCTTACTCCTAGTGGAGAAGTCACAAAACAGATTGGAGAGGCCCTGCCTGTGTCATGCACGATTTCTTCCAGTAGAAATGCAACTGTGTTTTGGATAAAGGTCAGTAATTAATCTATTTCACACTTCATCTGAGTATTCACCCCTTCATATTACTGCTGCTACTTCAGTGTTTTGGGAGGAAGGAAGGAAGGAAGTTGTTCATTGGGCTTTTTAAAGAATGTTGTTAAAATGGGTCTTACGCATATGCTTAAAATGAGATCTTATTCACTCACATTGATGACTGAAAATCAGTTACTGTAATTATCAGCTCAGCTTTCAAATAGAGAGAATTAAGGCGTATTGTAACACAAATACAACCTTTTGGAAATTGTCTATACAAGGGCCTTTGAGAATAAGGTTCCTCTAAGGACAAAAGTCCATTTGGAGGAATTTTGGTGCATTTTCTCAGAGGTGAGCTTGGTCTTGGTTCTGATAAACATAACAAAAGGGCAAGGGTTGAGAGGTCAGACAGTGAAAAATGTAGCTCTTGAAGAAGGTGGCTTTACACCAAACCTGTAGCGCTGGAAACTTACAGTAAGGATGCCTAATGGTTGTTTATGAGGATATGTCGATCTCATAAGCCCAACCTAGGGGAGAGTTCCGTGTGTCTCAAACATGTTTTGTCACTTGTGGTCTTGGCCAATCTACCAGAAAAGCTCAGAGCTAATAACTGATCCCATCTATGGCCTTGATTTAAAAGGAAAATTGTTCAAGAAGAAAGGAGCTGGCTTCTATAAATCTCCATCAGTTTCTACTTTTCATGTTGGATATTCAAATGGTAGTTATTAATGGGGAAACAGCTTAAAAGTGAGGCTCTAATTTTCCAAAGCATGTGAAAACTCCTGTTGATAGTAGTCACATCTGTCATTAAGGGGTTAATGTGTTGTGAGTCCATCTCTGTCACTTCTAACTCCTGACTTTATCAGGACAATACCAGAATGCAAACAAGTCCATCATTTTCAAGTCTTCAGTATCAAGATGCTGGAAACTATGTCTGTGAAACTACCCTCCAGGAGGTGGAAGGATTGAGGAAAAGACAGACACTTAAACTTATTGTGGAAGGTAAGCGAGCAGAAGGTTACGATTGTTAATTGTTCTTTTTAAATAAAATGTTTACTGTAATAATTACTGTAATATTGTTCTTGTAGGAAAACCTCAAATCAAAATGACCAAGAAAACCAACACAAATAAAATGTCTAAGACAATCATCTGCCATGTGGAAGGTTTCCCCAAACCAGCAGTGCAGTGGACAGTTACGGGCAGCGGAAGCATCCTAAATAAAGCAAGTATCTTTCTTATTACTTTTCTCACCAAAAACTAGTGTACAGGAAGTGCAAATTAAAATCAAGGAACATTTTTCAGATAGTGAGATTGAAGAAAAGCCTTTTTCATTATTCTAAGAGAAGGTTAAGCGGTAGCTGTAGCTACAAGGTACTTACATGGATGATTTTTTTATGATAAAGCCTTTTTGAATAGAACAGGTGAAGGCAAAGGAGAGATCCAATGGCTACAAGGTGAAACTGGAAGGAAAAAGAAAAGGTTACAAATGAAATATACATTTTTTAAATGAAGGTACTTAGTCGTTTTATCTGGGTAATGTGCTGATTTTGCCATTGCATAAAGAATTTGCAAATAGTGATGGAATTGTAGAACTTACATTAAAAAGCAAATGGGTACTTGATGTAGGCATTAGCTGAATGAAAAGTAATGAAATTTGGCATGTGTGAATCAGAAGTTACATTCAGTATAATTCCTTATGGGCTTTGCAGCTTTTATCCTAATATTTATAGTTGGTTTTGTATGGTTATACCTGTTGTTTCTCACTGGAAGCAGAGCCATTATGCCCTCATTCTTGGGGATAAATAAGAAGAATTCATATATAGCAGGCAAAATACCTGGAAAATATGCAAACTGAAGCATTTTTATATGGATTACCAAATCCCATGCAGAGAGCATTGCCACATTTTGGCTTAGCAGGAAAAATAAATGAGAGCTCTCTACAGTCAGTGGCTGGAAGTACAATGTACAGTGCTCCTGTGGATTCCATTACATTTCACCAGGTTTTGCTTTAAGCCTGCAGAAATTATGTATAGCTGTCAAAATTTGTCCATTTACTTTTAGGTATAGGACAGCACTTGTCTTGAAGCTATACAAATGATTGAAAATAATTTTCTCTGGGTGTTGCAGTAATCCAAGAATGATGTACAGCAAATTTAAAGAACAACACATCACTATTACAGTACAGATACTGTAGGTGCTACTCAGTACACATAGCTTGCCAAAATAATGCTTAATGTGGAAACAGCTTGGAATGCTGGAAACTGGAAAACTTAGAGCAATTCTTTTCCTTATAATAACATAAATGAAAAACAGCAAGATGGAAAAAATTACACCTTAGAAGTCTGAAATTTTCTTTAAGATTTTGTCACTTGGAATTTTTTTTAAACAGTTGAAAGAAAAGCAAATACAGAATGTTGTTAACTTTTTCAGAAAAAAGCCTTTATCATCATTGGTCTTACAGTGCACACTATGCAATCTATAACTGGATATTTTGTCCAACTTTGTCTTTCAAGTATTTACATTGCCATTTAATAAAAAAATGTATTTCTATTGCTATTGTTTGGAAAACTGAAATAATAGTTGGAAGTTATTGCCCTCTGAACATTTTCAATGTGTAATACAATTAATGTGTGTACTGTTCCTTGTGTTTTTAAAGGATACTAATCTTCATTTTTCACCTTTTCAGACAGAGGAGACAAAATATGTTAATGGGAAATTTTCCAGTAAAATTGTAATTGCTCCTGAGGAAAATGTAACTTTAACTTGCATTGCAGAAAATGAGCTAGAAAGGACTGTGACCTCCATGAACGTCTCTGCTAGTGAGTGTCCTCTAAAGATCATTTCCTTAAAGTTACAGTTTCTCATAAAGTATCCATACATCACACTCAAATGAAGAGTAGGTCTGCTTAGTAATGTTGATACTAAGATATTTAACCTTTTTGTCTTAAGTCAAGCAATTGTAAATCCACTCTGGTTCAGTAGTACATAAAATTTATTGAAAGCTTTCTACATGAAGTCACTTAGTCTTCATGACTTTCTTGGCTAGCTACCTCTGTTTACAAAAGTAAACAATATTACAAAATAATAGTACAACATAATAGTATAAAATACTGCAAAGTAATACTTTATTTACAAGACAGAGGTCTTTATTTATTACTAAATTCACAATAGTCCCTAAATTCCAGTTTATTATTACTTGTATGACTTGACTCAGAACAGAAATCAGCCCTACTGGGCTTTAATCACATCATGATGAAAAGTAGAAAGAAGATATGGAAGGCTAGCACAGAAATATTCACTCAGAAATATTTCTGACTTTAATATTACAGGTTTAGAGTAAGATTCCTTTAAGGGATATATTATAGTTACAAAGGAAAGACTTCTGTTTAAAGATGGGATTAAATATCTTGTTTGGCAAACACTGTTACAGTTTCTGTCACTGGTGTAAATAGGTAATTAAAGGTGATGTTCAGGTCAAATATGTGTTGTCTCTAATTTAATTTTAACATTTTTAATTTCAGTAAGTATTCCAGAATATGATGAGCTAGAGGATAGAAGTGGTATGTATGGTTTTCTCTCTCTTTAACCTTTGCTTTTGATTGTCTCGGTTGAAGCTCTATGTAGTGCACTGCACAAGTCCCTTAAAGTCCCTTAAAGCTGGACTTGATTTGAAATAGCTGGTGCTGTGATTGACTAAGATGTGACTTTCTTGAAGCTTAAAAACACGTTTAAAGAGCAATGCCTACTTTTTTTTTTTTTTTTTTTTTTTAGATTTCTAATCCCTTTTCTTGTTTCTGGTGAAAATTCTTTAGAAATGTTGTAATGCTTTACTTTATCATAGGTCATCTCATTAACTTTTCTTCTTTGCTTCAGATGACAATAGTGAAAAGGTTAATGACCAGGCAAAGCTAATAGTGGGAATTGTGGTCGGTCTTCTGCTGGTTGCTCTGATTGCAGGAGTTGTCTACTGGCTCTATGTGAAGAAATCAAAGTAAGAATTTTTGTAAAACTTTATACTAAACTGGAAAAAAGCAATGATAAGCAGAGATGTATGTTTACCTGCTTTCCTTCCTCTACAGCATTCCAGTAGTCTAAACTGAGGAAAAGCTGTTACAGTAGGTGCACTTGATAGAGAAAGGAAACTTGGTAGCCCTGATTGGCTTGTCCTAATACTTAACAGGACTGATGTCCTGGAGGTGGGGTTCGAAGATTTTCATAGATCAGAGTTGCAATGAGGTCTCTTTCCCTGACAGCCAAGTCTGTGCTGGCTCTTGCATTTAAATATAGTACTTAATTGTGGAACTTGTGTGGAAGTCTGTGTGGCTGTACTGGTGCTAGAAACTGCCTTCATTTAGAAATTGGCTAGCTTGTTTCCTTTAAAATGGAGTAACATAGAGAATAAGGCTCAACATCTCAGGGGAAAGAGAGATCCTTAATTGTTTTGTTCACTTATGCTTTGAGATTTCTGAAAAAAAAATTGGTAAAGATAGAGCTTATGTTGCTGAAAAATCTAGAAGCTCACATCTCAATCCAGGTTTTAGCCATCACAGGCATAGAATTTTCCAGTGAGGCCTGCTTGCTTTTAAGTTTCTTCCTTGTCACAGAGGCTCACTTCAGAAAAGGAATGGGAGGGTCTCAAGAAGTGACCATGTTACTCCATCCTTTTGAAGTTGGCTTGTTGCATTTGGTCTGACCCCCATACCTGTGTCTCCAGGGAGAACTGAGGGCAGTCAGAAGCAGGCTTGCTTTGTGACAGCTCTTACAGCTGCTTCTTAGCAGGGGAGGTGAAGCGGTTGTGCATAACAGGCACCAACCAGTACAGGTGTAAAAGCAGTCTTAAAGTTCACTTGGTTTTAGTATGATCTTTCATTAAAATTGAATCAAATGAAATCTAAAATATACCAGTGGGATTTTACTGTGAACAAATGTGTTTTCACTGATGTGAAAGTACAACAAGGAATTCTCCATCTGCTAGGAAATGCTCTTTTTTTTTTGGATAATCCATAAAAAATTTGGTTCAACCATCAGGCTTTTGAAGTTTTTCAAATATAGAGTTGCTATAAATTACCCAAGCACAGAACCACACTCAGATATTACAGAGGGTTTTTTTGGTTTTTTTCCAAAGCTTATGCTTCTTTTGGTAAAAAAAGGTAACAGCATAGTGCTGCTCTTCCTCCCACTCTTCATTACTGTAGCAATAATGTCTAGGATAACTTTGTCATTCGTTTTTGAATGTGTGAATGTGGAATCATGAAACTGTGGTACACTGGTTTGGGTTTCTTTGGATGAGGTGGTTTGATTATAACAAGGGCAGAGAAGGTAAAATATCTCTTCTTACACCATTGAGTAGTGTGGGGAGAGCTGACAGGAATCGTAGAATATAACATGAGATGAGTTTATGAATTACAACAATTTTTTCTGCTTCAAAGATAGAATATAGCATATTCTAAGTGGACAACACTGATTTTCCTCATGCTCAACTTCCTAAAGCTTAGAGGAAAAATTAGAGCTAGAATTGATTAGACAGATTCACTGGAAACAAAAATACCTTTATAGTTTAATAATAGTCTCTGTATTTGACACGTGGTTGCTGGCTTCTAAACCCCTTAATTGATGTATCATCATTGACAATCTCCTGTTCTCTGTATATATTTAAATTGATCTGTTGTTATCCTCCCTGCTTTCTGCACACCATACTTGCAGGAGCAAGCAGAATGTCAGTACCTTTTCTGACAAAGTTTTCATTACGAATCATAGCCTAGAAATCAAAGTAGGCCTTGCAAAAAGTACCTTACACCTCTAGACACAACCCCCCCATCTCCATCCAGGCCAGCAGGTTGTAGTTATTTTTTGAACCCACCCTTGACCAGTAACTCACCTAATCTCTATCCCCAAAGTGACGCCAAAGGAAAGTCTGAGAAGGCAGCAGCACAGAACTTTCCAAGTCTGCCGAGGCAAGAAAAACATTACTTTTTTTGTTATTGGTGTTGTGGTTTGTATAATCTTCTATTGTCTTGTCATCCACACTAAGTAGGAATTATACTTGTAGCCTTGGAATATATTCCCAATAAATCACTTGTACAGTTACTCACTGCCTCAGCTCCACTTGATGGAAAAGCTGATTATTGCCACATATTCTTTTCAGTGTGAATATTATCCCATAAATCAGAGACTCATCTGTATTCCACACCCTGCAACCAGCCTCCTCTTGAATGAAGAGTTGAGGCTACCTACCCCAGCATGCCTTGTTTCTCCTTCATCTGAGCAGAAGGCCAAACACTTGTTCTCTACAGATTTCTCCTTTTTCCAAAAAGGATATTGTAAACTGACATGCACTGAACAGAATATAACTCAGCACTTCAGAATCTTTCTTAAATTTTTGTGTCAGACGTCAGTTGAGAGATTCTAGGACACCCATGTTCGGTAAATGCTTCATATATGAAATTTTCACCTTGCCAGAAACAGCTGAGGGCACAGCAGGAATTAAAGATTCAGAAAGGAAATAGTGCGCCCTGTACCCTGCTCTCATGAAAGTATGCATGTAGATTGGACCCTGGCCCCATTTTTGTCCCTGGAGTTTGGAGGTGCCCAAATCTCAGGTCACATGAGGCTAGATCAAGGTTAAAGTAATTCAACATCCAGTGAAGGAAACTTCAAAGGGGCCAGCTGAATCACAGCAGCAGTCTTAAAATTGTTCACACTCAGAGTACATCAAACTCTTGAAATGTTTCTTAGGTCACAGTAATGACAAAGGTTACTGGCATCTCTGAAACTGAACATTTAAAGCTTAAAAATTCTGCTTTTCTGATACTTTATACAAACAAGCATATGAGTCCACACATGGTGGGCCAAATATGTAGGAAAGTCGCTATATTTTCAACAAGACTTAGCATTTGTACTGGTTTTCACTCAGTTCCCTTCCAAAGAAAAGACATAGTTACAAGCATCTCTGAAAGAGTCAGTTTATGATACGAATCTAATATAAAACTGGCACAAATTCAAAATGGTCACCCATTTCCTGATGACTGAGATATTTTTTCAGTATCTCTGTGTTTTTTCCTACTGATGGACATTTGAAAATAATTGAAGAAAGTGGAAGGCAAGATAGGAGTAAATAAGGAGGTTGCAGCTAGTCCAGATTGGGATGTATACAACCATTAGCTCCTAGAAAATCTTCTGCAACAGTGCACTTGAGTGCAGTTTTAATGAAATTCATGGCTCTTGCTTCAGCACCCAGAGCTACACAGATGTGTATCATCTTACCTGTCATCATCAAAAGATTGAGTAACAAGGACAAACAGCACTGCATACTTTCTTCCTTAGTGTTGAGGGTGAGGCCTAGACTTGCGAGATTAAAAGAAATCAGAAATTAAAACCCTACTGCAATGTTTGGGTCACCTATATGTAGTCTGTATTTACACCACAGCAGGAAAAACAGTTATCATGGAAAATGGTCTTCATAGTACAAACAATGCTATGAACATCATTCAGTATCTGAACAAGATCCATGAAAATAGTGGTCCCTCAGTACACACACACCAAAGAATGCTAAAAATCTCACTTTGGTGCAGTATGCAGAGAGATTTTGATTAGGATTCCCTAAGGATAATTATTTTCCTGAAGAGCAAGCATAGATAAATATTAAATATGAGTCATAATTTTAGCAAGAACTCGAAATGATCCATGATTTAAAAATTAATTTAAAGAAAAAGAAAGGAGTTGAGTGAGTAAACTCATATTTATACAACCAACTTCTCACTCTTCAGAACAACAGCATACAGAGGTGGCTTTTTTTGTGGAGCTGCAGATACTGACAATGTGTGAGAGTGCTCCAGGCCTGGGCAAAGTGGGCTGTCTTCCCTTTTGGACAAATCCTTGGGAATATTTCTATCCGTTTGGACTCCATTGCCCACCTGCTCAGATATTATCAGGAAGTCACTCTTGAGTTGCAAATGGAGCAAGCTGACAAGAGTCAATGCACAAAAAAAGTGAGGAACAAGTGTTGTTGAATGTTAAGCTGGAAAAGAACCCTTTGTCCTGTGCCTGAAGTCACCTCAGGAAGCAATGGAACCTGTGTTTTGAGACATTTCTGTTACAAACCCAAGCCACATCTGTCGAGCTCAGGGGATTGTGCCGTGCCAGGGGTGGCTGTGCCTCTACTGTTGGCAGGGCACTGCCACTGGATCACACTGCTGCAACTCTGTAAAATAACTCCTGTGTCTCTTAATGACACTGTATTTAGATAGCACTAAAAAAGGCAGCAGCATTGTTTGTGCTGAGGTGGTGAATCTGCCTCGATAATGGTATTTGGGGAACAAAAAACCAGGTCAGCAGGATCACCAAACTGTCATAAATAAACAGCTGCATTTCGGTCTCAGGCATTGAGAATTGAAATCCATCTGATTGTCAGACATGAAAAACTGCTTCTGCTCTCATTTCAAGCAGGTGGTTTGTAACATCCTCCAAAAGAGTTCTGGAGCACCTGCCTCTTTCAAAGTCAGTGTTGCTCTTTGAGTCTCCCATTTTTGCCCATTGTGGCTTAAAGAAAATAAAAGTGACATTTAGTTTCACTGAATGCAGAATTAAAATAGATTACTTTAAAAATCAAAACCTGATTGCATTGCAGAATATCCTGACATTAGTCACTGAATACTTTTAACCTAATCGAAGACCAGACAGTTCCCTCTGCTGTAAGTGTCAGGTCACATGAGATTCAGTCTGCTTTGGGCACTGTGAAACTCTTGATAAGAGGCCAAAAGAAAAGGATCCCAGTGAGCCATGCCAGTAGTCTATCCAGTCTCCAAGAGCAGATATTAGCAGTTATATGAGGACAGATGTGCATGATACTGCTTTCTCACATCCAACTCATTTCAGCTCAGGTAATTGCCTGAGTCCAAATTCTTTCAGCTTTTCATCTCTTTCCCTATTGTCTCCAATTTTGTGGGGACTTATTTATGGAAAAGACTCATTAGCCACATGACAAGCCAAATTATGTGCTCAACCTAAACCAAACATGTTTTGAATTTAAATTAAAAACTTTTTTAATTTTCAAAGGATTTTTTTTGGATGGGTTGTTTCTTTTTTGTTAGGATTAAAGAGATTTGTGAAAGGTTATTAAGCTCACAGAAGGTCAGTCTTTACCAAAGCACTGAATTTTCTTCTTCATTGCATCTCACATCCTTTCCTTTTATGCATGCCATGTGTTTCAGGTTTTGAACACCAGAAAAAACCAGAATGTTACTGCTCAATGGAAATTTACCACTGTAGAACAAGTTACTTTGTAATACTATCTCAGCACTTTTAAAATTAAATTTTCCTGTAATAAAGAGGAGCTCAGATCTTTGCAGTAAATGGTTTTTCAGCATGACACCTTCCTCTCAGTCACACAAATATAACAGAGGCACCCTAAACCGATAGCAAAAGGTAAATGCTGCTTTAAAACGTTAACACTTACAGCCCCTCAGGAAATAACCTCCTCTAAAGCCAAAAAGATTTTAGAGTGGTCCCTTTCAGTGTAGCCTGTGGGATTTGGGATCCAGAATCCCATGCTCCCCTGGCACTCCACCTCCAAGCTGTGCTCCCCAGCCCGGAGAGCAGCATTTCAGCAGCACTCCCAGAGGTGGGGGGGTCAGGTGCATTGGCACCCCCTCAGGAGCCCTTCGGAGACAAAGACTGAACAGTGCTGTCCCAGCAGCGCTGCTCCAAGGGTATTTCAGCTCAGGGCACACACGGCGTGCAGCCACTGCTCCCGCCTGGCCTTTGCTCAGATGGAGGATGTGCACAGGAACGCTCCAGGAGCGCTCGTCCCGCTTCGGGCTGTGCATACCTGCATGGTGTCAGCGTGACATGTCACACTATCTCCCCAGCCTGTGTCTTCATTGTATTTTACAAGTCAGCGTCACTCCGGGTCTTTACCCTGCAGCAAGGGTGAGCATATGCATCAATCTGTCACAACAGACCTCACTTTTCTGTAGGGGAAACAAATTATCTGTAGAGAAAATGCAGCTACAATAATCTGCTTTGACACAAGGGATTTACTTTGTCCCACTCAAACGCATTTGCCCATTTACATTTTCAAAATTGGGGCCTTCAAAATGTTATCACAGCACTGCAGGAATCTTTCACCTTGGCAGACAGTGAGGCTTCTCACAGATTAAATGAATGGCATAGTGGTTTTATTGTGCTAAGCTAAACTAAGCACTTAACTCATTAATTCATCACCACTACTTGCATTAAGGAAGACCTGCTATTTTAAATGAGGCATACCTCTTTTTTTTTCCCCCCTCAAACATTTACACAATCTCATCTTTACCCAAAGCTTGTCAGTCATAGCTAGCACAGACCTAGAAGCCAGAGTGGGAATTTTTTTTCAGTGTTGCCAGAATTTTCATGAATTTCTTCCCATTTAAAGAGCTGCCGTTTGGCACGGGCTCTGAAAGTCATTTACTACCAGTACACAAAAGATTGCTGTGTTGATCAAGAGATCTTAGCCACACTTGTAACGTTTTAGGACGCCTTAAAGCAGACTCGTGTTTATTGAAACAAGCTGCACAATTACTTTCTCAAGAAACACGGATCTCCACAACTGGTTTAACCTTACTAAATGTCTGCTAGCTCAGACTAACTCTGACTTCCTCAGGAGGTAAATCAAACACACAGAGCCCTGCTGTAATACTTCTTGTGGTACTCACAGCAGTGGGGGATCTGGTGTCACTGGCCTATTTACAGACATATGCAAACCTGTTGCTCTGCTCAGAACAGAACTGTCAAAATTTTCTGTTTGCTGTGAGGGGAGGAGGCAGTGTCATTAATATGAAGATGGAAAAAAATTGCTGCGGACATGCAAAAACGCCCTTCCTTCACATTATAGGACAGCATCAAAACATGTAGACAAAGATCTTGGAAATATAGAAGAAAACAAAAAACTAGAGGAAAACAATCATAAATCCGAAACTTAAGAGAAAATGTGTCAGTCATCATTCCAGGTAAGTGTTTCGTATTACAGCATTAACATCTCTTTGTCCACTATTTCTCTCTGGTGATGAAAGCTGTAGCTTGGGCTGGTGCTCACCTTCCAGGGGTGAGGCAGTGTGGTCGTTTTGTGGTGTAGTTTTAGGACAGACAGACTCAAGCTTTTGGCCAGTTAAGAATTCAGACCTGCACACAAAAATATAAAAAGAAGCCTGACATTCAGATGGAACTTAAGATTTGGCTTTATTTTAATGCAGGTGCTCGAGGAAATGAAAATATAAATTTGTATAATGTTATCTCTGTGGTACATGTGTATGTATATGTATGTGTTTATATGAAGGGTATGTTTAGGTAGAGTTCAGAAGATTTCAACTTGAAATGTTTACAGGAACTTCTTCCCTTACGGAAAGCAACAGTTTCCAAGTCCTTGGTCACTTTTTTCATCATTAATGCAAAGGTCATGAAACTTCCTTCCTTTAGAACAAAACAATTCTCTTAGTCTAGATTTCACACACCTGTACTGTGATCAGTTCTATCCTGGAAAGAGACATTGTAAATTACATTAGTAACAGGTTTGAAAGTTTCCCCTGCTGGGATCTGTATGAAGTAAACTGTTTACAAATGATCCGGCAGATGCCCAAGTTCTGTTGGGAATTACAGGAGCACTGCAAAGCACCAAGAGCACCACCCTGTGCTCACACAAATATACACCACTGCTGCACCTCTCCTCTTAGTACCCGAAGGAGGGAGTTAGACCATTTTTCTGGCCAATTTAGGCCATTTAAAATTAACTCTGTAATAACACATGAGTCTGGAAACCAGCTAACAGTAGAGAGGTTTGCTGAGTTTGTCACCAACTGTTCTTAAAAATGAGAGTAGTACATGTTCAGGGGTGTTCAATTGTAAGCTCCTCCACAGGAAAGCTGTAGACAGCCCTGATTTTCAGTGATCTTAAGTAAATAGCACTGGATACCTTCTTGAGGTAAAAGGGTTTTAAAGCATTTGGAATTATGTAGAATTGTGATATTTCATATTTACATAACAAGGTTTCTTATTTAAACGAATGCAATTGTCGTTAATAATTTCAATATGTCAGTGTTGTCTGAAATTTTCAAATATAAGTCACAAGTTTTGCACTAAGTATTCAGAATTCATTGGATTATACAGAGCAATTACATAGTATATAAAGAGATGCAGCATTGCTGTAGGCACTTTACCAGCAATATCAGTGTTTTACTAGTTTGGAAAAGGGAACTGGGAATACCAAAATTATGTCCTAGGAAGGATTTAAAGGTGGAAAACAAGTCAATTTGGATTTTGAAAAGGCTGCAGCGTAAATACATTGTGTGCTTTCAGTGCAATCTTCTACTCTGTATTCCTTCAGATCAGTAGATCTGTATAAATGAAATGGACATAAATCCATTACTTACCAGATAAACTTATTGGATGTACTGGGAACAATATTGCAACAGTGATTCTTGTCATGAAAGAAAGTGTTTGCATTATTGAGCTGCAGAAGAAAGTACAATTCATGTAGCTGTTTATTTGAAGCTTGCATACAGAGCAGTCATGATGGGTAACATATTTTAAAATGTTTAACTGGCTTTTATCTTTCCTATTTTCAGCGAATACATATAGACCAATTGAAGCATGAACGTGGATTGTATTTAAACATATACAAAGAAGTGACAGCTATTCATGGTTCAAGTATTAAGCAGATCATACTACCAGGTTTTCAAAGGATTTTAGACACAATTATCTCAAGCTAAAAAAACCCCACAAACTAATTTTGGCAACAGCCATGATAATAGGTCACCATGTTGTGTTCTGTTTGAAATATTTTTTTGTAAATGTCTGCACTGAAGATTTCTTTTTGTTTGCCTTTATGTAAATTTTTTACGTAGCTATTTTTATACACTGTAAGGCTTTGTTCTGGGAGTTGCTGTTAATCTGATGTATAATGTAATGGTTTTATTTCTATTGTTTTTATGACACCCTTCGAGCAGGTACATGTCTAATTCTGGTTGTTATCAGTGAAGCCTCTGCTTTGTAGCAAGTACCTAGAGTGTAAGATTGACTTAAAGGAAAATGTCAAACTCCTTTTTCATTCTTTGAAATCGTGGTAAAGCAGAAGGGTGACAGCTGTGACAAGAATGAACTAAATTGTTAACGAAAGGGAACATTTAAAAAACGATGCAAAGCTAAACAAGCTAGAAAGGGAATAAAGAGTTTCCCTGAAGAAGTCTGGGTATTGAGCAAGGAACACTATGAAAAATTTGCAGCCTACATACAGCTGGTGGCTAATAAATCCTTTTCTTCTAGAGCAAGACACGCTTTTTATTGATGGTTATCAGTCGTCTTTCATGTTAGCATTAGGATAAGGAACTGGAATTCTGGATTAATTTTGATTCCTTTATGTTATTCGCTGCCTTAAAGTACTGTACCTTTTCTTCATTTCAGAGAGATACCAGTCAGAATTGGAAACTTTTTTTAAAACGTGTCATATCAAAGCTGCATTTTTCCCACAAAAATAGAATATATATATATTTTTTGTGTGTTTTTGTTAACTATGCTACAGATATTGAATGCACCTTGAGATAATTTTAGTGTTTTTAACTGGTACCTAATTTATCAAACAGTACATATAATTGTAACAATGAAATGTCTATGTATCTTTAGTTACATTCAAGTTTGTAACTTTATAAACATGTTTTTTGCTTGAGGGAATTTTTAGAATGGTACTTGATAAGAAAAGGTTTTAGGGTGAATGGCCAATAGAAAGTTGTACTTAAGGGAGATAAGTTTCATCTTATCTGGAAAGTTAGTTTCTGTAAGAAGGTAACAGGCAGCTTTGATGGGGAGGAACAGTAGAGTAAGCAGAACATCAGGTTTCCATTTACAAATATCCAGGGAAAAAGTAAGTTTTTATAGACTGGTAGGCAAAAATAAATAAATAAATAAAAGATAAAGATGGACGTTAGGAAATGTATTTTGCCACTTTTGCATTATTTAGGGGGAAGAAAACACTGTTACTTGTAAATTTGTAAAATGTTAAATGTCTGGGCAGTAGTGACTGATGTCTTAATAAAAGCTTCCTGTAGTGCATTGGCATGGATTAAATACATAAGATGTCCTATAAACTCTATGCTGTATAAAATATTAGAGGGAAATCCTGTTACATGCCTCTAAACTTTAATTTGTTACTGTTTTATTTGGCAAAAAGAAAAAAAATTATAATCTTGGTCAATATTTAAACCAAAGTAAAATGGGGGAAAAACCAAAGTAATTTGTTTTGCATGGCTAAGCCATTCTGTTATCTCTGTAAATATTGTGATTTTTTTCTTTTTAGAATTTTGTTAAAAAAATTCTAAAATTTTTAAACACCTGTTTTTCCAAAATAAAACGTGAACACACAAAAAAGTTACTTTATATATAAATATAGCTTTTTCTTTTGGTGCAAGAACACTGCCAAGCGATACACGTTTTTTAAAAGAAAAAAACAAATTCAGTGGGCATGACTCTGAACGGGAAAAGTTGTACCAGAGTCCTGTGAAGGAGTGTGCATCTATCGCCTCTCTTTGTCTATAACACTACAAATGGTTCTTAAATACAGAGAGGAATCTTCCAAAGATAGGGAAAACTCCAAAGGGAAAGCATAGGGAAGGGCTGAAAACTTTCATACCACTGTCAGGGGAATATAGGGCAAAGGAGAAGAACAAAAAGTCCTTCAACTTTCACAGCTCCAGAAAAAGGAATATACACAGCTCCTCGCCTTTTGGGATTCTGCTTGATCTCCTATGCACTTTAAATCGTCAGTCCCAGGAGCTGGGTTTTTCACTGCTCCGAGTTCACTATAGGCAAGTTTCAAGAACCAAGAGTGCAAAAGAATTAATGTTTCTATCCATGCCTAAACAACAATAAAACTGAAGTATTGTCTTCACTGGCTTGTGTGAAATCTCAGTTTACAAGAACACATGTGAGCCCAAGGGGAAGCCCTTACCCAGAGCTCACACTGCTGCTGCTGCTGTCTGTGGTCCTGCAAATACACCCCCGTAGAGTCTGGCTGGCAGGAAAAGTCCTGGGGTGCTCGTTGTGGGTTTGTGGAGCTTCTCCTGGCCCACAGAACCTGGGGAGCACAAGCACTTGCTCAGAGGAAAGCACAAGCTGGCACACAAAGCCTTGCCAAAGTTCATCGTGCAGGTCTCTGCTTGTGACCTGGACAAATAATTACCTAGCAGTGAATTTTGGGGGGGCCTGATCAAATCTGACTGAAGACACCACAAGAGTTCAACCTCAGCTTACTACACACAGGAAGAAAAATCCCTGCTCACAAATGGTTTAAAAGCATGACAAGGGGCAGTAGGGGAGAGTCCATCCTCTTGTTTTGCAGTCAGGAAATAATGTGATTAATGATGTCTGTTCATGGCTGTGCAGGAAACTGCCACTGAGCTTGGAATAGACCAGTGGGTTTGACTGCATGCTGCAAAGGCAGTATCCTGCAAAAATATCCCATGGGCTTCCCAAGCAACTCTGGGAGTCCTCTGAAGCAATAATATCAAAGCTATAGCTGTGCTGCAGTGGATATGCGCCACAGAAATGTAATAATGGTGCAGCCACGAGGTGAGGCCTTCTGGAAAAAAAGAAAAAAAGTAGTTGGGGTCAACACTATAAAAGACAAAGCATCAGGGACATGTTGTACTGGTTTTGAGTACTACAGACCAGTCTCTGCTTGAGGGCTTTACTGCACCTACAGCTACTGTGCTGCTGGGGCCGGCAGCCAGTCAGAGTCTGAGCAGGGGACAATGCTGACCCCACTGCTGGCCAGGGAAACAAACCATCCACACCTCATTGTCTGGATATTTTCCAGGACTTGCCAGCATCAACCCAGATGGTTTAGGCAATATGTTACACCTTTTCCTGGACACAGTTTTCATCCTGTCATGTTTTGGAAAACATACACAAATAAGTAAGTTCTCTATTGGTTATTATTTGAACATTATGATATACTAATGTGAGTTTTATCCACATTGGTACCAGCCCTACAAAGAGTGAATAAATCTAAACTTGTTTCCTTTTTTTTTTATGATAAATTGTGTCAGGGAACATCCGATATTTACCTAATAGCCTCAGCTGCTGGCTGTTGCAGTGAAATCTGATTTACTTGTAGTACCACATGTAGCTGGATACCTTCCTGTTGACTTCATATTTAGACAGCCATATGTCTGTAATTATCTCAGCTAAGATTAAGCAGTGACATATGAAATGAGGTCATGACCTCCTATGTCAACCACATCTGTGCAAATGTTTTCTGGGTTTCCTTTTGACAAGAATGCATCTGCGTTCAGGTGTCTGTTTCCAAGAATTGCCCAATACTGCATTTTCAAGCACGTTTCTCCTCCAGGCAGAAGGAGACAGAGGAACACAGAAGGCACATAACTTCCAGTTATGTGCTTCTAACCCCTGAAGGGCTCCCAAGCTGTCTGGAAAAGGATAACATCCTCAAGCTGGCATAATTCAGTGCTGAGCGAGGCTCACTTCAACCCTGTCTCCCGGTGGTCTGCCAGGGAGGGAGGGCATTGCCTTTTTGCAGTGGGAAGATAGGAAGGGAGGCAGGCAGGCTGCAAACAAACCCAGCAGCCAATCCTCCATGTACACCCCTTGCCTATGTACACTTCATGTGTAATGCAGCTCACACATTCCGTAAAGATTTGCTGCATTTCAAGTTGTTAGAGAATCAGAAGCTAAGCCTATTACTTATTATCAAATTATGTCAAAGCCAATTTCTAAAATAAGACTAACTCCATCCACCCAGCCACTCACAATTCTTAAAATGCCTTGTAATTCATACATTTTCCTCATTTACATTCTAAATAGAGACATTTATTCTGTTAGTAGGAAGGCATTCACTTTGATGTAGTAATGAATTTCAGCTTGAAAAGGTAGAGCCTGACAAATTATTAGGAAATTTTGTTTCTTAGTGAGGAAACAGTAATGTGCCTCTGTCATCACTCACCCTCCCCAATTTCCCCCCAGATGTTTTGCCTCTTCTCATGCTCCACCTGATGTTACAGCCAAGGCCTCTGTCGTCCTGTTCCCTGTGCTAGTGCTCACTGCCACATCTCCTGCTCGGTACAGATTGATTCTCTGCTGCCCTCACCATCAGTTCTTCATGTGCAGGACACCCAGTAAATACCAGCAATTTAACACAACTATAGACATGAAACAGACTGTGAAACAGGGAAAAAGGTAGAAGCATACCAAGCTTCCTGTGCTTGGGCTTCTACGTGTTCACATCCATAGTTCTGGAGTCCCCCGGAGTTTCCCTATTTTGGGAAAATTGCCCAAAAATCTAACCCACACTACAAAAGCTCAGCTGTAATTCCATAACATATATCCGTGCACACCGTGGTGCCTTTTTTTCTCATCTAACCCTTTTCCTGTCACTCATAGCATTAGAAATAATGTTAAATAAATATCATTGGGTACTAGAACACCAGCACAAGTCTTGTGTTTAAGAATGTGATCTTTTTTCATATATTCAGTCCACATAGTTGTGATGCAAGAATTTATTGCATGCTACCCAGCCCTGGACTTGAGAGCGCAGAGGGAAGAAAGTAACATCCTATTGCTCTAACAAATTAAATTCTATTTAAATATAGTGACTTACACCCATTTAGTTTTTCTAGGAAAAAAGAGTCCCTCTTTCAATACAAACCTACGTTCAATTTCACTCAGATATATTCTACAATATAATAATAAAATAATTATAGACAGAATACATTTAAAAGGAAGAACATATAATTGAATCTAAATTCAGGAAATGAATTAAAGACTCAAATAAAATCCTCATATAGAAAAAATATTTTCACAAATTCAATTTTGCTGATGTTTATATAAAAAAATTCTCTGGTTTTATTACTCCAAATAAAGAAAGATAACACTCATTTCCGTGAATTTAGGAAAGTAAACACACACAACAAAGAATTGGCCAAAGTGAGTGCACTTACTAAACAGATAGAAACAAGATATGGAAATCAGCTCAGACAGACTTTCTGATAAAATTCAAGTTAGCAAGATTAGCAGTGTGTGGAATACTCAGGCTTTTGTCTGACATCAAGTGTATTACCTATTCTAAGTGCAATGTCTTTCTACCCCCACTCACTGTACTTGAAATAATCCACTGTGCAGTGCAGTCCAGGTTTGCTGTTTCTCTTCTGCACAGCACTGCATCCCAGATTTTCCTAATCCAAACCACATCAGGAACGACAGTGGAAAAGCAGAGTTTTTCACTGAAATTTTTACACATATTTGAGGCAGGGATAAGTAGTAAAAGTTTGGCAACAAAAGTCATCAGTGGTCAGAAGCTCTTGAGAAAGTTGTATTTGCGGACCAACTCCTCTCACTCTGCCTCTGACTGAAAAATCAATTGTTTCATCCTTCAAAAAGGGGTGTGGGAGAGAAGGGAAGGGTGAAACTGCCAATAAATAGGAGCATAACTCACTAAAAGTTACCTTAAATGACAGCTTTTCCAAGTGCAAATCTTCGAAAAATAAAAAAGGTGAAAAAGAATCTGAGGTAGGAGGGTTGCTGTGGTCAGCAGCATCCTCCAAGGATGCAGCCCTTAGACAGGAGCCCTGCTCCATCCTAACGCTCTCTCTACCTGCTCTCCCTGGAGCCCTTAGTCAAACATTTGCTCTCTCCTCATTATGTATGTGTTTCTCTGCACCTCCATGAGCTAAAAAGTGCTAATAGCTATCACTGAGAAGGGAGGTGGGGCTCAAGGCAGTCAGAGCCATCCTTTACAAATCCTTAGTGGTCATCTTTAGCTCTAACAGAGGAAGCCACCAAATGTCTCCATGTAGCTCCAGAGAGGGAACAGCCTACAGTACTGGGCAGAGGTAAATTCAACAATTAACAAATCCATCTAATTCCAGTTGCAGCAGGATGGAAACACTGAAAGGAACTCCAACCATTACAGAAGGCACACGGAGAGTTGGCATTAAGCAGCTTACATTTGCTCATGGAGTTTTAAGGAAGGTTAATGGCTGAACCAGCAGCAGCAGCTGGAGCAGGACTGGCTGAAGCCCTAATCCTGCTTCAACATAGCAGCAGGTACCAAGAGAACTTTTTAAACATCTACATTTCTTCAATCAGTACAATTCTTCTCAGAGATTAACTGAGAGGAAAGAAAAAACCCATCTTGGGATCTGTGGAAATAATTAGGCTGGTCAGGATGAGCCTCTTCAACTCTAAGAGATATGGTAACTAAACCCAAATAGCTCAGCTTCCTCAATATACATAATATTGCCTTTATTATAATAATTCCACTTTCAGTGCAAAAACATTTGCATAAATTTACATGAGGGAAAGCATTCAACTGCATTTCAAGGTATTATTAACTAATAAACCCTCTCAAATGGTATTTTAAGGCACTCAGTTCTTTCATCCAACTAGATCTTGACACAAGACACGAATATAATAAATAATCCAGCATAAAAATTCATAATTCAGCATCCCTAATAAATCCACCTTAAATATGAGGCATGGCCATTTGTTGCTGGCTGGGCACAGGACAGAGACATGGCCAAAGAAATAGTGATCATGGCTGTGGTAACCAGCAAAGGTGAGAGAATTTCTATGGGGGAAACAGCCTCTGCTTCCACCATCCTGAAGAGAATTTTGGTGTGAAGGTGTCACAAATAGCACACCCATTATGTATTACTGATGCTCATCTACATGGGGAAAACTCTAAATTCTGATTAATGCAGAAACTTGCCCATCAGGACAGAGGCCGTGAGAGAGAAACTGTCAGGCACCAAGGAACTGAGGCAGAGCAAGTAATGAAATGACTCATAAGGCATTAAAGCTGACCCAAAATCTTTAGAAAATAGTCAAAGGAAATTAAATCAGGAATGAGAATTTTCTCAAAAAGAAACTGAATAATATTTCATAGGAAGAAAAAAATAAAAGGCTAGTCAGAAAAAAAACCAACCAAACCATCCTGTCTGCAATGGCAGCTATTAAATACCCAGACAGATTTGAAAAGCTGGTTATAAAGTTCCAAAACAAAAACTTGCCAACCCCCCTGTTCCAAAACAGGAACCATAAGCTGAAACTAACTGAACCAAAAATATTTACAGGGACATTTGAGAGATCGGGACAATTTTGACCATGTAGGAACTAACACCCTAAAAATGGGAATAAAAAAACTTTTACATTGAATACATCACCTTGAAGATTGCAGACTACTATGGAAGACAGTCTAAGTGGAAGAGTAACCAGACTGTTGTTGAACATATGTTTACAATGCTTTCTTACCACTTTGAGTTCCACAGAGACACAGGCATGCAAGGTCCAGCTTCAGAAGAATCACATGCTGGGTTGTTGCCTCAGGGTCTGACTCTCCTCCTTTATATTGCAGGCTTGAGATCTAACTGATAGAAACTGTAATTCTTATTGATTAATCAACATATTACTAATAAATAATAAAACAGTTTAATTAACTAATAAACAGACTGCTGTTTCCAATTCACATTATTTGGCTTGCTATTACACACAGCTACAAAGCTACCATTTATCAGTGCTAAATCCTACTAATTACACATAACTACTACTGAAATACAAGTCACCCTTCTCTCCCCACAGCATTTAACATTAAGATGCAAGTTATCCCTCTTGGCTCTGCCCCCCTACACCTGTCCTTTCCAAAGCAGACCTGGCTGGCAGGCGAGCGAGTTGTCCCAAGGGTTCCCTCTGGAATCCTGGTGGCCTTAGGCCAGTGGGACAGCTGCACTAACATCTGTAAAAGCTCATACTCTTACTGCTGGAAAATCTGCCCTCCTTTGTTTTTCACCTGATTTTTAACTTACTTTCCATTTCTCCACTTCTGAACCTTTTTTGTTCCCCTTGTACCTCCTTTCCTGTAGCCAGTCCCCTCCCAAATTAATATGTTTCTAATTACTGTTTCTCCACTGGTCCCAGTTCTGCTACATCTGTACCCAAATTCAGTGTTCAGTAACAGTAATGAAGCAATCTCACTTTACTGATACTAACTGAGGGGGGCCTGGCAAGACAAACTCCTCTAGAGTTGCCTGGTTATTTTTAGCTTACCTTCCCTCTAAGACAAATCACTCCATATGGGAGCCTTGATACCACTACCTGGATCCAGTTAAGTACAAGCACTTCCCTGTCATCTGCATGAGGAGTGTGCATGTGACAGCAGCTTGTCACTCTGTTTCTGTTCACACCATCACCATCCTGCTCTCCCTTAGCTGATGGATTGCAGAGCATTGCCCTTGGTGTGTCCTTCAGACAATCTACAGCTTTCCTGCAGAGACATTAGAATCCAAGACCTGGCATTCCAGCAGGACATCTGCTTCCCCCTATAGGTTAACTCAAAGTGATCTGAGGGAGGAAAGAATCCACAGAGGTTATGCTGAACTGAATAATTTGTGAAGTAGACAGAGGTAGCCTGGCTGCAATGTAGAACAGAAGATATGTTTATTTAAATCCACAATGCTGAAGTTCAAAGATGTAGAAGAAACATTGCTTTGTTCCCATCCCCTTCCCCCCCAAATAAAGTTGAAGAGCATTGTTAGTGATGGTGGTAATGATGGCAGCAAAGCACTGCTTAGAGACAGCATCCAAAAAGCGTCCCCAGTGCCTGAAGTAACAAGCAGAAGCAAAGCTTGCTGCTCTGAGCTGAGAGCAGTGTGCACCCTCTCATACTGCTGGTGCCTGAGCTAGAGAGTAAGCATTCTCCAAGGGAGCAGTTGTCCTGCTCCTACATATCTGGGGCAGGGGAACGACTTAGGCACAAAGTAGAACACCACACTGAACTTTAATGGGGGTCTGACTGTAGACAGTTAACTTCATTAGCCACAAAGACCAAGCGGTACCCACAGATACCCTCAGATACCCTTCTGGTCCCTAATCATTCTTGACAGCAGGTGGAATTCTGTGTGTTGAATTAGGAGTCTGTCTTCTCTCACGTCAGAGATCATTTCCTCCCAGTACAGCCTCGGTGCCTGGAGAACACGGCAGCGTTAATAGGTTTCATTTCCCCCTACTGATGCTGAACAGCCTATGATTAATCACACTGTCGCTGGATCCCATCCTGATGAGAAAAGTAGGCTAAGCGTTATTTATATTCTAAACGTTAGGCATTTACAATATGGTTTTAACAGTCGGTACCCTGATTTTCTGTGACACTGGTTTGTATGACAAAACAGCAATGGTTTAGTATGCAGAGATCTGCTGGCCAGCTCTCAGAGCCAGCTGAAAGTACCCAGGCTCAATAAAAAAATTACAATAAAAAATCTACAGCAATTATTTTCTCCTTTTCTTCTAAAATCTGTTCTCAGTAAGAACCCAAATGCCATTACCATTCCAGGTCACATCATGTTGTTTCTTTTTGCAGGCAATAAGCCCACTCACAAGGTGTGGGTGACGTTTTCTCAATGCTTTCCAGTAAAAAGGGTCGGCTGTCAAAATTGTTCAGAACTTTTTCAGCATTGACTAGGCCGTTCTACAAACAAAGCCTTGTACAACAGTGAGCTCAGGGTCCCTCAGCAGGAAATCTGCCCTTCTGACCAGTCACCTCAGGCAAATGACAGCCACCTACCGGAATTTTCCAACATGCAAGTTTTACCTCATTCATTAAAGACAGAGATTTTCCTACTCCCTTATTGTCATGGTTTATCATAAATAAATGATTTGGTAAAATCTCCTGCCTGGCTGTTTACAAAGTCACAGTGCATATCCTATGATACTTAGCAACTGCTCAAAGCCCTGTATCCTGGTCAGAACCTCACAAGGAAGTCAGACACTGTAATTCTATTAACAGTTCCTTATTGAAAGCAGAACATCAGACTCAAGCTAATCTGTTCTGTTGACACAACAAGCTTCAAACTCCTGGCTTACTCTTTTTTAATCAGAAGCCTAATCAAATTTTACTTGTTAACATGACCTGACTATTAACTGGCCCAGAAAGGAAACATTTTTCTCCCCTTGTTATTCAAGCCTCCTGGGCTCACTGCCTAAATCCAGACGCTGGCAAGTGGTGGTACAGACCTGACATCTTGTTTTGCTGGGGTGGGGTTTTGTCACCTCTGAAATAAAGGGTAAAACCAGCCATGAATGAGAGAAAAGCCCGGCAAACGTCGTGCTTGTGGAAAGGCAAGGGCACTTCCACAGGTGGCACTCTGGGCTACACTGAGCATCTCCCACATCAGTCCCAGTGCCTGGTGGAGCTCCAGGCTTGTCAGGAAGAGGCATGTGCGGCATCACAGCCTGCTCCTCCAGCCACCCTCTGCTGTGAGACAAGTCTTGCTGCTTCCCCTGCATCTGGCAGCTGTTCCCGAGTGTGCTTCCCCCTGCTCCGCTGCCTCTCCCTGCACAGTGGGGCGGATGGAGCTGCGGTGCGCTGCAGGGCAGGCAGCCCGGGGGCATCCTGCCCTTCGGCACTGCGCTGCCTGCCAGGAGATGGCCGGGGGCAGGGACAAGGAGGAAACCTTGTACAGAGAGGCTCTGATGGGAAGATGGGAAGGAACACCTCATCAGAGACATCAGGGAAACAAGGGGTGCAGGTGACAAAGAGCAAAGGATGGGGAAATGCACTTCAGAAAATAAAGGAGAGAGCTAAAACCTCCAAAGCAAGAAACAAGAAGGAAGAGATCTTAGGAAACAAGAAGGAAGAGATCTTAGAAAGCAAAGAGCAGACTAAACATGCAAATTGTGACTAGAAACAAAATAGAGGCTGGTGGAAGAGAAAACAGCATAGGATAGGACAAGCAGCTGAGCAAACAGCAGCAAACCATCAGCAGCGCTGTGAAACACGACTGAGAAATGATATGCTGCTCTGCAAAGGTCAGACAAGGAATCATGGCTCAGGAGGAGAGAAAAGGACAGGTCTGGGGGAGATGACAGGAGATTAACATCCCGACACTTTGTCTTGTTTTGTACAACCACTAAATAAATATTCAGCACTGAAAATAGACACTACATTTGTGTATGCAAGCATTATATAACATATCACAAACATTGTAAGGTGAAACATTACAATAAAAAAGAAAATGGAGAGGGAAGCATGAAACAGAGAAAAAAAATTGCCTAGTGAATTCTACTTTGTGCTTCAATTTCCACTGGCAACCACTCAGAATGGATGAAAGGACTTTCTGGCTCTCCTGTTGGTACAATGCTACTACTAGAGACTGGGGAGGGAGGGGAAGGGCTTCCACCATTTCTGAAAAATGTGCACCTCTTCAGAGCACAATCCCTCAAAAAGGGAGCAGTGACTAGAGGGAGATAAATTGTAACATGCTCCCTCCCCCATGTAGCAGCAAAGGTAAGTTTTCAGTACAAATTACTTGATTTTTTTTTTCAAGGAGAATGAGTAATCACATGAGAAATCCATGTGTTGATAGATGAACGTCACTATGGGCAGCTCAGGAAACAAAGTATTAAAAAAATTCTAATTACTGGAAATCTTAGTGGATTTAAAGCATTTGGGGGTCATCCATCAAAATTAAAGCATACTGTCATTAGAGAACCATATTAGGATGGGATACATTTTGCATTACAAGGGAGCTTTACAAATTAAAGCCAACATGCAGGGAAAAATGGGATTCCTTTGAGCTTTTACTAAAATTTAGACAACTCGTAATTAATATGCATGCAGGATGACTTGTAACTTAGTGGGTCATGTGCCTTTTTAAAACTTGGTAATTTTAATGTCATTTTTATTAATATGATTAATGCAAGCCAGTTTGTCTGATGAGAAGGAACAGAAGCAAATCAAAGTTAGCTGTCTGCTTCATTTAAACTCAGATTGGTAGGAATATACACTGCTCTCTGTCCTGAGATATCAAATTGAAGGAGGAAAAGGAAAAAAAGCCTTACAGAAATGGAACCATTATTTACTGAACAGGATTGGAAGCTGTCATCCATTGAACAGGGCTTGGCAAACCAAACTTTGGGACATAATTGTACCTTCTACAAGATGCCAAGATAATGGATAAGGATTTCAAAGGAGTTTTATTAAAAGACAGTATTTTGCAGGCTATAAAAGAGCTTTAGATTGACAAACATCCTCCAAAAGTGAGCTAGGAAATCAGAGGGACAGTTTAATCCACACTGCTTTGATTTAGGCTCACTAGAGTCACAAAATACCTGCAGAAACACGGCGTTGCCGTTTACGATGAATCAAACGTTCTCCTGTTATTTGACACCCTTTTATAAATGAGGCTGTGACTCTGCAGCTCAGGCTCAAGAGATGAGACAGGAGAGGCTGGCAACTCTGGAAGCCAAGCCTACAGTGTCTCAGATTAAAGTCTTGTACAGCATCTTTTCCACCCCTCCAGAGCCCTCCTGCTGTTGCACAGCACTAGAACACGGGTGAAGTGAATATGAGCCACAAGCCTAGGGTTAACATTCACCCCGCAGCTCTGCTCCTCAGTGGCTCCGCCTCCCGTGGCTGTGCTCTCCCCGTCCCCAGAGCTCCTCTTCCCTCCCCTCTGCTGCAGTCCCGGCACAGGCATGGAGCGGATGCCTTGGGCATGCATGCAAGCCCTGCAGAAAGTCCATTTTCCCTGTGTTTGCTACAAAAGATTGCACGCACAGCCAGCCTTGCTTTGCAGCAAGTGTTGTTTCAGGCTCTACTACCCTGACATCACATCTTCCTCACAGCAGGAGGATGAGTCTGTCCTTCGTGTTGTCCTGTGCACAGGCACAGAGGCATGGACTGAACGTGCAGGGGACAGGGTGCTTCAGAAAAGCCCTCGGCAGGGCTGTGTATACACACAGAGCTGTGCAGATCTGATAAACTCAGCTTATCAGCAAGCTCCTTCAGCAGAGGACACAGTTAAGCCCCCTGTTTTATAGGGCACAGGCTTTGGTCAAACAGCTCTGAAGTGCAGGGGATAAATCACTATCCATATACTGAACTAATACAAAACTCTAATGAGAAAGTCTTCACAGAGAGAAATCTGAAAAACGAAACCAGTGCTGAAGCAAGAGCCCACATGTTTGCAGGCAAGCATTATAGACACTTCATCAGTATTGAGCCAGCAACTAAGGCAGGCAGTAGAAGTTTGGAAGGAGCATGCCACTGGATAGGTTAAGTGCACTAGACAGTCCACAGTCCATCACCAAAACCATTTTCAGAAGAGCTGTGCATCCCCCGTCAAGCAGTTTCTGGACTCCTCTTGCTGTTTCTTCTTTTACTAACAAACCCAACCATAAGGAGGAAGAATCTTTCTACTCTCCCCCTTCCTCTGCCTCCTACCTCTTTATCTTTTGCTTGATCTCCATCCTGGAAAGCTCCCTGCAGCTAGTTTTGCACCTGATAGAAAGTGAAGCAAAATCCCCAAAATCTTCAGCCTTCCTAAGAAAGTCTTCTTTTCCCTGTCATTAAATTCCTTCAGAGCATCTCAGTCGCTATCAATCCATCCCAATGGCTTCCTGTATTTATCATCATTTTATCCTTTGTCTTCACTGCTTCTGCAATTCTACCTCCTTTCCATCTTCAACTTTGCTTTATTTGGTCATCGGTCTCCCATTTGGTTTTGATCTCATGGTCACGGATTGGCAGTGATGTGACTTCCAGTCTTCCTTAAGCATGTGATTGGCACAGGTAATTAGACAAAAGGAAGAGGAAAATATCCAAGTTTTTGCTTGACCCACACACCCTCAAAAAAGATGCCAGCAAATGAACGCGCAGATAACACGAACAGAGTGTTGTGAGGACTGACAGCACCGAGGGTGCACTCAGCACTTTCTGCAACACAGAAATCACAGCAGCTGCAGAGCTGATCTTCAACCAAAGCACAATTACAGTAAATTCTTTGTTTCCAGGGCAGAGTCAAGATACCAACCCCCCACAGCCAGACAACACACAAGAATTAAAAAAAACCCCAAACAAACAAACAACAACAAAAAACCCCTGCAATATCCCATGAAAGAGGTGGCACATCATTAAACAATCTTTTCAAACAGCCTAGACCAGCTTGAATACTCCCCTGCTGAGTAACAACCAAGGCACAAACTGGATCATTTCAAAGCACACAAATGCACTCCATTTCATTATAAAACTTAAGATTTGCTAAAAAGTGGATTAAAAAATGTAGAAAAGAAAAGAAATTATAGAAAACCCATTATTTCCCCAGTCTATAAAATTAGTCCCTTCTCTTTAACGTAATTTCTCTGCACTGCTGCAGTCTGCATGCTCTTAGACTTTTGAGCTGGTTATCATATGCCCAGTTCAGTGGGCTCCGGTTTGAAAGTGAAACTACATGTTGTTAACAGACATCTTGGGAAAAGTAGATGAGTTTCTACCATTTGCATCTTCTGACTCACCTGGAAGACAGCTGGCACCACAACTTTCCCGGCTAGTGCACTTTAAACCACCCACAGAACACGCTAATATCTGCATTTTCATTAAAGAAAAAAAGTAACAGGGAACGAGGGCATGTCAGGCTGACAGCAGCAGTCACATCAGCACTGCCTCAAACAGCAGCCTTCATCTGGAGTCACCACAGAGCAGCAATGCCTGATCCACAGCAGTTGCAGAGCCCAAGCCCTTGGCAGCTGTACCACTGCTCACAGCACAGAGCACTGGTTGCCTTCTTCCCCCAAGAGTTTAACTTAAGAGATCCCACATGTTCACAGCCCAAGAGCATTTTGCCTATAGATCAGGAGCTACCATTCAGAGAGCACTGCAAAGGTGGCAGAACTATGGAAATATACAGACAAGTACGATTCCAGCCAAAAAAAAGACAAACCACTGACACAGTTAAAAGCTTAATGGTCTCCACACAGCATCGATGCTTTGTGCAGGCAAGGCATGACTGCACTTAAAGCCACTTGCAGAGCTGGCCAGGTACTTCAGGCTGGCACAAATAGCCAGGGAACAGCTAAAGAACAGCTGCTAATGAGGGATTTGCTCACTGTGGAAGACAGAAGGGGCAAGAAAGAAGTAGAGTGTTACTGTCACTGAATGTCCCAGGGCAACAAAAATTGTAAAGGAGGAGAGAGTTCACAGTGTGACATGTCAGAACCTTGAAGAGACAGGCACAAGCTCACAGCAGCTGTGGTACTTCAGGCTGCAACAGCCAGCAAGGGTGGGAAGATAAGATTTCAAAATTTTTGAGGAAAACCTTAATAACAGAGAAATCGTATCATAATAAGCAAATAGAAGGGATGAGAGAGGCTTATAAGATGAACCAAGAGAAAAACATCAAGCCTGAGCCTAAAGAAGTTGAGGTGAGACAACCAGTCAAACACTATAAGAGAGCTGTAAGAGTATAATACAAAAATGTGCATCTGCTTTTACTGAAAATGGGACTGGGAGAGAAAATGGATGTTCTAATTAAGTTTATAAAGGTATGAAGACTTCCCCCACTGCCATATTTTCAGGTGTTTGCAAATTAAATCTAATTGCATTTTACAAATATCTACAAAGACACCTCAACACTATACATAATTTTGCTTGGTAAAGTTCCTATGCTACCTTTCACAGCTGCCAGTATAGAAGAAATGATACCTGTCAAGACAGTTGTTTGCTTGTACGCCCCTACATGGCTATTTCTTAATATTTTCCCTTGTCTTATTCCTATTTTATATTTCAATAGGAAATTTATATATACATAGATGTATATATATGTTTTATGTTTCTGCCTCACATTAGGGACAAAATTATTGGTAGAAGACATGCTTTTCTATTCTGTGTTTTCCACTTTTCCAGCGTCTAGTTCACTGGCATCTCACCACTCTAACAAAGTTTTTGTCCAGGATCAGATAAATAGCAAAAATGACAGCAATATATCTTTAGTTTCCATGTTTTCTCTTATCTCTCAAATATGAGAAAAAAAAATCAAGCCAAAAGCACTGCATTTAAGTGTCAACATCCTAACATTTCTTCTTCATGGAGCTCCATATGTTCTGAGGTGGACAGGAAGAGAAAAAAACCCTTGGCAGTTAGACTCCCGACTTTGAGGCAGTAGAAATTTGGTTGAGGAAAGGTCAGAGTGGAATAAGAAACAAAGTTTGTTTTATTATATTAGGAAAAAACTTAACTGAAACAAGATATGTAGATTAATTAGACCATAAATCTCTTCTAATGGCTTTAGCCCAGATCATCATCTTTTAATTGCCTTTCATTTCAAATCATGAAGGTTTTTGGCATATGTACCTTCTTTCTATTGATTCCATTTTTAAATCAATAGACGTGAGTCAGGCAGGAGTCAGCCTTTACTGACTTCAGTATTTTGATAGAAGCCTAAGAAGCAGAAATGCTCAGCAAGATCTGGAGTCCAAACAATGTCCCTTAACCATAATACGGACTTCTTTTTACATGAAACTTTGCCCTTTTACATGGCCTTAATCACAGAATCATAGAATAGCTGCAGGTTGAAAGGGACCTTTAAAGGCCATCTAGTTCAATCCCTCCTGCAATCAGCAGGGACACCTTCCACTAGAGCAGGATGTTCAGAGCCCCATCCAACCCTGCCCTGGATGTTTCTAGGGATGGGGCATTCACCACCTCTCACAGCAACCTGTTCCAGTCTCTCACCTCTCTCACTGTAAAAAACCTCTTCCTTCAATCTAATCTAAATCAATCCGTCTTCAGTTTCAAGTGTTACCTTGTCCTATCGCAACAAACCCTGCTAAAAGTTTGTCCTCATGTAGGCAACACTGCTACTTGCATCACACACAGAAAGTCTGGATAAACAGAAGAGAACCTACTAAAGAAAAAGAGAAGGAATAGTTAAGGGAGAAAGGAAACAAATAGCAGACACTGATGTTATGAGAAGCTCTGTCTCTTGGCCCACGTGAATTTTGTTTTCCCGGCACAGGGAGGCAAATGTCATCATTCTCACCTACTCTGAACTTCTCATGACATCTCCTGCTGAACCCATGATGGTTTGACTCTCCCTTTAAGCTGAACTAATCACATTCTTGTCTTTGCAAAATGACAAAAAATCACCCCACGACAGAGCTTGGAAAAACAACAAAACTCAGCCTGCAGTGCTTTGTTCCATCACTTACAGACTGGCCTATCTCCTATTGCTCCCAGGACAGTTGTAGAAAGGGGAAATTTCTTACTCTCTAGAAATGAGAAGGAATAGGTGTTTTGCAGCTCCCAGTTTACCATCTCCAGCATTATGCCAACTTTTCACTTTCAAGAGTGCAAATAAATGAGCTACACTTATGATGTGTATTTAAATTCCAATTATCATACAATTAAGCTACAACTCTGCTTATCGAGAAACAATATGCTCTTACAGCATAAAAAAAATCAGCAAAATTACTGAGATTGTTTCTTGGAGACATAAACCATTTTCATTTCTTACTGCTTGCCACAGGCATATTGCTTTACACCCAGAGGATGCCTCTCTCTATATATGTGAGTTCCGGTATCACCATTCCTAAAATAGCTTTCAAAGCATTTTTAAAACTAATCTTGTGGAACCTCTCTCCCCTTCTTCCCCCTATGCCCCCTGAATTAATCTGACAGAGCTTTCAGAAATAAACAACGGTCTTCCCTTCCCAGTGGGGAAGGGAACAGTCACACACCTCAGAAACCATGGATTTTAGTAAACAAGAGTTTAAAGGAGGAGAACTTAACTTTAAATATTTGAAAATAATTGTCAGTCCCCTCCCCCTTAAACCCAGACAACCAAATACCCTGCCATTGTCTTTATCTGGTATTTTTAGATTCAGTCTCAAAGTCCAGCTCTCTAAACTCAAAGGCAAGTCCTAGCAACATTTCCTCCTTTCAGGATATGGCTTTGTAAAACATCCCTTGGTTTGAATAAGGCTCAATTCATTGATGTAAATGTAGATTGCAAAAAAGTGCCAAAGCCTTAAGGACCTTCCCCTTCTTATTCTCCAGTCCAAGAAAGCCCGCTGCCGCTGCGGCTTCAAAGTAGCTGACATGCAGCCCAGAGATCAGGCAAGCATTTCCAAGCTTATTATAGGCTGGTTTTCTGGGAGTCTCCCTCTCTCTACATGTTATTCAGCAGACATGCAAATGAAGTATTGTCCAATTTGTTCCCGAGTTTCTCACAGAAATGCAGAAGCAGTGCTCTCCTTTGTACTCTCCTGAACTGCCCTACTGGCATGGCTCACACATTTCTGCAGTCTCTAGATGTGTTCCTGTGTTTAAACTGAGTGAAATACACATAAACTCTATTTCTTGAGTGACGAAACTCACACAAGGTTTACTAGTACCACATAAAACAAAACCTCTACAAAGAAATCTCACTACACCACTACAGTTTAAAAAGATTAATTATAGAGACATAGAACTAGAAAGGGAGCACTCTCTCTCCTGCTGCCTTCTACACACCTACCAAGGGCATATTACAGAGTTTCTCTGGATAAACAGGTTTAAAAAGCAACTATGGATTTTGGGTGCACAGGTAGTCTTAAGTGCACCGAGAAATCTTAAAATATTCTGGATGACAAGGAAGTCGCTTTTGAAACTGGACCACGTGAAACTGAGGGATCACAACTGCCCCCAAATAATTTCATTATATTTGGGCAGTAACAATTTTCAGCATGCCTGATGGCTGTATGATTTGTTGCCAGTGATGAGCATAAAGCATAGTCACAGCATGACTGCTCTGTAGCGGGAAAATTATTCCCACAACTGCATTGAAAAGTGAAACCTAGACTTCAATTCTGAGAAAAAAACCCCACAACCTCCTATTTCAAAGTAACCTGTAAGGTCTCAACACTTTCTAGATTTAACAGGTTCCAAATTGGGCTCAGATATAAACTGCCAAATGAAAAAGTTTTCTTTGCTTAGTCATTCATTTACAAGATTTGGTGAACTTTCTCACTACCAATTTCAAACCACCTAATTTTGTGAATCCTGTCTAAACTTAGATGTTAACTAAACATATTTTCATTATAATATAAAGAACAAAAGAAAGGCCCATTCTTTCTGAGACTTGTTGTTAATTTGAAGCAGCATTAAATGGAATTATTAAGCTGTATTACCCACCACCATTTGTGTTTTAGCTGATGATGTTATTTACACTTCTCATTTAGTTCTGGAGAAAGAACCTTCATCAAATTAAACCTTTTCTTTCTTCCTTCTGTGTTTTTTTTTCCCATAAGGGGATTTTCTTCATCTTTTTTTCCTTTCCTTCCTTTGCAGATACCTTTGTCACATTGCTCCTTCCCGTTTCCTCTGAGAAATCATTTTATCCTGTTGTCACTGACGTGTCAACAAGAGGTAGACAACAAGGTCTTGTTCAAACAGTGTAACTGCTGAACAAGCATCAGTAAGTTGGCATCATTTCAGAAAGTACAGGGAGCAGAAGTTTTCATAATTGTTTATTAACTAAGAAACAAAAAAAAAACAGTTGGAGGATATGCAGCTCCATCAAAGCCACTGCTGAGTGCTAGCACCTTTCTTTTTTCAAAGGCATGTGCGATAGCTTCCAAAAACTGAAAATAAAAACTTCTCTACCATAAAACCGATTGTCTAAATAAATAGATAGATTAAAAAAATGCTTCTCCTGAAATTATTTTTCTCCCACAAACATGCTACTAACAAATCAGGCAACTAGACCCACTCCATACATCTCATACAGCTCTCCTGACAGACTTTGCTACCATCTTAAAAGGGAGACCAAGCAGCCTTCCTAGAGGCATGGATATTGCTGTAATGGAGAAAGCTCAAATACAATGATGACACAGTATCAACAATACAAGGTCCCATAGGGCAGATCACTGAAAAATAAATTTCAGCTCAACTAACCAAGGAAAATCAATCCACATTGCTAAGGTAGTTTGTACATCAACAGGAGTCTCTCTGTACGAGCTGTTATTCTGCACTGCTGTGCTCATCACTAGCAAGAAATCAACCTTTGTCCTGTGCACCCCATCAAAGGAGACAAGTGTACTTCACAAGGCAGGGTGCAGCAACCACTAAATAAGCATGGAAATGACACGGGGTTCAGGATAGGTTGAGTTTTACAGCATTATGCTCATGACACCACACATGAGTACAGCAAGTTACACAGCCACAAAAAGTGCAAAGCATACCCACAACATCTTTGCATGAAGCCACAGCCAATTTAATTTTGTCTCAGGACCTTACACATTGTTATGGAATGTGGATAAAAAGGCAACCAAGAGCCAGTTTGATGGCAGGTTGACAGCCTGCAGCAATGCCTTGGTCAGCCAGTATCCTAAAAACAAAGCACAGATACAATTAAGGCTCTGCCTCTCCTAGCAATCTTGGCGAATGTTTACTCAGCAACACCAACACATCAAAGGAAAGGATGCCAGTGTGTGAAGACAAGTCTGTTTAACTCCAAGCAAGGTTTGTTTATTGCTAATAGTCTTCCTGCTTAACCTAAACCTCAAAACACATAGAAAAGCCTTGAAGGGCCTGGAAACCTCATGTTAAATCACAGGTAAAAAATGTTTCTGTGAGAACTGACTGAGCAGATTGCCACAAAGAATTTCAGAGCTATGCAACAGACCACAGCAAGGGCAGGGGAGGGGTGTATCTGTGTGAAGAGTAGTGGTGTGAGGGCAAACACTGAAAGAAGGGTGTTAACTATGGCACGGATCCCTCTGGAATGATACATGCAGGAACATAAAGCCTTTTTCATGTAACTATGTTCTGCCCCAAGCATGGTGAGTACGATTTCTCCCACTTAAGTGCACCCTTGCACTGAACTACAGCTCAAATTCCCCCCTCCACCCACACACTCTGAAACACTTCTCTAAGTTTGCACCAAATGTCCACCCATCTTTTCTCATCTGATTCCCTGCCTCCTGATTCCATTACACAACATTCCTGCTCCCCCAAGATAATCACAGGTCTAGCACTTCCTTGCTCAGTCAGGTTGTACATCCTCAACTCCTCCCTCACCATCCAGCCATCCTGTCTCTGGAGGATCTCATCCAGGTGAGCAATCTACACTTTTATGAGACCTCATGAAATTCACCCATTTCGGTTAGAATTTGGGAAAACTATAACGCGTCTCCTCCCCCAGGCAGCAGAATGCAAACCCACAAACCTTCTATCTTCGGTCATGCTCACAGATACTGTTTCACCTAAAAACCTACAAAACTGTCATCAACACAGCCAACATATGGGCAAGGTTACCCAACAAATGAGGAATAAAGGTCTTTTGGAGGCCATTGGTGGAATCATTCAGATACAGTGCTTTTACCTTCTCTCTGTGAGAATTTTCAAGCTAGATGATACTTATTTCTTTGATATGAATCTTTTATCCTGGCTACTCACAGTAATCAGGTACCTTTATCTGCAAGGAAGTTCCCCATTTCATTAACACACCTTATAAAATTCATCCTTTCCACCTGCTCCTCAATTAGTACTAAAAGTAATCCAATGTATTTGTGACTTTTCAAGATACAAACCAAATTCCTTGGACAAACTTCTTAACTCCCATATATTTAGACACAATTCATCCCAAGCATAAGGACTGCTACTAGCAGATGTAGTCTGTGTTGGTTTTTCACACCTCAGAAGCAAAATAGGGATCTGGTGAAGTAAGAAGTGGATTCCATCTTCATCCCTGACAAGTAAATCATGAAACACGAGTGCGCTCTTCCAGGTCAAGAGGGGAACAGAAAAAAATGCCAGTTATACTAAAGAAAACAGGCTTTCTCACAAAATTTTCAATCCATTTTGGAAGACCATGCTCACAGAAGCCATTTGGATACAGTACAGAAAATCTGTGTAATCACTGAGACCGACAGAGCCAGCAGAACACTTTATGAGGGACCTCAGAAAAAAGTACCGATGTGGTTGCAAGCTGAGATGGGAAACTGTAAAGTGTCTGTCATTATGGAGAGGAAGGATGTGCTGGTGATTGATGTCACTAAAGAGATTTTTGGTGGAAGAAGAAGAAGAAAAAAACAGTCTTGGAGGGAGCAGATGAGGATACAAAGTGATGCACCCATTGTGGGACAAAGGTTGGGCAGAACATGGCCAGAGCTGGGATGTAGGAGAGCAGGATAATTTGAATTTTAGTGTATGAGCTCAGGTAATGAAGGTACTACTGACAACAGCCACTGTGAAAAGAAAATAAAAGCTTTTAAATAAAGGCTTGATAATTTTTCAATTTCAAGTTTCACGACTTTCATATAGACCACACTGAATTGGTAACAAAAATGTAAACAAGAGGAAACACTTTAAAGTCACATGTTCAAGCAAGTTAATAGCTTCAGAAAACTACCAGCCACTAGCTTCAGGTATTTCTGAATGGCTAATGATGTAAATTTACTTATGTTTGTAAAGAATTTGAAACTCAGTGACACTCCACCAGAAAATAAAAGAGTTTTCCAAGGGCACTTACTGCACTGTGGTCTAATGAGAACTAGGGAGCAGGGTTTACTTTCAGTGCCCTGATCACTACACAGATGAAAAGAAGCCAAGCTCTCTATTTTGGAATAAATGTATGCACCTCCCCAGCTGCACAGGGACAAAAGCTTGCCTTGTAACACATGGATGACTGTAGTAGCTTGACTATTGTGCAGATTCAGCTCTCCAGCAGGAGCAGGTATTTTGTAACACGAGGACCACAGCCCAGGTTGGAACTCCACAGGCTGGCATCACGTGGAGCACTCTCTCCTCCACGCTTCACCAGACCAGCACGTACATCTCAATGTACACACACACATCCTTCCAAAGCCAAGATGATGAGCTTGAAAACAGAGGTGTTTCCACTGAAATCCTTATAAAGCATTTGGGGTTTTTGCTAGCATTCAAACACTTCATGAGCAGAATGCTATTTCACACTTCCCTCTGCTGCTAAAACCCTGGCATCCTGTTTTCCTAAACAGTGTGACTTCTAAATAAGACACACTGTCCTCGGAGAAGGACACTTCCCTGGAGAAGAACACAGTAACTGAAAACTGGAAAAATCATAACAAACACTCCTTCATGTGCACTAGATCCCCAGGCAATTCACTCTAGCTAAATCTGGCACGGCAACAGGAGAGAGGGGCTTGGATTGTTATAACAAAATTATCTTCTTCTGTCTAGTTGTCTGCTCCTCTCCCATCCTGCTGGCTACTGTGGCACTTACTGCAACAAAAAAAGCTGTTTTCCAAGCAGTGCTGTTGTAGTTGGACTGGCTGATTCCTTCACAGATCCAGACAGATGCAGGCAGCTTCACAGTGAGATGATCACTATTCAATGGGTATTATGCTTTTACTTCTGGCAGGTCTACAAAGCAAGAATCTTGTCACAGTTCACGTTATTCTGAGTCTTTTAAGTTCCTTACAATGTTCAGGATGTTTATGCAATTAAGTTTCACAAATTAAAGATTTATTTTGTGATTTAAGATTAAGATTTGGAAATTAGCATTTATTCTGAGTAAGAATTTCCAGTGCTAGACATGAAATCATCTAAGGCCAAATGGAGTGTTCAGATGTCACTGTATCACACAGTGTTTTAAAATCTAAGCTTACCAATTTCCTGATGGAATCTTACTGAACCTGATAAATGGAGGCAGGTATCTTGTACAGAATTAATGACTGGGTCTATCAAATGAAAATTCCTGAAACATTCCTAGAGCACCCAGCTGCTAAATTTTGTTTGTAATGCAATGAAGTAACACCTAACTTTCATATAAGAAAAGTAGAAACGACAGAAACAGGCACTTACAGTACTAAAGACAAGTATCCCAAACAGGTAACTTCTCTAGTTAGTAACAGGACTAGTGACACACACAGTGGACAAGGATTTCACACACTGAAGGAAGCACCATGAAAATCTCAGCATTGAAGGTCTAATCCAATGGCAGGGAACAGTTTTTGGATTTAAATAGCAACAGTTGTACTGTCATGCATAGTAGAGGGGTTAGATTTTCTCAACTTTTTCCAGAATGCTGGGAGATACACTAACAGAAAAAAACCTGTTTCACACAGCTAATTTTTTTTTTTTTACATTAAGAGTACAATGCTTGAGAAGGTAAATGCAAAGGATATTAAAATATCAGTGTCAGCTTATTGTAATTTTCTTCAGGAAAAAATCCTGCAAATTAATATACAGTCGGACTATGTGTTCACCACTTTGGATTCTAAATATTTAATGGTTAGCATCTTTCTGCCATACAACTGTTACATGCACATTCCAAAATTACTGCCAATTTATTAACTTTTACTACTGAAATTTAGAAATGAGGTAATGTATGGGGATATAAAGCACATGTCTCAATGCAATGATTCACCTTATTTTAGAGCAAGGCCTCATTTTTGTGGCTTACAAAACAATGGTTTTTAAGGCCCCTACACAGGACAGGCTATGTTTCTAAAGCATCATATGAAAAGTGGTAATATTCAGTAACAGAGAGACAGAGTCTTGAAAAATCATGGACTAACCCAACATTTTCTTAACATTAATTTTATAAAATACCTTACATGAACAGATAAAGAACTTGAGCATACATAATAACCAAAATTTAAAAAGAATGTTGAATAAAATATAAATTAATTGAACACATCACTAAATTTGCCACATGTTAGACAAGTTTATAAAAGGCATTTTCAGATAAAATAGTTATTTGAAAGAAAATCCTTCAGAATGGAAACTGCTGAAGTCCTTTTTCAAGAAGTCACTCCTAAAAGCCCTAAATTCCAGGTCATCAGGTAGCACCTGAATTTGCTTTGAATATGGTGTTCATTTGCTTCAAACATTTGTCAATATTTAAGACACAAATTTAAATGCTTTCAGGTCAGAGTTGTCAGTGCAAAGTAAAGTTTCAAGCTGAAAATGAGAGAAATACAACAAAAGAAATGATCCTGGTACAAAACTTCCTAAATTCACATTATAAAAAAGCTGTGCCAGATGCACTCTCGAGATACTGGACATTAACAAATTTTACCAGTGGCCATTTTAGGGTTCCACACAAGCCATTAACATGGCTAATTATATTAATTTCCTTTATCACAATTTAAATTTTTCCTATACATAGCCTTTGGAAAAGATCTGTGCTGCTGCTGTCCACTTGCTCTGTTCAACTTCTGATCCAGCCAATTTGCTCAAAATGCAGTAACTTAGCCAAAAGGAGAGAAAAGGTAAGGCCAACAGACATCACAAGGATGGTCTAAAGACTGCAATGTTGGAACAAATATGATAGCACATGTTTCTGAGTTTAACCAACTTTGTTCACCCAAGCACTCTCACTCAAGTCAGTCTTCCTTAAAATTATTTAAGTGCATAACTCACTGCCAGGCTCAAACCCTTAAGTCTTTCAAAGGTTAAAAATATGTTTAGAGAACTATGTCTTTAGAGAACTAGACTGCAGCCAGATTAATTCATATTAAGCCTATTAATTCCTGCAGAGTAAACATCAACACTCTAGCAAAGCAATTTTGCTGTTTAAAACTACTAAAACTAAAACAGGTTTGAAACAGTCTGCACGTTCCACTATTTAGAAGTGCTATTAGCACACTCACTTAAAGATTAATGGAACTGTTTTCAAGTTACCACTCAGAATATTGCTCATCAAGTTTGGCTTTTAACACAAAATAAAACAAGTGTCACTGGTGGTCACAACCAAAAAGGAGAAGGAAAACTTTAAAAACCTTAATCTATCAGGCAGCAGTTCCAGCCTCTAATTGAAATATAAGGATGTAATTTATACTAAGCTGCTGCATAAAAAAGAGAAAATGAGTTCTTCATTACAGTTCAAAATTTCAAAACTCAATCTGCAGATTGTTTGTTCATCCTTGTAGAGTGTTCTTTTTTTCACTGTCATCATTGCTATGCTGGCAGTTATGCTAGAACCTCATTTCAGTAATTCCAGTACAACCAGAGTGTATAATTTAATAGCATCAATCATTTTGAATGTATAGCTAGCTAAAATGCTACAGGGATGTTGCAAACAAACCAAATGAACAAGAGGGTTCAATACTACACAAAACTTCCTCCCAAAACAGAGGAAAGAGATTAACTTGAACCAAAAACACAGAATATAACTTACACCAAAACTTTTCCTAAGCTGTACTTGAGGAATGAACAATTAAAGGAAGATGCAAATGTTTTTTCCTGGAACATAAACTCAGAATCATTTGCTTAAATCAAAATGGAGCAGCAGCTCTTCCCTATACCCTGTATTCTCCTGATCATCTTTTACCACTGAACCAGATTAATGATATCCATACTATGCTTTGTGATGCTACAAAATAATTTAATTAGTTCTAAGAACAAATTTTTTGATGAAACAACGGGACTTTGAGATAGCACAGTAATTTCCAATGGGTGTTCTCAGTTATTTCAAATCCTGCAGTTCAGCCACATGCTGTCTTTAAAAACATCTTTACAACAAATGCACTGGGCTGATGAGAGCTGATCCTGGAAGTGCTACAAATTTTAACACTTGCTCAGAGTGAAAGAGAACACTAATAGCTGAAAGGGAATAATGAATATATACTTCACACCCAGCCTGGCACACTGAAAATTTTCATGTACTCGTCACATCTCAAAATGAGAAAAATATTCTAACTACCACATGGTTTTATTTTTTCAATAGTATTAGAAGAAAAGATTTCAAAGTTTCCTAAAAAAACAATAAAGCAGCAATCTTAAGAATCCTTCTGAAAATATCTGGACTCAACTCTGGAAGTACTCGGAACAGAATTGTCTTCTTTTTTTTTTAAATCAGGAAGATTTTTAAATTGGCTTGCATCAATTTGGGCTCAAAAATAAAATGTCAAAGTTTGGAGTATCACTGACCAAGTAAAGCAAAAATGTATTTCCAACTAAGCAGCTAGAAAGTGAGTGGATGAATTTGGGTGTTAAACACATCTTTGAGGATTATAAAGTGTACAGGGGAGGGAGGTGGTTACTGAAGAACTTTGCAAAAAATATTGCTACAGTAGCATTAGGAATTAACAGTGCATCAAAGATTTAAAGTTTCCAAGTTAATACAAACTGATCTGAGCCACAATGAACCACAGGATAATCACTCAAACAAAACATTAACCGTATTCTACTTTTCTGAAGCTAGAACTGGAATTTACCTGAATACCTTTAATATAATTGAAAAAGATTCCTTCTAGTCTTGCCATGAAGAACTGGTGCCATTAGCATGTAATCAAAACACATTATTATCATATGCATTTGGCTTTTTTGAACATCTGCAATCAAATACTCAAATTTGAAAGAGATTTTACATGTGAGAACTCAGTATCACTGTTGCATGAAGTGTTTTATTTGTTGGTTGGATTTTTTTGTGAAAACTGTATATAAAAGACCTTGAGGACTACAGGTCATGGAATTATTGTCAAACAGAAAGCTGCCCAACATTACTGTCAAAATACCTTTAAAAAGGCAGTTCACAGAATAATGTATTTTACATTCAGATATTTCCTCTCTCAAAAGCAAAGGAATCTCAGAAGAAAAAAAAAATCAGTAGTGAAGGCCACATACTTTTTGCATTTGATGAGCTGAAATGCAAAAAACAATTAAAGCATCTTGTAACAGAAAAAAAGACCAAAAGAAACACAGAACCTCTGGAAAGTGATGATTTAGTTGATGGAGTGGTCAGCATGGAAACTGTTGGGAATGCTACAGCAGAACTGACCACAAGTACAAGGGAATATGAACAGGACATAGTACAGGCACAAACTAGAAAACTGTAACTTGCCAACTTGTAAACAAGAAAAAGCATTTCACAGATTAAAAGTTCTAGGGAAGTAAACTTTTTTAAATTACTTTGTAAGTCCAACCCTGATTTAAAAAAGTATGGCTAGCAAAAATACATAAGCCTCAGCATATTTATAAGTCTTGATCAGAGCAGCCAGGAGCCTTTGATAAACGGCTGGAAACAAACACCCTTCTACTAAGGATGGAAGAAAAATATTCCATTCTGTTCTTCCTCTCATTCCCCAATCCACATGTGTATCTGTAGAATTCATAAGCTCCAAGAAAATCTTGATGCTGCTATAGATTGAGACGTGGGGAGACGGGTGGAGGAAAACAGACAAATTCTCTTAAAATGCTACGGGCCACGTCAACATTATTCTGGGCAATTTCCAGTGCCCTCTTGACTTCTTCAAATGAATAGCCCTCTCCCATAAGTTTTGCAATTTTTGCATCCACATTTTCCATGGAACTGTCAGAGCTGTATGCTTTCCTGTGATGTACTTCTGGTGCAGTTCTCCGAGGAAGTGGTTTAGGGGGTCTGGCTGGTGCTTGTGAACCATCTGTTTCAAAGAAAAGAGACAAAAATCATTACAAATTGGCCTAAGACTGTGTTATAGGTTGGTCAAACCTCATGAAGCTCTTTTAAAAGTAAAATTCTAAAGGAACATGAAGAAATATTTCAGTTAATCAATATATCTCCTTTTAAAATTTCGACAGAAGCCGAAGTCCTCAAGAACATCCAAAATGGAAATAATGTAGCAATATACCATTTTAATAATATGATAGGAACATGCAATTTGCAATCTGGATTATCTAAAGCTGGAAGAGAAATAAAGTACGATGCAACAGCAAAGACAGTGAAAACAGCCAGTCAAACTTTTAAAGGCTCTCCACTCTCAACCCACAGTTTGAGAACTTCCTGGTTAAAAAAAAAAAAAACAAACCAAAACAACAAAACAAACTAATGAAAAAACCCACAAACAAACAAAGAAACCCAAACACAAACGTGATCACAGCTTTATCGAGGACCATAAGTTGTGTAGAAGAGGAATCCAGACAAATATGCCTGAGGGAGAAAAATCCTTAATTTATGGGTCCATCTTGCAGATTCTGTCCAGTCAATTGCTATTCATTTCATGCACAGCAGCTACACATAAGCACATAAATAAGTGGTTTCTCAAAACGACCTCTAGTCCAACTATTCCCATGATGAAAACAGAACACGCTCCTTCCTCTCCAACCCCCCTTTAGAAACATCTCCTGGTTCCTTATCTTCTATGGAAAGGTTACCTTCACAGTTAATGCTGGTGGCTAAGAATCATGATGTGCTGGCGAAAAAAAGCTAATATTCAAACTTGCTAATCTTCTCAGAGTCAAGAGTTTCGTGCTCAAGTAAACTTGGTACTTTACTGAAACCTCTTTATCCTCACTGATTCCACAATAAGAAGCTTAAATACAAGTAGGCATAGCGCAGAAAACACTTTCAAGAGCGAAGTATTAAAAAAATTAAAAAGTCTTTAATCCCTCAAAAAGGGTTCTAACAAGTCCTATCAAGAGTGACTTTGATAGATAAATTAGAAGAATTTCTGGCTGTGATACTTCCTGTTTACTTACACTGAGAGCAGTAGCATTTTCCAGTGTTAAGTACTTCAGAGACCGTTCTTTAGGCATGGAAGACGTTACATTTCCAGTATTCTTCTTGTAACCTTATCATAACACTGGATAGAGAACTATAATTCAAACTAAGTGCATTAAACACTTCAGATAAATGAAAGAAGTTCACACTAGAGCATGTCTAATGCAGGTGTATTTTTCTTTCAAGTTAGTTTTTCCATCAATTCCTATGAGTGTTACTATAAAATTTAATTCAGAGAGTTAATAGGACCTTTAGCAAGATAGTGATATTCATATAACAAAGGGATGAAAGAAATTTGATTAAAGACTTACAGTAAGGGGCTAAGACCTACAGGTAGTAAGGGCTACTTCGTATTTGTTTTGATTTTTTCCTCTCTGAAGACAAAAAGAATGATGTAAATGATAAACATTCTAATAAACACACCTGAAGCAGATCCAAACCTCCTATGAAGGTGTGGAAGATCCATGAAAACACTTGTCTGAGAAATTAACTATAGCTCAGGAAATGTGGTTAATCACAAAAAATTGAATCAGAAACAAGTTCGAATTTCTCACTTATTTTAGAAAACTCGAGACTGTAAAAGAATAATATTCTTTAGAGTAATAGCACATCATGTTAAAACCAATCATCCTGCTTTCACAAACATTCAATCTGTTTTAATATGTACATTCCATTATGGACTTCATTTCTATACAGTATGAAACAAAATTAATTTACAAACTTTACATTTTCCCCGGGCTTGAAGTACAGAAGAAACTCCTTATGCATAAATCACATCCCGTGCTTGTGTTACATGAGGATATTTTTGCTTGACTCAGTCTAATACAGGCTTAAAACTGAAGTTATTTCTTGTTTAAAACCTTCACTTCGCTGAAGCTTTCAAACAAACTTTATTAAGCAATCACATCATTTAGAAAGGTCATTTTTAATTCTGTCAGCACATTTGAAGCACAGGCATTTTATTCTCACTACAGTGACATCTCTCCATACCACAGATACTCTGAGATCTTCAGCGCTCTCTCTCAAACCCCATTATTATTTTTTTAAACGCTGACATCTCTTTCAATATCTTCACATCCATATAAAATTTCAGCTAAAGCTGGGTATCATTGGATCCTGAGCTTAAAGATACTAAGCCTAAGCTGCATGTCCATCTGGACACTGAGATAGAGCTATTAAGCAGGACTTTCCTTCCCAGCCTCCCATCATCTCTGATGTTTCAGCCACCACAGATGTCTAACTAAAAATTCAAATAGGTTTTCTAACTGTGCAATTCAATTAACAGTTTCTACCACGAGCAGCTTCCTCCACCGCTCACATTTCTGTAACTCAGCAGTAGACTGAACCCTTAGGTAAGGGGTTAGTATAAAGGCAGACACAGGCTCATTTAATAAGTGTTTAAAAAGCATGGAAAAAGTGGTGAGAGCCCTGTGGCACAGTAGGAGGAGGCTACTTGTAACAATGCCAACTGTCTGCTCCTCTCTGCTGTGAAATGCCCTTCTTTTCTTCCCTCGCTGCTTCTCCTGGGTGTGCCTCGGTCTTTCACCGACAGACTGAGGAGCATCAGAGCAGCAGGTGACAAAGGCTTGCTGTGCAAAGCCCTCTGTGGAACAGTGGCAAGCAGCTACACCAAACCTAACTGGGGTACAGGAACAAAGCACACCCAGGGGACACGTGCTCTAAGGAACTCAGCAGGGAGAAGGCGAGGGAAGCACTCACTGCACACACTGCTCCATCAAGCTGTTAGGCACCATTTTCATATTCTGCAATACTGTGGATTACATTATTTCCCCCAGTGTTAACTGAAATACACCCTGGAATAATATTTTTGTATAAAGGAATCCAAATTTGCAAGCGTTTTCATAAGGCAAACTGAGTGAATGAACAGGCAGCAGGCAAATATACTTAACCAACCATTTGAATCTGTATCTTACAGAATAGCTAAGTTCAGCAAAATACAGCAGACATCTATTAGAGGCTTAATTTTCTTCTTCCTTTCCCTCTTATCATTGGCTGTGCTTAGGTAAAATATTCTAACTACTAGCAGTATCACAGAATCATAGAATGGTTTGGGTTGGAAGGGACCTTACAGACCATCTAATTCCAACTCCCCTGCCATGGGCAGGGACACCTTCCATTAGACCAGACTGCTCAGAGCTCTGTTCAGCCTGGGCTTAAACATTTCCAGGGATAAGGCATCCACAATTTCCCTGGACAACCTGCTCCAGAGCCTCACCACCCTCACAGTAAAGAACTTCTTCCTGATACCTTATCTACTCTCTTGCAGTTTGAAGCCATTCCCCCTTGTCCTGTCACTACCTGCTCTTGTAAAAAGTCCCTCTCCTGCTTTGTTTTATGCTCCCTTCACGTACTGGAAGACCACAATTAGGTCACCCCAAAGCCTTCCCTTCTCCAGGCTAAACAATTCCGATTGTCTCAGCCTTTTCTCATAGGAGAGGTGCTCCATCCCTCTAATCACCTGGGTGGTCTTCTCTGGACTCACTCCAGCAGGTCCATGTCTTTCCTATGCTGGAGGCGTTTCTCCAGGTGGGGTCTCATGACAGCAGAGCAGAGAGGCAGAATTCCATCCCTTGCCACACTGCTTTGGATGCAGCCCAGGACAAGTTTGGCTTTCTGGGCTCTGAGCACACATTGCCAGCTCATGTCCAGCCTCTCATTCACAGCACCCCCAAGTCCTATCTCCTTTTCATGCTCTTTTTGTAACAATTACAAACAGTTGTATATAAGAAGTTTGAGAAACTATGCCTTTGGGGGAGTGGGTTGTACGGCTGAGTACTGTTTCTGAAGTGTTCCATACTGAATACCTGAATTAGAATAAATTTCTTGGTACACATTTAGGACTGAGTTGAACATCATGACAGCAATCTTAAAAACAGTGAAAGCGAAGCAGAGAAGTTAAAGCACTCCCCATGCTACTCTAGGGACCCAGTGGCTAAATTATAATTGTAATTTTAGAGTGAACTTCATTTCTTTTTCAGCTAGTTCAAAGAATCACCTCACAAAAGCACTGAAATGAAGAAGTTCTTAAGTGAGCTGATTAGTTCAGAATAAATGCAAAACCAAAGTTCTGAATACAGTTAAACTCTCTACATTGTCTTTTTAAATCACAGATGAAGGTGAACCAGTTCATCCTGAAGCTCATCAGCTCTGTCCTTTGGAATTACTGCCACTGTAAAAACAACTTTCCAATTAAGAGAATGACATGATCTATCACATAGTTTTCATCTAATTGAAATTAAATGGAATATCTTGCTGCATATCATGCTGATTTAGAATGATATTTATAGCAAAAGCTGACACGTGAGTGTTTTAGAAGATGGCTGTAGGAAACACAGATAGGAAAGTATTAAGTAACACCAGAAAGCTCCAAGTTCTTAACTAGCAAGTATTCTGCAGTTAATTTAGGAAAATTAAAAATTGTTCTACCCCAGAAGTGCAAGAACTGCACGAAAACTCCATGGCTTTAAAAGCAGTTAGATCATTGTCATAATTTACAGTGTAAGAGAACTCAAAACACCCTGAATAAACTGAGTCAGTATTTTCAGACAAATAGATCCCTCACAATGCCACATATAAAGCATGTGTTATAAACTTCTTTCTTCCAGTAACTGGAAACAAAAAGAGAAGCAGCTATATTTGTAAAGATACTCTCCCAAAAGAGATAGTATTTACCAAAGGCATCACACTGATTCTCAGTTACGCTATTCATTAAAAAATAAGTAAGCCTGAAGAGAGGTACAGAAATTTCCCATCATTTAAGTTGGAAAAATATATACTTTTTTTCCTTATACCCCAGCAGCATGAAACTCTGTATTCCTGAGAAGGAGAATGTAATTACTACTAAAAAATACATCTTTTTTTTTTCCACTTGGGAATGTTGCAGTTGAACAATGGTGATTATTACACCTGAAAGACTAGAGAGAAGTCCCTTCTTTTCTTTATGCATTAAAAAGTCTCTACACACAAATTTATCCTATCTGGAGAATGATTAATGGTACAAAACATCACTTGGCTTTGTCTTTGTGTGGTTTCTTCATACAGCAAAATAATGTGGTTGGGACAATCCTCCCCCTCCCCCATGCACCATGCACATCTAAAGAAAAGAAAATTTTTCTAAAAACTGGTAAAAGTACTTTGAAATAGAGGTAATATTGTTATTATTTTCATTCACTTGAGTAGATTTCCTTTAAGTTTACTATTTTTGTTGCCTGAAAACTATAACCAAAATTTCTTTGGCAGAGGAATTGTTTCTACTGTACCTGTTCCATTGAAAAGGAAGACTGAATTTTAAGTGGTTTTGATTCTTGCTGTTTTATTAAGAAACATCTTAAAAGTTCCTTAGAAATTCAGACAGACATAACAGCAAAAAAGACTGAAAATAATGATACTTTAGACAGTAAAGCTACTATTTTTTTGTTTAGGAGAAATGAAGCAAAGGTGGAAATCAGATGCTTGTGCTCCTTGCAGTACTTCTGATCTCTTGTGAGCTTGAAAGGTGGCAGGAAAACCTCTGCCTTTCTCAAAAAGTAAGGAACACTAGAACTCACAAAAGCATTCAGTTTGGCAGCTAGTAGAATTGATGCCATAAGTATCTACACCTACAGACAAGTAGCCACTTCTACCTTGATTGCAGATCTTTAGTCTCTGTTATCCTTTGATGATTTAGTACTTTTGTAAAGCAGTATTACCATTGCCATTTGCTGCCAAGGATGAGAAAAAACTCACTGGACTTTATGGATGAAGCTTTTTTTTTCATAAACTTGTAAATTTCTACAAGAACAGTTTTCTGCCTTACCTGAAGATGGAGGAAGTTGATCGTAATCTTGAGATGTCCTATTTGTTTTGACATTTTCTGCAGGTGCTCTCCGAGCGGGTGGCAAAGGAACATGACCAGTTATTGGGTCAAAATGGGGATCTGTGATAACAGAACAAAAAAGGTGTCTCAGAATAATTAGAATTATTATTTGAAGGAGGGCTGAAGCATAGAAGGTAGGATTAACACAGCCTCCCATCACGCAGAGGAACCATGAATCCAGAGGTGTCCCTCCACAGCACACGCACGTACACCTTCAAATTCAGCATTCATAGTACTCATGTAAGTATGATTTGAAGTGACAAACACAAGAGCACAGCTTAAAGGTGGTCTGTCCTGCACTGACCGTGGTCTCTTCTGTTCACATCCATGAGGTACTTTTCAACTACCCAACACTGACACTGCTGGGATTGTGCCTGGCAAAGCACAGAAGAGGTCGCAGTGCCTGAAGCAGCACAATGAGAAACATCCCAGCTATTCAGTTTTCTTAGAGCTTCATTACACTTCTATGCTTTGCAGTTCACAAAGACTGCAGGGCTGATTTCATATTCATACAGTCCCAGCTATGCGTAAATACTACAGGGACAAAATTTTAAAACTTAGAGAAATAAACAGTCCTGGTACATTGTGTCCTCCTTTTCTCTTTTTCTTGGCTACCGAAGATGCTGCTGAGCAAGCGTAACATCATCTTGGATCTGGCTTCTGCTCTGGACTCAGTGCTGGTAGAGTGTTTGTTTTGTATCTGAATGCAACTTTTTGCCGGTGTTGATGATGAGATTATTATTCTAATCTGACAGGCTCTGATGGATCGCTGAGAAATCACCCTCAAGACTTGTATGAAAACCAATCATCAAAAACTCATCATAAATCTTCTACAACAGATTATGTGACAAGATGCAAAGTGAGTAATGTGGCTTTAGAAATACCACATGAATAAAAAAAGACCAATTCACACAACCATGCATGCCTAAGTAGATGCGTACACTTCTAAGATTAATGAGAACTGCTGCTGTATGATTGTATTCCCTATGCAAATATGAAGAACAATACATGGCTGCAGATACATATTCCAGATATTTATTTTAAAGCTACTAAATGGTTTTTAACACTATCAGTGACATTCTTAGATTATTTGGAAGTTATACTTAAAAATTTAAAACTCTGCATGTTTCTGGGAACTGGGCACAGACAGATGGAACTTGCGTGCATCTGTGTGTAAGGGCTCCTATTTTTCCTCTCCATTCCCATCAGACCTGAACGCTGCAGTGCGTGTTTCTGCATCAGATGATAAAATTGAGGCACCCATTCAGACTAGACTGCTGAAGATTACATTTTTTTATTTTGAAGTGTAGAAGATTAACTACACTGTATTTATGAACATCAACCTTTAAATTCTGTAATGTGCTAAGTCTTTTCACCTGGATGTGCTCAGAAACTTAGATGAGAAAGTAACACACTGAGTTGAATTTCCATTATAAAATACACACAGATTTGGCAAATTACTCAATGTCAGGCCTTGACTGATAGCAAAACACACATAATAAAATCATTCCATAAAAGGTCACTGCACTTCAACCTAAAGTAGGTCCCTTTCACCCCACAGTGAGCTCCACTCACACAGGTCAGCTGGACACCAGACAACCTGTCAGGCCATCATGCAGCTGCACATGGCTGCTTGTCATCCACATTCTGGCCTTTCTGTGAAACTATCACCACAACACTTCATTTTATCCCCCACCATAGAGCTTCTAAGAAAAACAGAGAGGGGAAAGACAACACCTAACCCCACCACAAGGCATATCATCCCTGAAAATATTCACAGAAAAGGTAAACTTAAGACACCAACATTCTTTGAAAGCTTCCACAGAGAAAAAAAAAAATCACTTCACAGACATGCACTATAACCCACAAAAATCCTGTTGTAATCTGTATCATAATCAGCAAATGTATTCAACTTGATTAACCTGAAAACCAAACTCTTTTCAATTCAAAGACAAAAATAATGAATTGTGAACAATGTGTCACAGTGATTTACAGGGGGAGATAGGTGAAAAGTCTGACTTAGCAAAAAGGTTATTTGATTTAGCAAAAAGGTTATGAACCCCAGGACCTAGCAACTGTGTTCATAATAAAGTTTTGTAGCAAAATTCTTTTCCCTTACTTTCCAGCTTCTTCCAAAGTTTCAAGTTGAAAATAACCCCATGAACTATGTTTTACTACTGAAAACAATGGAGTTGACAAAAATATTACAGATTACAACAGAAAACTACAATGTACAACATTTCTAGCTTGGTATAGAAATATTGACCTTATTTCATTACTTTGTGACAATGAAAAGTGAAGTTTTTATCTTCTGCGTAGCTTCACCTTCACCATTAAAAATTTTGATTTTTTAGTATTTTGTATAATGAGTTCTTGAGACCTGATGACAACTTTATCACTGAACATATAAACTTCTGAAGTAAAGGAAAATGAACTAAAATACATTGTTTCCTCTGTATTCCTACCAGAATGAAGGAACAGTTCGTGTCCTGAAGAGGGTCGGCTCCCTGAACCAGCAGGTTTTGTGTGCTCAATCATGCTGTGCCGGGCAGGTGGTGGTGGTGGAGGTGGGAGTGAGGGGGGTGAGTTATCAAAAGCATCTTCACCTGCAGTTTAGAAATTAATTATTAGATGAGCAAAACTTCATTAAGGGCTACAGAATAAAGAATAAAGCTTATTAACTTCATTTTTCTCTGGCTGCTGTGGGCTTTACTCCTAGGGTTCATCTAAGCAGTTCAGCGACTCCAGTAATGAAACTGTAAACCTGACTGTTAATACCCACAGTCCTCTTCTAAAACATGCTCTGAATGACCTTTTGCAGTGTTCAGTTTCTTTTCTGGGACGGAAGGAGAGATTGCTTTTAGTGACTCAACTGCCAAGAGTGTACGACAATGAAAGCTTCACTGAGTAGCACAGTAGAGTAACAGCTGTATTTCAGTGGCTAAGCAAGCATATTTAAATAAAAACACCAATGCTGACTGCACTGAATCTGCTACATTTATACTGTGTATTATCTCTATCTGCTGTTCAGAAGCTCTGACTCTAGCCACAAACTGAATTTCTAGAGCTTAGTAAAAGAACGCACCTCTCATACAAAGAGGGTGCAAGCAGGACTAGAGTTACCAAGCACCGTGATTTTTATGTGTTCTTTTGCCTTTATTTCTCCTGCATCTCAGGAACACTTCAGGGACCAGAGAGACAATAATGTTCAAATGTTCAAAAGGTTTTATGGAACCAGAAAATTGGATGCTGACACATACACACAGACACAACCATGCAGCTGAGTTTGTCAATGAAGGTGTGGGTGGTCCCCAAGCACAGCATCAATATATATGCAAAGATCACTGATTTTTGTGTAGGAGAACAGAACAGAAATCAGGGTTGGAAAAACAAGCTTTTGGCAACTGTAGACAACAGTGAGTTTTGAACTGTACCTTGATGGTGGGAAAAAAAGCCAGAAATTAACTTACTGGTTTAATTTAGTGGTTTGGTTTTTTACTCAAATACCATCTTTTGGGCATTTTTCTTTGTATTTGATAAAATAAATTGAATTATTTAAGCTACAGTAAGAAAAATGCTCCACTACTGCATTAAATTGCAATGCTCAAACTTCTTAGTAAGGGACAATTAAAATTTATTTTAGGGAAAATGGTTTTTATTTTCCTGCATAGCTGGAACACAGATTTAGTATACCCTTTTGTCTGTCTCAAGTGAGGCCTTACAAACAGACTCCAAATGACACAAATACTGACTTACAGCTGTAATATTTAGCTCATAGCCTGTCTGGTACTCCTAACATACTCAACACTGGCTGTTTTTCAGTAAACACAGCATTTAGCTCATCTGGGCAGTGTTAACCATTACGTGTGATCAGCAAAAAGTCTGCAACCTAAAGGGGGCACCAGAAGATCATAATCGGAGGGTGTCCTGTTGAGCAAAGAGCTGTGTTTGGGGTTGTCTCTGGTAGGAGGCCGTGCAGGTGGCAAAGGTACCGGAGCAGTAGGTGCATCATAGACATCTCCTGAACGACACAACCACAAGAAGTGAATGTTTTCCTGCTGCACCCCTAGGGCAGCACAGAGTAAATCTTCTTGACAAACAGTGAAAAATAAAAACGTACCTGACTCTGGATGTTTAGATTTCTTTATCTCAGAAGTAGCACTGTGTGATCCATTTGCACATTGACCATTCTCACACACCCTGAAGACAGACATGAAGCAGGAAGCAATCAACCATTTAGCCAAGCATTAATTCCCTAATTGAGCAGTACCTGGCAGTTCAGTACACCGAAACGAATGAAGCACCAATTTTAAAATTTACATTTTTTGATATTGAGAGCAGATATTGGTTAACCCTCACTAAAACTGCTTTGAAGGATTATACTGCTTTTTTAGTGATGTATTGATATGGCTTAAAAGAACATAGGCTGCAATGCAAGTCAGAGGAAGAGCTAACATTAAACACAGTCCTCGCTTCAGAACTCAGGTTATTAGTTTATTCACATGTCACAGACTCAATCCTAGTTCACACCTTCCCAGGTGCTGAATTTTCCCTAGCAGAAATAGGAAAAAAGGGAAATGTGGATTTTGGTAATGATCCACACCAAAGCACACAGAAAAACCATTAAACAAAACATAAGAACAACAAAAAAATCCAAACAGAACTCCACAACACTCCACTAATAATAACAAATTTCAACTCAACTTCGCAAACATTAAAAAAAAACCCAGTGAGAACCCCCAAAATGGAACTAACCAAAGCAGATTTGCAGGAAGCTATTAATTTCTGGATCAAAAAGCTGAGCCTTGCTGATATTTCTACCACAGTTTACTGATTTTTTTTTTTTTTTAAATGAAAGCATATTCTGCCCTCATAACTAAACAACAGTATCAAATTAATATGAAAATCATCCAACCAAACAGTAAAGAGTGCCTACAATCTTGTCAAAAATATTGGAGATTATTCTGGTAAGAAGACTTTGTTCAAATATGGCAGGGAAAAAAACAGAACAAGGCTTTTCATAATATTAAATATTGTTTAGAAATACAAAAGAATCAGGAAATTGCTCCTGTCACAACTGTGGGCCCTGAATATTCAGAAAGAATCAGAGATTTTCCTTGGAAAAAGGCCACCATGCTAAGCAATTCCAGCTTAAAGATAAAAAACCCATCCCACCATGCACCATTATTACTAAACACTGGGAAATCTCCTAGAGTTACATAAAGCTAGAATTTCAGATTTGAGGTTTCTACCAACAGTGTTAATAAACCTATCAGCTTTGGCCACAAGGAAAGGAGGAATGAATAAGGGTCTGGAACAATTTAAAAACATAAAGAGGAAAGAGGAAATTAATTGCATTTGTGGTCTCAAGTGTTACAACTAGGAATAATGAAATACATATAAGAATAATTGCAAGATTTAAAAACAAACAAACCAACCAAATGAGACAAAAACCCCCCAAAAAGCCCCTAATGGTAAGAGATATTTCGCTATAAATTAATTCCCCCAGAGAAGTGGTAAAGGAAATGTTGTTTCTTTCTTTGACATTAGATCAGTTCAATCTTTCAAATGCAGTGGATGCAACACTTCCTGTGACTCCTCACCACATACACTAAGTAATTAAGAATATTTTCAACTCTAATCTTAATCTATTCTGCATTTTCAATAATGTAACTAGCCACAGGGAGCAAGGTAATTTAGCATGGCACCACTTCAGAAGTATTCAGTTCATGATGAGCCCAGCTAAGTGATCAGTTTAAAAACAATGCTGAAATACCTGTTTACATTAGCAGTAAACACCAAAACAAAGGGCATCAAATGAGTACTAACAAATGAGTCTTCTGTCCTTTCCCCTTGTGGAAAAAGCTTTATTAGGAAAAGACAGCAAATGTAGAAACGTAACATTCTTCTAATAATAGCCTAATTAGTAATGCCGAAATTCTTTAATTTCTTATTCCTGAACTTCCTGAACTCATCTTCAGCAGTAACAAACAAGACAATTAAATGATCTGCCAGAAAGTAAGACTGTGAATAAATTTTTGTATTATTCTTGAAATATTTTTAGCATTCTCATATCTACAGGTAAAAGAGAAAAGGCAAGACAAATTTGGGAGTAGCATGGACCAATTACATAATTCCTAAACTACAAAACATCCTGACAAAACCTTGTAAGCTCTTTAGAGTACTGAAAACTCCAAGTACTATCCAAGAAGTGAGGGAGTAGCACTTAGGAAAGAGTAAGAGAAAGTGACACTGGGGGAAAGAACTGAAATGTATTAAAAATTTGTAACATTTAAAAAAAGAAATAAAAAAAAGTTGGTAACAGTTTTGCCAAACAATAATGAGAAGTTAAGTTTCATTGAAACAAAGCATCCCTCCCATGATATTTAATGAAGTGCATTAAAAGAATACAACATCAACCAGGAACTAGATTCTTTCTTGAAAACTTTATCTCAGCTTTCACATCTAAGCAGTGACAGTAACTAAAAGAAGATATTTTAAGTATGTGGAACACCAGATTTTTTTAATGCCTAGGAGAATGACTTGAGTTAAAATTTTTATCAGATTGTATAATAAGAGGAGTTGGTGGTTTTAATCGTGGAGCAACTTGAATAGCAAACTGAGGCATTTTATCTGTAGCAAGTCCTGAACTCATGTAAAAAAACCCCACCATATGCACAGTAAAAATTCGAGAAAACTTTGAAATCATCTTTCTATCTATAGCCTCTATTAATGATCCTAAGGGTCTGGTAAAATACTGCATCAGCCAACTCAAGGCAGTCTATTTTTTTCTATATAACAAAAACTGTAAGATTCTATTTTTCCAGCTGCTTATTTTCTCAAGAACCTTTCAGTTTGCATCTATCTGCACCATTCCCATACAGAAGCACAACACAATCACATAAAAAATGGCATAGGTGAAAAGGATTGGGATCTTGGAATTTTTTTCTTCTTACTTCCCATTTTTTGCTTAGCCAACACAGTTTTATTTATCATTGATTTTTTTTTTAAGTCTCATACTGTAGATAAGAATTTAGGTACTTAAGTTCATAAAGCTTAGACAACTGCACAATACTCATGACTATGGAGTGAAGACTGGACCAGGATTTCTAAGACAGAATTTTTAACCTGCATGCAAAGAATGATCGTGTTATGATCTTTTTTCTACCTGTTTTAAAATCTCACTTAAAAGGTCTGAAAATTATTATTGGCTAATTTTGGGATGAGAGACATGTTGAGCTTTATTGATGGTGGGTCCCCAACAACACATTCTGACAGAAAGGAAAAAAATGGCAATACTTCACTGAATTTTTTTAATCATAGGAAGATCTAAATTTTTTAGAACATATTGATTTTAATATAATACTTGTGACCTACAAGACCAGTAAAACATTTGCCCTTTTTTCCCCCCTAAGACTTAACACTTATTCTCTTAATTTCCTTTTTTCATATCTTTTTAAGGTGCAAAGTTCAGCAGGAATGTCACAGCATTGAGTTGCCATGTCCCTTGCTCCAGGACTCCTTGTCATAATCCATTAGTAATTCTAAACCGTGAAAGTTTGGTGCTATTGTTTCAGAACACATTTAAAGCTAAGGAGATATATTCCACCTGTATTTAAAAAGAGGTTTTTTTACCTGAGAAGCACAAAGAAAATACACTGCCAAACGCGCGCAAAAACCTAAAAAGACACGCTATACATTGGACAAAAAGAGAATCAAAGCATGTACCTGCAGCTGCCAGTTCACATACTTTTCAGTACTGCATTGCTTTTAAAATGAATTATGTAAAATGTGAAAGGCAAAGATTTTCAAAGCTGACTGGGAATTTCAGTCACACAATTCTCCTCAAATTTGAAAGAGTTGTAGGGATTGAATCTCCTGATCGGTTTTGAAAACCTCAGCGTAAGGGGAAAAAAAAGACCAACTGCAGAAATGGTATCCAAAGGCAAAAAATACCCAGTTCTGACACAAAAGAGATACAATGACGTGAAATTCACAATTTTATATCTGCAGTGGTGGCCAAATGAAATGGAAGCATGGGTAATCCCAAGCTTAGAAAGCAGGCAAGCTTAACCATCATTACAGACATTGAATCCAGTTAATTTTGGAAAAAAAGCAGAGGTTTTGTAAATAAATTTCTTTCAAGGCTGCTAAATTACCTTACCGAGCAAGAGGTTTTATATTATGACCATGAGGTGGTTGTGAGCTCAGTATTACAGGATGCGAAGAAGGGATTTTGTATTCATCATCATCATCTGGGTGTTCCCTTGATTTATCAGACAGAGAATTTGCTGAAGGACCAGGGCACCTAAGGAGATGAGAAAAATATTGTTTTTTCTTTAGCTGTTATGTACTTGACCTCAGATAATACAGAAAATACTCTTCTTTAGCTCAAACATCCTTAATACACGTCTGCTACGTATAAGGAGACAAAAGCCCCAGGACAAACAAACTTGTGAAGTTACTGACTTTTTGTCCCTGAGAATGCATAGAGAAAAGGGCAGCTGCCCTTCTAACAGTTAAACAACTACTTTAAGCAAGTACAACACAGCAGAGAATTACAAAGAATTAGAGTACTAAATAAGCACTTGCAAGACTTAACCTGTTGGAACTTATCAAAAGCACTAAATGAAAGTTAATTCAGGACAAAAGGTACTTAGCAGGGCTTAGTGATGCAGAGGACATTCACCCTTTCTCTGGCCTGTCAAGCTGTGAGGAAGGACACACTGTGTCCTCTCACATGCCTGCAACATGCTCGCCAGCCCTGCTCCTTCTGTCACTGAGAAGTGCCATGCCAAAGGCTGATCTCAAGGGAGACAGGAATTCCAAGCCACAGTTGGCCCTGATGGAACTATTCCACCTTCAAAATTTTGTAAGCATGATGGGAGAGACAGCAAGAGGAGAAACACCTTTTGGTCCTGCTTTTCCCTCAACTACCTCAAAGCAATTAAATATTCCTAATATATTTACGGACTTCATAAGGTGCTTAGAATTGGATGCCTCATTACAAACTCAAAAATGGATGCTCCCTCATGCAAAATATCACTGTGGTTTACAGTACTTTTGAGACAAAGGGTCTGCTACTGATGCAGCAAAATGGGAGCTACTCACTGGAATGAAATAGACACTATTTAACTTGAAGATTTTGAAGTTTTGGGGAAGAATCATTCTTTGACATAAGAGTTCTAGGTATTTTTTCAAGAATAAAACAGCAATTTGATCAAAACTGCTAAAAAAGTCTGACATAATTACAGAAGTCTCATTAAAAATAACTATTTTCACATGTCTAGTCAAAAACATAGGGGTTGAGTGGAAAATAAAAATCCGATGTTCAGTTAGCAAGAGTCCAATATTTCATCACCGAAGTACAGTTTAAAATAACTACTTTAGTAAAACAAAAAGGAATCAGCACAGTTTCCAGGAAAAAAACCCCAACAACTTCAGTGCTTTTCTATTAATGTAACATTTTAAGAAAAAAAAGTCATATTTGTAACATTATATTCAGTAAAAACTGACCAAACAATTTAAGTAGGGACATTTTAGAATTGTGAAGTTTCAAGTAAGGATCATTTTGCCTCCTTGTTATTTAGACTAAGACATTTCATACATGATCAATGGATCCTTCAGCCAAATGTTTGGAATTACAGACTGATTATAACAACTAGAAAGAACAGAATGCCTTGGAGCTATATGAAACACACCAGCTCTCAATCCACAACATTGCACAGATTGGAGAGTACGAAAAAAATTAGCAACTTGCCCAGATTAATCGGAGTAGCAAGGCTGTGAAAAGCAGAGTATTTTGAATCAAGTGCAGTTCAACATTTAGGAGTGCTGAGTGCAGTCAAATTAACAGGAGGAAAAACAGACTAAAAATATTCTCTCTGACGTTTCCAACTAAGTCATGATAGATATTATTTGAGTTACTTTTTTGAAAGCAATTGTGGCTGGTGTAAATTGCTATTTTTAAAGATTTTTTTTCCTTTTTCCCTTTTTTCCACCTACATATTGTAATACAGTATCACAGATTACTGGGGTATTTCCTAATGGTAACAAAAACTTAATTTTAAAAAAATTAAAAATAGACACATTAGTGTTTAAAGAAAGAACATACAATGACCAAGTTTTATTTTTAACAGTCATTCCATGTGACATTTTAGTAATTAGGTAATTTGAACTTCTCACTCCTAATATTATGTATTGATAATTTTACATTTTAAAAATCAAAATATAAAAATGGCCTGTATAATTTTTAAAAGGTGCAAGTACAAAGCCAATACAGAAACGAAAGTTGATTTCTTCCCCAAAAATCAATGGAGTTTAGTTTTTGCAAATTAAGATTTTTCCTTCTTCCTGGAATTCATCAGTTTTCTATTCAGAAGACTTTGGTTAATTAAAGCATTTCTTTTGACCAAGCTGAAGTCATACATTCTAGCTTTGGATTGGCCTGACTTGGATTTTGTGCCTGTACGTATTGTTACAGTATCTTGTGGACTTTCCAATGCTCTATGTATACACTGTACTTTGGTTCTAGGCTACATCTGCATATATCCGAGTAAAAGAAATGGGATACTCATGAAGAAGGATGTTTTTCCATGCTATGAGATATAAAAATAAGAATATTCCCTGTCTTCAGATTTGCATTGTATTATGAAATAAGTAGACTAGGAGGGGACTGATTACAGGAGGTATCCAACCACTACTGTGAGACCCTACCTCCATCAGGTTACACCCCAACATTTCATTACAGGTATGTCTGGATAATATTCTAAAACTTTCTTCTGAACTGAAAGTAGGCATGGAGAACTTTGCCTCAGCACTTGTTCCACCTGAAAATGGGTTTCTGAATAGAAAACTCAATGCTCCACTGCACCTTTATTGAAATGCTCAAGAAAAAAAAACCCAGCATATTAATAAAATGCTGAAATATTTGTCTTCTATATTAAAAGCCAACTGAACACAAAAATGGAACGGGTACACAATAATGAGAAGGTTTTCAGGACTAATATGAACTGACTGTCCAATTATATTATTTAACACCAAGACTCACAAACAGAACACTGGAAAGAAGTTGTAGGATAGCATTATTGTGATATGCTCCAATTTCCTTACAAAACCACAAAAAAAGAAGACAGACTACATTATAGGACTTCCAAGCTTTTGACTTTAAATATATCTAGTTCTGTACAAAATCCTGTGTCATTCAGAATCTGAAGATACTTGCTATGACAGCAACATCTTTATTTAAAAAATAAACAGTCATTTTACTGGAAGACTAACAGCAGTCTTTAATTTGAAATGACAGAACTTCCCAAACCATATTTGGGAACTCAGGAAGGTTGATCATATTTAAAATTATATAAAATGGATTTGGTTGGTTGTTTTTTAGCCACAGCAAGTAAGAGACGATGGTGTGAACCCTGGGTAAAGCTCCATGTACTGAAAGCTGAGAAAGCCTGACTAGATTAGGGGCAGAACAGTGACAGAACACATTTTTTAGCCCTAGCACTTTCCCTAGAATCTGTCATCTCCTATGATAAATAGCTCTGACCACACTTCTCCTGTAGCAATAGAGGCAAAACCAGACAGTATCTGCTCCCACTGCCAAATGCCTGTGAGCAAGATCTGACACAATTTATCCTCTCTTCCTATACAAACATGCTATGTTCAATTAACATTAGAACTGCTCCCATTTAATCAATACCATTTACGCTTTCTTTGTGAAGGCACATTAAAATTCATGGAAAGCATATCAAGTTATATTAGTTAATTTCTTTCTTTTTCACATTTTTCTTTCAGCACCACAGTGTCAGTGCTATTATCTAACATTAATTAGCACTTTTCTTTTATAGATAAAGTTAACTTACTTTATACTAGGGATAATGGAGCCAGCTGGAAGAGGGGGTGAAAGCCGTGGAGGGACATCATATTCTTCATTCATCAGGTGACCATTTGAAAAAACCTAAAAATCACACAAGTATTACAATGGGTATCCTCCTTCTATCACCATGGATATTCATCAACTAGGCATTACAAAATAGACCTTGAGAACCCTGTGGGTAAAGGCTTTCCCAGTTCACACCACAGAGCTGAAGTGACTCTCACACCTGTTTCAGCTCACCCCATTTTGAAGCCATAGAACACGTTAAAACTTCACCAAAAGAAGAAGTTTCACATGACAGTGACTAGACAGACACTCGGTTACAGCTGAACTGCCTGGGAGAAAATTAAGATTTCAAGATTGCAAAGTGAGAGAGACGAAGTGTAATGGGAAAATGCTAAACTTATTAATTATTAAAACTGTGATACAGTGCCTGCCAGAATTCATCCCCTACCCCCAGGATTGCCTTCCCAATTCTTGGTTTCTATCAAGAGCAAAAAGTTTGTATCACAATTGATATATGAATCAGGGAAGAAAATTAATTCCATATTTCCCCATGAATGTGAATACAGCCTGAAATGGTAATTCAGGGTTGCTTCCTTCAATCAAATGGTTTAGATCTACAACCTGAGGATGACAGTTCAAACAGTACTTGTTTAAAGGTGTGTACATATAACTTCTCCAGACTACAATGGCTGCGTATTCCACACTGACTGCGTATTCTAATTTGAGAAGTACTCATTCCATCAGCTTCAGTACTGTGCCAGACCACAACAAGAATGCTACATGAAGGTACAATTGAAGATATAAACCCAGTATCCTTTTAAAAGCAGAAGAAAACCTGCAGCATTTAAAACAACAGCCCAGTTCTAAGTAAAATTTTGGTGCTTTGCCTCAATGATGATAAAAGCATTATAATGGTAATTTAATTATATATAACATCACAGATGACTTAAGTACCTTTCATCATATATGTCAACACCCCTTATCAATACTAGTTGAATTTCAGTAACATACTTTCAAAATAACCAAATACCCCATATATACACACACACACACACACACAAAATAAAAAGTAACTGGAGACAGAAAGGTTAAATAGCTTGTGGTCTTGGGAAAAGCAAATAAATGGAAAAAAATGATTTCTAACTACCATGACTTAACCACAAATCCATCCGTCTTAGCACAAGCTACATAGTCTTGCACAAGCTCTGTAGTCTCAAGCAAAAAAAAGAGCAGCAGCTTTGAGTTAATAACCTCTATGAATAAATTACTGAGCTGCTTTGATAAAACTGATTACAGCAGAACTAGGAATTTTTTCTTGAAGACATCACCATTTGATCTCTTTTCAAAGATAAGCCTGACCAGCTGTAAATGGCTTTGCAAGTGCCTGAAGCTGCTAAAGACCAGAATTCACCTTACCTACAACAGAGCTAACTGGAATATCTCCTATTCCATCAGCAAATGCATGCACAGTTTTGGTATATGACACTTCCAAAGTAGACTTGAGATGCTATATTATTACAGCACACAGTGATACACTGTGAAAATTGTAACTGAGACCCTCATGTACTGTTGCGTTACAAATTACAGTATTTAACAAATCATTTCTTTATAAGCAGCTTATCAACAGAAAAGATTCAGAAACCACAAATCATCACTGGCCAATATCCACAGTGTGTTAGCCAATGCAAGACAATGCTGCAGTAGGGTGTCAAATTAGGATTCAACACCCAGTTCCTTCGAAATACCTTGGCACCTTCTGCAGGCAGCTCGTGACGTCTGTGCTTCCTCATAAATCCCTGCTCAGAAGTCATGCGGCCGTGCCTTCCGTTTATGTTTGAAATGGCGGTCAGTCCTGGTTTGGGGGAAGCATCACCCCCGCCTCGGCACCCCACCAGCTGACTTGTCCCGAACACGTCCCTGGGACACCATCCCTCGAGGGGCACGGGCTGGTCCCTGGCAGGGACGCCCTCGGGGTGGTGCAGGTGCCTGCCGACCCTGTTGTCCGGCGGGATGGGGGGAGGCCTCTCCGGCGGCGGCGGCGGAGGGTCTCGCAGGGGAGGTGGTGGCGCTGGCAAAGGTTTGTCTTGTTTCCTCACCATGCAGGGAGAAGACTAAACAACACAGGAAGTGACAAAAAGGAAGAGTTACACAGAGGCTTGAATGTTGCTCATGACCAAGTCTGGCTTTATCGTTTCCCACTGAGATGCTTTCCGGGCACCACACCAGTACTCGCCAGCGGGTTAAACGCAGGCCTCGCCTGCACTCTGCAGACAACCTGGCCCCTTCTTCCGAAAGCATGCCCCATTGCTGCTGTTGCATGAGCAACCCAAGAAAGGAGTGGAAAGCAGAAAAGACAGCTAACTCAGGCAGGTTTATTTGACCCACAGCTTTTTCTAGTGTCCTTTGCTTTGATCATTTGAATCACTTATTCATCTGCTGAAATGAGTTCTGTGGAGTGTTTGGAAAAAGCAGACTTCCTGATGCAGAAAAAAACCTCAAAAATCCCAAACAAAATAAAATCCACATCTCAGAGGAATGACTTGGTGACAGCAAATGAGCACAAAAAGCAATGATTAGAGAGCAAGGGGAAGAAGAAACAATTATTTCATTTTTAATTATATACCTAGGGATGATTCCAATCTTTACACGACATGCACTGTTAGAGTGCTGAATCTGTTTGAACTGCAGTTCAGTTTTTCAAGTAACAACCTAATTAGTTTGTAGTTTTACTTGCAATTACCTTATCTGCAAGCAACATTTGTCAGAATACCCGCTTTCTAGGAATTGACTTATATAATAAATGGTTAAATGTGATCTAAAATTATGTATGCTAATACTAAAAAGCTGAAACCCGGGTTATCAGGAAAAAAACTTGTAGCTGCACAAATCTGAGGACAGATGTGACAAAACCAAAACATTTTCATTATGACTGAATTACAAATGGCAATTTGCAAAGTAACAGCTGGGCCAGGTCTTTACAAATGTTTTATCTCCAGCCACCATAAGAAATACAGGAAAGATTATTTCCCTGGGAATGTATGATTTTCTTGGACTTCGGTAAGCCTGCATATTATTATTACCACTGAAAGAAATGGAGGTCACAGAAGTTTTACAGTAAGAACAGCATTTGCTCTCACTTCACTGGCTAGCCCAGCACTTTTCTTCAAGCAGCACCTCAACATGTGACTTGAATTGAAAATAAAGTTATTCCACCTACAGGTCTATGCACACAAAAAGGAAGTAAACTAAATAAAGAAGGGTTTAACTCACCTGCTAGTCAAGAAAAACAGTTATTTTCATTGTCAACACGGGAAAATAATACCATGATCTAGATTTTTTGTTATACTTTATAGCTATAAATTACAGTTTTTAACTTGAGAAAAATAGAAAAGTTTGTCGTCTTTTTTTTTTTTCCCCTGAAGGAGCAGTTTTGGCAGGACTAGATCATCTTTTTTTTTTTTTCTTAAATATAATTTTTTTTAAAGTATGAAATTATTCTTTGTTGCCCTTATCCTGTTTCCCCTCCACCCCATAAAGTTGGGATTTTTTTCCCCAGGAAAGGTTTCATGCAAAAAAAATTATTTTCAAAAAATTAAAGCAGTATTAATGATATCCCTGATTTACTTTTTTTTTAAAGCCATGAACTCTGCAAAAAACCCTATTGTAAAACTAGTTTTTAATGGATGTGGCATAAGTTTTGTGTATATCCTCAATGTGTTATAAATTCCTTTGCATAATTTAGGAAGTTAAGAAAGAAGATTAAAGAAACTATTCAAACTTCTATTTTTTCTTCTTAATTATAAAACACTAAAATCTTAAAAAGATATTGGTTTTCAACCTTAAAGTAAAAACCTGACAAAAGAAACAAGGTACTTCAAACTGGATTATTATGAGCACATAGGTTTCAAGTCATGTCTTGAATTTGAATTTGAATTAATCATATAAAAATGAAAAATTTAAATCTAACTTGCTCTGTCTATACAGCAATTACAACAAAACAATCAACTTGTAATAGAGAGCAATAAACAGTATTTGTTCTCTTTCATGCTTATCCACTCAAAAAATCATTGAATCTTTAGTATCATTAGTTTTACAAAACATAGCATACAATCTTACTGGCTATAGAGTCATTATTATTTCCCTGGAAATTAGAGTCCTATTATATGCCATTTAAGGTTTTGAAAGCAGTGTATCTGCACATATTTTTCTTGTAAGAACACTGTGGAAATTGAGCATAAATCATCATGAAAGGAAAACATACAATTTTAATGAGATAATGACCTTTAAATCTATTTTCAGGAAACTTTAGCTTCTATTTATTTTCATTAATCAGAGTTTGTTACAGAACTGATCCATTACTGCAATATCTTTAAAATTCTGACCATAACCAAGTACAATATAATCATCAGGCAAACTGAAGTCATATTTGACCAACACATGCAGTCAGAAACATTTAACTATATAAGGTATTATGGAAGAGAGAGAAGAGACTTCACCGATATGGAGCTAATCTAAAGTTTCTTTAAACTAGAAGGAATTAAGGTTCTTTTGGACAGAGCAAAATCCTGAAAAAAGCAAAACCCATGGAAAGCTTTGACACAGTCCACCACACAAAACAAACAAGAAAGTTCACCTTGGAAACAAGCAAATACAATTTCTCAAAATTCTTATTCTCAGAAATAATGGTTCAGTAACATTTACCTTTGGTGACCCGGTTGGGCTGGCACAGGGTGACCGTGCTACTCCCTTCTGAATCAGATCCAGACGGGGAGGTACAGGTGGAAGACTAAGATGTGGGATTTGCAGGGGGTCTGGAAGTGGTTTTCTTCTTTGTGAAAGAGGGGAAGATCCTGGGGAAGTCACTGGTGAATTCTGCCTCTCATTGCACTTCAAGACAGAAAAGATAAAATTACCTTTTACCTGATGACGAAGTATACAGCTTCCATTCCACAACTAAAGAATTTGATACTTACCAGATACTTACTAATAGTAAATTATAATAGTCATTTTTCATAATGGACATCTGGACAGTAGAGCTCATCTTACAGTTATTGAAAAAGAAGTCTACAAGTCATTCTACCTCAAAACTAAGACCCATGTTAACTTGTGATGAAAATAAAAGAATGTATATTCCAGCAACTTATATAAAAACCTAACAATCATTGCCAAACATGAGGAAAAAAAATCAGAAATTCTACTGTAGCACTGCTACCATTGATAACCTTTTTATTTATAGAGAATACTCAATCTAAAGTTCTACAAATTGCTTTTAAAAGCTGGACACCCATGATATTGCCTGTTAACTACAGCCCTTTTCCAAATCATAATTCCATACAAAATAGAATGTATATCTACTGAAAACTTACCAAGCAAAATCACCAGCAAGTCAGTAGGGAAAGAAGTGAAATCACCAAAAAAATGAGGAAGTAATTACAAAAATAATTTTAGAACAATTTTATCGTTTACGCAAATACTGAACTAATAACACAAACATTTAACATCCCCCTCCAGTGACAAATTATGATTTCTTTTTTCCTTAACCTGTCCTTTCAAATTCATCAGAACCAAAGATTTCAACCCTCAGTACAGGGCTCCACCCAATTTTGCAACTACTCCCTGCCCCTCATCTGGCTCAGTTTCAACAAGCACAGCTCGGGTGTTTGCATAGATCAGTTCAAGTTATTTCTATGAACTCACTGTATGAGTTTCAGTGCACTGTAATAAACCTGGATGTTTGTGCTGTTCTGTGCTTTCCCTGAGAGTAGACAAGTAGCTGGTAGACATTCCCACCAAGGATCAGCCTTGGGCCACTTGTGCACTGAGGCATCCCACTGTCCTCACATCACAGCTTGCCTAGAGAGGCAAAAATGCACCCATCTTTAGGCTAAACCTCTTTGATAAAATTTTCCCCCTCTCTTCATAAGCTTTTTCTCACAAATGCTGAACATCCCATAGTGATAACTAGGATGAAACTAGAAAGTTCTTTAACAAGGTAAACAAGTAAGCAACATTACCTCTCTTTATTTACATACTGTGATTACATTAAAGAAACTGGAAACTTCATAAAATCAAAAGCAGATTGAGGAAAAGAATGTAGTGCACTGCCTCCTTATCAATGCTCTGTACTACAGCTTAGCTTAATATCCCATTCTACACAAAGGGGATTGCTACCACATTTGCTTCAAATTAGGAGCCACCACAGTATTACTGTCAACAGTGCATGAAAATGCAGGAGAGGGATGAGGTGGTGAAAGCTAGAAGAGTAACATGCAACTCCATCATCAGGATGATTTTTTTATTGCTATCTAGAATCTTCCCCACTTTGTCTACATGTGTAAGCTCCGTGTCATAACTAAACATTCAAATTCAAGAGACAGAGCAATTTAAGATTTGTGGTCTTCATGGCTACCAGAAGTTTCCCAGTTTCTCTCTTCAATGAAGAGGTGGTCTCAATATGCATATTAAATGCCTTGAATAAAACCTTTAAATTTTCTTTGTTTCCTTTAATTGGTGAATGACCCTGTCCTTGACTGGGAGACCATAAAGATAAGCACATGAATTACCGAAGCATTTAGCCTCTCAACATTAAGGAAAGTTGAATAACTAAGCAAGATATGTATCTTGCAAGCATGCCTGAGCAATCCTAATTACAGAATAACTATAAACTGATTGTCAATTCATTTTCCTTATCAGGAGGCATCTATCAGTTAAACAGCATAATAAACATTGTATCATTTAACAGCATTAGTTTTCAAAGTTTAGTTGTAACTCCATAAAGCATTCCTGAAAGCCAAGAACAATACAATATACTCAAAGGATTGACTTCAGCAGACACAAAATGAACTTATTTCCCAAATTATCTGAAATAGAACCAAATGAGCAGGCCACACCTCCAAAAAGATGCAATTATTTAAAATAAACGAAAGTGCTGTAGTTAAGTCGCAGCATTTTATGGTGTTGCACAACATAATGCATTTCAGTTGGCAGGGAATTGTTTCAGAAGAACAATCATATGTCATAGGAGTAGGAAACAAAGAGTAAGAAAGATAGGAAATACTGAAAACCAATTACTGGACAGGAAACATTTGTTTGGAATTTAAGATGTTCTGACTGTTGCATCATCACACTAATTAACGCAATTTCCTGAGAGAGCAGCCTGACAGTCTCAAATGAAAGACAGCATGGAGCTGTACAAACCCCAGCTAAGTGGACAGCACTGCAGTGATATTATTTTAAGAATACCCATCCCTGTTTCCACCTGGCAACCTTCTCTTACACAGTTCTGCCCTAAAGAATCATTAGGCAAAATGATGTCCTCTTCCCTCAGTGTGCCCACTGCTCCCATGCATGTCAGACTTCTTTTCTCCTGCTGCAACAACAGCCTAGCTTTTGCAGAGCCAAAAATCACAGGATATTCACATTTAAAACCCATTCACTTACAAGTTCAAGATTCTTAAACCCTGACATGCTTTTAAACCCAATGAAGAAAGCAATTTAATTTACGTGATAGACTTCTCTAGTTCCATATATGCTTGGCATTTGGCTCCCCCTATCACACTCCATGGACAGTAAACCACAACTAACAAAATAAAATGGAAAATTTTCAAAGTAGTAAATGTGTGAAAGGACTTGAATTTAGCCTTACATCCATGCCTTGTTATGTCTTGTTTCAAAACAGCAAAGTAATCTTTCAGTCCCCAGGACTACTATGCTATACTACAGCCACAATGCTAACAGAACATCCTGTGGCCTCAGAGATTTCAAAAAGGGAATTGATTATGGCCAACAAATTAAACAGTAACTTATCAGGCACAATAAAAGAAAAAAAAAAAGGAAAATAGCTGCAAGCAAAAGCAGCTTTTTTCCCCCTACAAGGAAGCTTAATCCATACCACTGCTTGGTGCTGAAATAAGAGCAAAAGCTTTACTGGGACAAACTAATAATTCCTTGTTGGGATCCACTGATACTAAATATAAAACAAAACCAAGTATTCCACAGCAACAAACAGGTTTTCCTCAGCATCCAGTATCAGATTTCCATCATATTCCCATTATGAAGATCCCGTATTTTTCAGTCCACCCCCATCCAACCTGTCGAGCTGCATCATTTATTGTGTGTTGACAGATAGGCCAACAAGATGGCTGCATCTCATGTGGATAACCAGGGCATTAACAGACATACTGCTTGCTACTCTTTTTGGCACGCTCTCCTAAAATTTCTCTGTTTGTCACCTACTGTAGATTTCGGTGTGTTTTCTATACACTGGGAAAAAAAGTGCAATGAGAGAGCAGAGTGACAGAAAGCTAAAACAAGCAAGTGATTAAGACACAAACTAACTCAAATGAACTGGCAGTGACAGAAGACAGACCTTCAGTGTACAAAGGGGCTCTGCTGCACCATACAGAGACCTGTGCAATAAAGATGTAATTAAGGAGAAGAACACAGACTCCTTTGTAACAACATGGACTTCATCTGGTTGGCGTGACTGCTGCCAAGGGAAAAGCAGCTGTGACTGACTTTGTAGTTCTACTGCAGAAATAACACACTTCTGTTATTCCATCAGATGTTTTTATTACTGGGATATACTGGTATCAGTTTGCCCCAAGCAGTTGTGAATTCAAGAAAAAGCCTGCTTCCAAAGCCTGATTACAATTTCTAGTCAAGGTTTCTTCTGATGGAAATATTAACAGTCAGCCTATTGAAACAAGAGTTTTAACTTCAAATACTTTTCTGCCAGATAGGCACGTATGAAAAGCATACTCAACATAAATCCTAACAATTGACTCACTGAGGACTATTATCCTGCCTGTTACTGTCCTTGGAGCAAACACAAACTGCAGAGGCATCTAAGACGATCCAAGCAGACCTACAACAGAAGTAGTTCTCTAAAGTTTCTTCATTTATAATCAGGTAAGAGTAACTCACATATTTGTTATTTCTTGTAAGCTGTGACCTAGGCAGATCAGCGTTATCTGGACGTAAAAACTTATATGAGGATATGAATTTACGTCACTTAACACTGGTGACTACAAACACATTTTTAAAAAGACATATTTATTCCCTATTTGATCGTTGCTGACCCAAGAAAATGCACGTGAAGTAGAGAGAGGGAGTTAGGTCTGTGAGAGTCAGCTGCACACTGCCAAGGAAATCAGTAATTAGAGGAGGCACACTGCCTCCCAGCATTTACACCCTTCAGATACTAGTAACTAATCAGTTAAATAAGTCACTCCTGTTGAGTGACATGATCTCAATAAATTCCCACCAACAGGTGCTCCAAGGAAGTAGTATGTATGCATGGGTTCAGGTACTGCTGAAGGGAATATATGGATATGTATTTCAAGTCTTACTTTCCATATTTTTATACTATATATAAGGAAAATAAACACATTATTACTATGTAATACATGCCTTCCATTACCAGAAAAAAGTCAACTTAATAATATGGAAAGGAGTTAAAACATAGCCTCCTCCCATATTTTGAGAGCCAAGGTCTTTTGTAGTGATTTACCAAGTTTGACCTAACTCACCTGCTGGAAGAAGCCTAGTCATGGCAAACTGCGTCTTTCAGCCTTGACAATTTCCTATCATCATTTTAAAGTACAGCATGAATCAATCAACCAGGTTTTTGTGTGTTCAGGTATCTAGGAAATTAATTTCAGAGAAGACAGTAACTCCCCAGATGGGATCTACTTTTAGACAAAAGTGTTTATAGACAATGTTAATTCACTTTAAGGTACTGAAAACCTCATAATCTATACTGGTAGAGCCCTCCTCTATATTTTCATGGGATATTATTTGAATCAAACAATTACCTTAGCACTTATGATTTCAAAATTATTTGCTCTTAGCAAGAACTCCTGCACTATCCATTTGCTTTATTTTCTTTGTTTTTAAAAGAAGTATATCAAATTATGTCTTGTACCAAGGTAAAGTGACAGAGAATTCTTCATTCATTAGGACAATTAAATATTAAACATTATGGAATAACTAACATACTCTACTAGAGACTCAGATGCCCTCTTTAAAAACAAAACAAAACAAAAGCTATTTTTAATATTTACCTGAGCCTGTGATCTGCACTTTTTTAATGTGCATTTCATAATGTTGTGCTTCGCTAGAAGAAAAGGTATGGAGCTGAGAAAAGGAAAATTTTGGGCAATAACAGCATTAGCTAATCTGATACCACAGAGCTGGAAATTTCTTGGCGAGGAAACAGAGCAGAGGCTTTTGGCACCACTCTTCATCTTTCTCTCATTAAGAAACATCTGAAGACAATTTGGGAAAAAAAAAAAAGCTGCTTGATGAGGCAGATAAACAGCCTAACTGCAGTGGATTTCTCTAAAGCCTCTGTTAGAGGTGATCTGCTGCTACTGCTGACTCATACATAACACCTAGCAAGAATTATTCATTTTTCTTAATGTGTATCCACTTATTAACGCCTTTAAAGAATGACTAAGGAGCTTCATGATTATTCTTTTCCTTTAAGCAATTTCAAGTCTGAGGTCTTTCAGAGACTTAATTCCGATAACTCTTAAGAGTTTCCGAGTACAGTTCAGGGGTAAGGGTGATAAACTGCAGAACTGGTATTTTTCTGATATCTGATTGAGTATTTCCACAACACGTTGTGAAGTCCTACAGTCACCTCATCAAAACTTCATGTCCCTGAAACTGTCCTCTTCTAATGAGTTTAACATCCCAGCTCACTGCTAGCCAGATTTTTCTTGTAATGGTCAGCCAGGTGATTTGACACAAATACAGTCCATTAGATTTTCAAGGATTAACAGATTTATGTTGAGGAAGTTTACCACAGTCCAGGCAATAAAGTAAGAATACAAAAAGTAGTTCACTGAGATTACAAAGTAAAAACAGTACCAGCAGGTTGGCTGCAAGAGCTAAATTATTGTCCTTGCCATGCAACTTCCATCATTGCAACAAATTACATTACTACAACATAGCTGCTATGCCGTACCCTGTTCATATGAACAGCATCAATGACAAACAAAAGAAAATCTCAAAAAGAGTAAAGTCCTACATAATGTCGTAGAGAAAAATATAATTTCTTTTTGCAGGCTCCAAAGATACACTGATTAGCAGGAAAAATAAATAATGACTAAAGAAATAGGCAAGTCTGATGAAGGCATTGCTAACAAAAAGTACACAAAAACAATGCCATATTACGCACAGGTGGTATGGTTAAGACCATCACTGCAAAACCAATGGTAACAATTTTAAGAAAACAGCAGCTAAACATCCCCAAATGAGGCAATAATTCAACTACTTCAAGTAAAGAGGCTGGCAGGGTGAAGATTTCTTTCACTGAACAATGAAATCAATGAAACAAAAATAGCAAGGCACCTAAGCACTCAAGCTCTTGGTGGATACCGAAAAGAAGACTTCTTATAGTAAACCTATTGTTCCTTCTTTTGATAAAGGCATAATGCATTCTTGCCTTATCATGGAAGTGATAGCGTTATAAAAGCCCATCAATTCAAGGCTATCTCACCGAGGTCATGCTGCAGACTGCAATTTAAGTCCAGGCAGGAAGGATAAACTGCTCCCAAGGGTAGCCCATGTTGTATTACGTACACAACACAAGAATGATTCACAAGCCTTAAGAGGTTAGGAAGGATATCAGAAGCATGTGTATTAACTGACAGATACTCTCAGATATGAGGGTGAAGAAGGCTTTTTTTTCCTAAGAAATATGATGATAAGGAAATGGAAAAGTAAGATGTTACAGAATTAATTCCAAGGCAAGGATTCAATCTAGATGACCTTAGTATAAGCTAAAATCTAGTAAATGCTCTGCCAAAATCAGCGTTGCATGACCTCTGACAGTATCTATCTCAGGCTAAAATACAGTAGTAAAAACTATCACCATAAAATAAACTTTTTTCAGTGACAGTGCTTATTCATCAGTAATAAAATCTCCTGCGACAAAGATCCCAGAATTTAACGTAGAGCACTTTCAGGACAAAAAACATCCCAAAACACGAAGTCTCTATGGATAATCTCAAAAATACTTTTCCTACTAAGAGTATCTAACACTAAAAATTACAGAAAAAAATAATCATAGACAACTCACATGAAACATAACTAAAAGCTACTTGTGTACAGTATGAATTAGGTGTCAAGTCACTTCTATAAAGTAATAATATTGAAAACTGTTTAGAAACTCAAGTTTAATCCTAAAGCATTCTATGCATGCATACACACATGTGCAGAAAACAAACGTATATGGGAATTTTTTTGTTCTTTACAAATAAAAGCTCAGGAATTGTCCATACAGCATAGTTTGGATAAGAGTTTCAGCTGGTGCAAACTCATGCTTTGCCCATTATAAACAAAGCTATCTCAGTTCACATCAGCTGAGAATCTGGAATACTTTTTTTCTCCTATTCAACTTCAGTTTTAATGCTGTAGTATTGATGCAGTTTGTTTTTTTGACCCAACAGCTGTTCAGTGAGATGCTGAGAGCTGAAGCATGCAGTGCAACCTCTCATTGTTTAAAGTTACAGGCAGCTTTGTTTACAAACGTCTGGGTTCAGCTGTGGTACAGCGTTGGAAAAGTTACCTTTCGGACTGAAGCCAAACGATTCATCATTAGAGACTCTTCTCTATCATCATCGTCATCCAAGTCCAACATTGGCATACTAAAGCTATCCATAATACTGCAGCACCTGGAGTTCTCATCCCTGGGATCAAAGGGATCCACAATGATTGGTTCAGTTCCCTTGATTTCACAGCGGCAGAAAGGGCAGCCTTGGCCATCCGATTCCTACAGCAAGACAAAAAAGTAGATAAATTTAAAAAAAAAAAAAAAAAAAAGCAATAATTTTAAAAGTAGGACTTGTACCTTTTACACAGAAACATCCCTAATTGGTCTCTAAAAGCTTGTAAAGAAGGATTGGAGTAAACAGGAAACAGATTAACAAATATTTAACTATAGTAAATCTTAAAATGACTGCACTTTTAAAGCTGTTTCTCTTCAACAGATTAAACTTCACCTAAACTACTAATGAAAATGTAACTATTATCTCTACAAAGCACTACAACAGTCTTAACATTACAGGTCAGGAAGCAACACGTTTCCTGTCATGCTTACAATTTTGCTAGTTCTTCAAGAGAAAGAAGGTGAGGTGTGTAAACAGAGATAATGCATTTTATTCTGTATCTTTTATATTAACCATAAAGTATTTCTTTTTCATGTGAAGTTAGGAAATGCAGGCAAGCTTTATGGCATGCAGCCCTTCTTGGAAAAACATGTCCAGTCCATCATAGCTGCAGCATTACCAGCATTCAGAACACCTAAAGCTACAAACAGCTTTTTTGACGTTTACATAAAAAATGAGGACTTAACTACATTTTTCATAAATTATATAAGACAAGGAATTATTTTCATATGTTATCAGAAACAAGAACTACCTAAATTTTAAGTGGTATGTGTTCAATGATTTTCAAGCAGCCATACTAAATTCCTTTTACTTATTTCAGAAATGTACTTTTTTCTCATGAGAAATAAACAAAAAGCCTTTAGATTCAGACTACTAAGGAACAAAAATCAGAGAGAAGTCTTTCAAGCACTTATGAAGAAATATTTCCATCAAGAAGCACAACATAGATTGGAATTATAAAAAAAACAAAACAAAAACCTATCACCAAACAAATAAAACCACAAGCAAACCCAAACCCAGAAGAACCATGAAGCTTTGAGAGTTCAAGATAATTCAAAGTGAAATCAGAAATCACATTGTGTTGTATTCGCAGTCAGGCAGACAGACAGCTAAAGAGATATGAACACCAAAATTAATTCCAAACACTCTACCTATACTGAAATATAACCAAGCAAGCACAAGTTTTTTATTTCGCAAATGCAAAAACAACTTTAATTTTTTTCTAGCATTATTTCTATCTTGACATTTGCCAGTCTTACTAAACTGACAGATGATTAGAGATCTTGGATGAGCTGCATCACAAGGCCAGGTAAGTATAAATCATGTCTCCTGACATCATTTGCAGGATTAGTACTGGATTTTCATTCTGTATGGAAAGACATATGTACCCTACTTTCAGCACCGTAAGTACAACTAACTAGTAAACATTACTACCTCAAAAACCATCTTCAAATTATATGGTCCTACTGAAGTACTCACTGTCAAGCAAACATAAGTCCTCCCTCACTCTATACAATTCCTTACAGCTTCATTTTCTAAAAAAACCCTTATCAATGAGGCACAGAGCTTTTAGCTTTCAAGGCTTTCTTGTACCTATATTGCCAAAGAGTTCTGCACTAGCAGTATCCATCCTTTCTTTTAAAAAGCCTTAGTAACCAAACACATCAGCAGGCTCGTATTCAATAGTATGAATATATATCCAAGATGTCTATATTAACACACACACTTGTCCATGACCTCAGAAAGGTTATTCAGAACATCATGAACCGTACAATACAGCCTATATGCCCATATGCTTTTAGAAAACATGTAGTTTTCAGAAAATAGATTTCTGTGGTGTACAATGACATTCTACTCTTGTTGCATAACACAAAAAGGAAACAAGTAAACCAAGTCTTCTTTGAGCGACTGAGCTCCATAAAGGTGAACAGCTCAATCATCCTTAGTATTCTAAGCAGATCTGATGCTGCTTACTCAATTTTTTTCTGCTTAGTGAAAACATCTGTATTGGATCTCTTGAGGCATGCCTAACGAGCCATTATGCTCCCAATTAAACAACCCACCAGAAGCTCACAACAGCTGATGCTGTTACAGTGTAATATTTCTTCATTGCCTCACTAATTATACAAAAGTTAAATTTGTAATGAAGTCTGAAATGTACCTGACCAATTACAGCTGGTAGCAATGTTCTCATGAAGCCTGGTGCTTTCAAACATGTCAGTTCCCTGAGCCTAAAATGCTTTGTCATCATCTTCCTGAATCCCTATCCCTCAGCCAAGTACTGGGGACTTCAGCTTCTCCAGTCTCCAGAGTCAGAGCACATCACTGCCCCAAGATTGGAACATGCTCCTACCATGCCATGAGACACCCAGCAATCAAAAGTACAAAGATTTCAGTCAGGGCTTTTGCTTAGCCCTGTCAGCTGAGCCAAAAAACAAACGAACAAGAAAACAAAACCAACAAACTACAAACCTCCCAGAATTTTTCAGAATTTTTTAAATCAATGCAGTCAGACCTCTGTGTCTGTCATTCAGAATGAAACTTGAAAGAATAGAGAAAGGGTACTCCTGAAATGAGAAACACTGTTCCATCTCAGCAGCTGCTTAGTAGTGAAATAAATACTCTTACGTGGGTATGCCTCAAATGGAATTTCCTCAGAATTTCTGATCTATGGCCAGTTTGAAAGATTTGTGTTTGGAACATCAAACTCAAATTTCACAAAGAACACAAAATTGGAAACTGAGAGTACTTCTTTTTCAAGAAAGCTTTATTGCTAATGGAAGAAAAACTCAAATGATACTTCCGATATATCATGTTGGTTTGCTGCTGAGACTTTCTTAATTAGGTAGAAAATGTCCTAAATAGAAAAGGAAAATTATAGTACTTGAAGACATGCCACAAATGTAAGAGTGAAAACACATTAACGGAGGTGAACTCACTTAAAAGCAGGTCCAAAATGGACTAGACTCAAGGATTCTTTTTACTCTTCTCAGTATATTTGTAAGCAAAGACTGATTATAAATTGTGGAGTAAAGTTCTCTCTAAGAACTGGATGAGCCTTACTTCTCCCCATAAAACATAGATATGAAAGAAGGAGCAGGGGCAATGCGCAATTGCAAAGAGGAATGACTTCAGCTTTAGACTTTACTTTTTAGGTCAGCTACCCTGAAGAAAGGTACCCGTTCTCCCTTTTCCCACAGACTGGTGCATCCATGAACAAGATGGACAAAACACAGTAACCTGTGTCACCAGGAAGTCTCCGGGTTTTTTTGATGTTCCATAAATGACACTGAGAGAAGGGAATTTCCCCTCCATTCAATCTCTTAGTCCAATAGTCATCTAAAATGTTTTAGCGCTACGCATGTTTCTAACGTGAAACCACAGGCAACCTAAAAGCTTAATTTTCCACAGGTCAATTCATGACCTGTGCTACTGACTGAATGCTTCTCTCACCAAAGACATCCCTTCTCCTCATAAAATGCTGTCTAATCACTTATCCATTCCCAGCAGCTGCATGTCCTCTTTGTGCCTTTTAAATACATCATGAAGTGACTGAACTGGCAACCAAATGCCCAGCTTGTACTGTCTGAGTAGGTACTGCACTCAGGAAACAGCTTCCACTCAGCAGCAGTCAGCAAATGGCCTTGGCAAGACTACAAGTCCAGACTGCAAAGATTCCCGGAGCTTTATTTTTCACAGATTTCTGGTCTGCAAAATGAAGAAGTTCATCATTTTAAATATATACATCCTTGCACCTGGAAAAGTAAACATGTACCCACACTGTAAACAGGAATGTACCAGACAAATCCATTCTCTTCTCCACAAATTAAATTATGACAGTACCTGCCACGCTGTAAGACAAGAAGTGCACATAAGGTGTCCACACGGCTCTATCTTCACATCCTTGTCATTCTCTGCACAGATTTTACACAGCTGAAAAGTGGAACCCATTTCACAGTACAATTCATACTGCTCCTGTAACAAAAGAAAGTCAAGTGATTATTTCTTTCCAATGATTTGTTCCCAAAGAATACACTTCTCCAAATGCCCTGTTTTCCAACCTGCTTTACTTATTAATCAAGGAAACTCTTGCTACTGATCTAAAAGCCACACTAAGGTTACTGAAACAGCTTACATTTTTGCTTCTTCAAACCTGTGATATACTACAATTCATGCCAAAAAGTGTTTAAGATACCTTTGCCTATCAGATTTTGTACAGACTTGTCATATGTACCTGCTATGCAAGGCACACATCCTGCTTTTCTTTGGTTGCAGCTAAAAGGAAGAAAATGAACATATAGTTGTAATTGAAAAACTAAGTGATGAACGGGGACAAAACTGGGATTTTCATTTCTAGGTATGAGTTTAGGACTAAGAAAATTATTGGATTGAAAACTGACAAGTGAGAGGGCTTTCTACCTACAGCAAGGACACTGTACAGCAGTATGTTAAAGTACACAATCCTTGTGAAGGAAGCATGGCAAGAACACCCTGCAGGATAACTTGGCAACAGTCATGCACAGATTATTCAGTACTTTGCATCCTTACAAGACTGACAGGAAGGTAGAACGCCACCACTAGGAGGAATAAAAAAACAGACAAAACTCAAGTCCAGAACAGTTTTCTAGAATTAGTTATTGTTGGGGAACTGACAGTTAAATGCATTCGTATAGAAGTAAGTTTTTTTTAGCCTTGAAAAACCAACTTTTGAAAGCCTAAAGTAAGTAGAATCCAGGTCACAGGAAAATAAGCAGCTACTGCTAAGTAAAGTGAGGGGAGATGAGGCTAAGAAAAAGAGAAAACAAAAGAGAGAGCTTGTGTCTGCAGCTGTAGTCAGTGTACTAAAGATGCTTACAGTGGAGCTCGAGCAAAGAATCCATTTGCAGCAATCTAGCCCTGCAGGCACTTTCATACCATCTTTTCATAGTTTAGGCAGGTACAGTGACAACTTTAAACCTCTTCAGCTATATACTATTTAAGGCAGACTCACATAATTTAGACTGCTGAATTACCATTAGAATTAGCTAATGATCCTCATAACTACATGCTCATAAACAACTGGATTCGCAACTGGATTCATTCAATGGATTCAAAATAAAATGACTGGCTTGTGAAGAACAAGGTAATCACTGACCACGTGCTGCTTCTCCTTTCCTTGAGAAAAAGCAAAGATATGGGCTAGAGCATTGCTCTGCTCAACACAAGCACCTGATAAATCTCTGTTATTCTTTCATCGTTATTTTAAGACTGGAAGGAAAAGATGGAAGTCAGACAAGTGGGAAGTATTCAGGTTTTCTTCAGGTAATTGTTTTTAGGAATTCTCTTACTTACAAAACAGATATTTTTGTAATGGTATTTCTGATAATACCATAGATGGTAAAGAATGCTTCTTTTCTAAAATACTTCTGGAGATGGAATGCACATAGAGCAGCCAGAAGTACAGAAGATTCAGCAGGTCACCCAGTCTGATTTGAAGAAACAGAAGATCATTGGGAACAGTATGGCTTGTATCTAGTCCTATGTCTTTCTTTGAACATATCCTCAAGTCTTCCAGATGTTTTCATCAGGAAAAATGCTCTACACAGTATGCCTTAACGTTCTAGTCTTGATTTCAGCACCATTTTTAATCAAGCACGCGTCTCGGGGTGGCTACTTCCTACTACTTGACTACCAAACATCTGCACAATTAATCACATCATCCCTTAACAAGACTATAAACACAATTTCATATTCTATTTTTCTCTGCAATTCTCTGCAAAGTGACTCTCTTTAGGCATTTAATTACTTCTGCTGTTTTCCTGATCTCTCTTTTAATTTGCACCATAGACAAAGAAGAAAGGAGACAACTGGATACCCTGGAACATCTTTGTGATGTATGAACCATACTCCTCCTCCTGGACTTGACAACAAACTGTACCATTCCTCCTCAGGCTTCAAAACTGTTATTTGATCCTCATTTTGTTTCTGTATTCCCTCTGCTATTAGCAAGGGAAAAACAAGCTACATAAACCTGTTACATAGCTATCAGAAAAACCTTTAATAGCTGTTTAAAACACTTCTTACTTGGAAAAGGCTCACAATAAACAAAACATTCCAAGACGTGCCATCTGCATCACCATCAACTGTACAGTTTAAAGGATTATTGTCCTGTTCTTTACCTAAACCCTTCTATCAACAACATTATTTTCACTCTTACGAACTTATTACTCACATTTTACTTAAAGCTTATTATTATTGCTAGGTGAGATACTAAAGGAAGTAAAGATTACAAAGTAACTCAAAACTCTGCAACATACCTGCGTGACTTTTATGTGATCATGTGGTGTGGGCTCACATAATCCTGTCAAATCAGGATTATAACTTCGTCCATCTGGGAACAGATAGCTGCATCACAAGAAGACTGTTATAAATATGCACATTTCTTTAGCTTAATTCACTAAATCATACTTAAAAAATTTCAAGGGAGCAGAATAAGCTACAGTAAACATTAACTAAAATAAATCATCTTTCCTCAGCCATCTATTTTATCTTTTGAACGCAACTGAATTGCTACATATTCATTCTGACAAATGCTCAAGCATATTTATAAGAGCAGAGGAAAGATTTTGACATAACTTGCATAGCTACCACCAGAATGCATTTGAGCTTTGATTAGCAGATAACCTTCTAGGAGCAGCTCAAAAGAGTATTATTGCAGATCTTTGTTTCACAGTGAGCTCACACTTCCTAGTGATTTCCCCACTGAGAGAATCACGCTCAGGGACTTTTTAGACTATTTCAAGTAAAGCAGCAGAAAAGAAGGTAACACATTTGTGTGTACCTGTATTGTGTTATATATAGTATTATATATGTCACAATATTACATATGTGCATATCTGTATATTATGGCAAGAATCTACACTGAGAACTTCTGATGCAGACTGGACTTTAAGCAAGAACCGATGGGAGCATTTCAGTCGTGTGGGAAATTAACAATAGGTAAATGATATTACAGCAACCGTGAATTTTTCTATATTCAGGTTTATGTTACCTGTAACTTGCAAACAGTTTCTTAAAGGTCATATAATGTTACCTGTAACTTGCAAAGAGTTTCTTAAAGGTCATATATTGTTAAGTCACAAAATGAAAAAGTTATAAGATACAAAAACATCACTCTCCATTAAACATTCTCAGCTCCACTTTTTGTCAGAGAGAAATACTACCAGTAAAAGTGTGCTTTTATTACAAGTATGAAATTATCGTAGCTGAAAAAAATACTAGACTGTGCAGGACTGAGAAAAAATACATGGTTGCAAAAGATTTATCAATTTTTTTTTTTTTGAGGATTGATCATTTGCCTTTCCTTTTTCTTTCACATGATATGTATTGATATTGGGTATACCAAAACACGTATCTCAGTGAAAAGATTCTGACACCAAATATTTGTCTGTTACTTCAGACAGCCCAGTAAAAATGTACTACTTCTCTGTATAAACTTACATTCTCTAATAATTATAAATCTTTTCAGTAAACTATTAGAATGTGGAAAATGTTCTGGCTGCACAATATATAAAAAAGCAATTACACAGCTTTCAAATCATTGTCCAGAGTTAGACACATGAGTAACTGGAAGTAGTAACTGTTCAATAAGCTTAAGTGCATTTGGAACTCTTGGGGGGCTGTGGGGGGAAGGAGTGATCAATGCAACAGCTGTCTCATTTTATTTTCCCATGGAATTTATCTGCCATGAGATATGACTTTGGTTAACTTTCAGTAACTCTGGTTAATGGAATTAACTAGAAACAAGTGTTTTTTAAATTAATTAAATGAATGGTCCTTAAACTCCTAAAGAATGCTAACCACCATATGCAGATTCTCTGTTTTAAACATCTTTAACCACCTATACAAGAATTAGGAGAACAAGGAAATCAGGATTTCATAGCCACAGTGGCTGTAAGAATTTGTACTTACAATCCTTCCCGGCTGCCATCAATCAAAGCCTGAAACAGAGGCTTATTGTGAGGTATGGTCTGCAGTATGTTCCCATCGCCAGTCACATACCCAATGGCCCACTGGCCCAGGCGAGTGCAACTCAGTCTGAAAATGTAGCTTGATAAAAACAGGATGAATGAAAAGTCAGTGTAATTCAGAGCTCAGCAAAAAAAAAAAGAGAAGAGAGCAAGGATGGCCTCTGGTTCAAACACTGAATTAGGTCCCTGAACATTTGGGTCAGATTCCCAGTTCTGCCACGTTCTTTGTATAACCTTAAATAAACCTGCCTCTTATACACTGTCAGTTTCTCATGGGTAGAAAAGAGTAGCTGCCTACTCCCTGCTTTTCATCTGCCTTTGTTTTAGTTCTCAGAGTGAAAGCTGCACATTCACTGTGAACAGTCTCACTCAAGACATGTCCATAAACCTCTTCAAGAAGAGCGTATGACATTGTCAAGTCTCCATAGCTACAACAGACACCTTTTGTGCACACGCAGGCCAATAACCTGAACGAGTGGAAGAAGAAATACAAAGCATCTTTAGATGCAACAGCAACGGGAAAGATGAATGATAAAACCTGTCCTACTAGCAAATGATAGTTTTGTGTGAGCCTGTGGAGGTGAACAAAAGAAGCATCACTTCTGTTTCAGAAAAAATCAAGATATTAACTACACAATTGGACTTAGATTTAAATACTTCTGTGTGTTACAGGTGATAGCTGGGAGCATATATAATGTAGACAGAGAGCCCAATCAGAAGAAAAGGAAGATTACAGGCAACAGGATTGGGGCTGTATAGTGCTTCATACTAAAAACTCTACCCCCTTTCATGGCAGACACCATCCCACATGCGCAAACTTCACTGAGAAAAGCATCTCACAGCGAAAGACCACAAAGTCAATTCTGTATCATAGAGCAGCTTTTCTTAATTACACATCAACAATTTATTTCACTCCAAATTATTATGAGAAATCTAAACCTCTCTAAAGTATGACAGAGCATTTACAACCTTCAGGAGGGCCCACATTACATGGATGTTCTAACTATTCATTTGAACAGAACCTTGTAATTTGCAGTATGTTTTAGTCAGATTAAAGAAGAAATTTTACTTCATATCCCCTCTTCCAGCATTTCACCTAAGCAATTCAGAAAGTAATTTTCTGGTATGTAATAGAAAGCTATCTTAAAACTAATTCTCTATTTATAAGGAACATAACAGCTACTTGGGGTAATTTCTCTATCACAGCATCAGGATCAATAATAGAGAAAATACTAAATACACCAAACACTCTCAAAATCAACCTAGTTATTTGACTTATGTAGTAGTATCTATGAGTATCGAGCTAAAACTCAGTGTTTTTCTGCTGGAACCACAAGATTTTTGTATATATGCACTTGACTACTTTGGTAACTTAAGATACAGTATACTGTTTGCTAAAAATCAAAAGAAATCAAGTACAGAATATGGGTGTAACTATTGGTAGACTTCACTAATGAGTTTCAAAACAATGCCGTTTATGTGTACATGTGCTTCTGCAGAAGTTTAGACAAGTAGGCATCAGGGAAAAAGATTCATAACTGTAAGATAAAACTAGCAAAATAAATGGTAAGTAATATAGGATTAAATCCATTATTGAATTTTTTTTCTCCCATCTGAACGAAGAAAAAACCCCAGGACAACAGTGACATAAATGGTAAAAGCTCAGTTTAAATAATTTATTATGTACAGCACGACATAAAAAGTATTTAAAAACTCGACAGGTCATGACCTTTAATCTGACTGATTGCTTGTCTAGGTGAAGAGTTCATGATATAGAATGATTACTGCAAAGAAAAAAAAAGATACGAAACACAAATGGAGCACAAAAGCACTGATTAAATTTATAGCTTCAATGTTACCATGAAAGTTAAGATGATTTTTACTATTAAGAAAAAATTCAATGTGAATTTTGAAAATCAAATTATATTTTAAAATATGCTTTTCAAGAATGCATTGCTTGTTTTACCTGATTCAGAAGAAAGAAAAAGCAATTTATTTTCAGTTTCTTTCTGTTTATTTTTACATATTTAGACTTCTATGTGCTAATACAGTATTTTTTTGCTTCACTTCTTTGGTGCTGCAGTGAGTGTTAAATAAAATATAAAAATATGCAGAATAGAAGTGTGAACCTAGAATAATTATATAGGTTCTGAGACAGCAAGTTTATTTGAAAAGCAGTACACAGCAAAACCTCTCACCTCCCAGGTTTAGTGCTGTATTTCTGCAGCCTTGCTTTCACTTCATCATACGTCAGGAATGCCATATATCCAGGATGTGTCACAGCTAAGAAGTTCCAATTCCTTAAGATTGAGCCCCACGGCTACAAAGAGAAGACAAACAAGTAAAGAGAAGCAGCCAGGTAGTTCTTCATTTCTAATAAAACTCAAATCTGTATGTCAGAGACACGTCAAGTGTTTTCAACTTCAGCTGAAAAACACACACTTTTGCTTTAGGTCTAAATGGTACAAAGGACTGTCCTATATACCCAACTTTGCTACAGGTGTTCCTTCAAAAGAATTATTTCAAGAACACCAAGCACAAATTTTTGGATAAAGATTTTCAAGACCCTGAATTTAAGAGACCTTCTATTCACAGCTACATGAAATATTAAACATCGTGTTTAGTTAGAACCTGGAAAGCATGACTCCACGACGGTTTAATAAAATCACAGTTATGCCTATTCTTCAGAGGTCCTGAAGCACTTTCATAGTTAATGATAAGTAATAGTAACAAATGAATCTTAATAAAGCTGCTAATTTGAGCTGTCATTCCTTTTTTTATTCTCTGCTTCTTGAATTCTTCAGACATCATAATGGTGTTAAAGCCAGAGAACAAAACAAATACTGGCAGCACTTCACCTGACTATTTGCTGACCTGAATAGCAAATGCTTCAGGAAACTCAGTGAAACATGCCTGATATGCTATCACTTCAGAGAATACAGAACAGTCATCTACTGTAAATGAAGTATGATTTTTTTGAGTAGTGGATTAATACAGATTTATAAATGTCCATTGCCAGCATTTGGGAAGACAAGAAACTGCCTCTGAATGGCTTTTTTGGCATCTTTTTTATGTATTTCCCAAAAGATCAAGGCAGGTGAAGTTAAGCGACACAAGACAAAACGCTTGTGCTCTTATGTGCCCTGCAAATTCCCTTTAAAAGAACTTCTAAGGGCTAATCAGGCAGAGATGAAATGCCTGTGTGACATGCTTGAGCAGATTATCCTAACAGTTCTGATTGAGAATGCTACATTTCCCAGGCAAACCCTAAGCACTACCTAAACACAGATGAACACCTGTTTATTTTAAAATTAATACTTCTTCAAGTTGGACACGTGGAACAGAAGACATGTTTCAGCACAGAGGCTGTAAGAAACTTGAAGTGTTTAAATTTGTCCAAAAGCAAGGAGAAAAAAAAAAAATCACAGTCCTAGATTCAACACTGCATCTTGCCAGATCCTTCAACAACTTCAACTAGGCTGAGTGCAAGGCCCTGCACAGGCTGGGGCAATCCCAAGCACAAGCATAGGCTGAGTGGAGAATGGATTGAGAGCAGCCCTGACGAGCAGGACTTGGATGTGCTCGGGGATGAAAGGCCAGACACAACCCAGCAAGGTGCACTCACAGCCCAGAAAGCCAAATGTGTCCTGGGCTGCATCCAAAGCAGCATGGCCAGCAGGGTGAGGGAGGGGATTCTCCCTCTCCTCAGCTCTCCTGAGACCCCACCTGGAAAACTGCATCCAGCTCTTCAGCCCCCAGCATAGGAAGGACGTGGACCTGCTGGAGCAAGCCCAGAGAAGGAGCAAGATGATCAGGTGGATGGAACATCTTTCCTATAAAGACAGGCTCAGAAAGTTGGGATTATTCAACCTGGAGAAGAGAAGGTTCTGGGGAAACCTGGAGCAGCATCTCAGTACCTAAGGGGGTCTACAAGAGAGCTGGAGAGGAACTTAACAAGGGCTTGGAGAGATAGGACAAGGGGCAATGGTTTTGAACTGGAAGACTGTTGGTTTCGATAGGATGTTTGGGAAAAGTTCTTCATGCTAAGTGTGGTGAAGGCACTGGAACAGGTTGCCCAGGGAAGTTGATCCACAGCTTTTCACTTGATGCCCCACCCCTGAAAATGTTCAAGGCCGGGTTGGATGGAGCTCTGAGCAACCTGGTCTAGTGGGAGGCGTCCCTGCCTCTGGCAGGGTAGCTGGAACAAGATGATGTATAGGGTCTCTTCCAACCCAAACCATTCAAAGGCAAGAACCCATAGCTTGCCTTGTGTACACAGTGTCTTACAAGAGCAGAAGTGCTAAGTGGGACAAGATTTGTACCCTTTCTCTTCAATGGAAGTATTTTGACACCAAAGCACATGCTAACAGCAACAGACTGAAGTTCCTTCGGAGCATTTAGATACTCTGCTGTGCTAACCCTTCTAGTCAGGGAACACAGCACTTAAAGCTGTGCATACATACAATGGGGAGGCAGGGGGAGCAACTTCACTTCCACAGGATCTCCATAAAAACTAGTCTTGCTTTCTTCTGTGAATAAGGATCATTACAAATGCAGCTTTTCTGTAACATAACCCTCAGCTGGCAAAACAGTATTTTGATTACTTAATTGGGATTTTCTCTCTGTGGGTGTATGCACACATAGTTACAGAAGCTGTTTAAAAACTGGAGAAGTAAAATGTAACCTCCTGGGAGAGGTTCTCAGACCAAGTTCAGTGCAAGTTCAGTTCAACAGTTACGCAGCTATTGCACCTAATCTGTTTGGCAAAACATTTGCCTCTGCTTCTTTGCTGAACTAAAAGTTAACCCTTACTAGTCATCTCTCTTTACATGTATCAATATTGCTGATCTCCCTCTTCTAGCACAAGGCAAAGCAACCAATCAAACCAGCAGTGGCCTCACAAAGAAAATAAGTGACCAATATTTGCGGTTAAATTAAACAGAGATTACTGACACCATTAACATTTGTAACTACAATACTGTTTTGACACAGAAAGGAGAAGAGATAATCAAAATCAAAACTGTATATACTAAAATCATCAATCCCCCTCCTGCCAGATTTTAACAGCAACTTCATAATGGCGCCCTTTCCCACAACAGCAAAATTAGGACATCCATACAACAATTAACACAGGATAATGTGGAAAACAGAACAAACATCAACACAGGGTTTGACATAAAATCAGTATTTTGAACACATCTCCATCAGGCTACAGAATGATATATTCATTTAGGTTGGAAAAAGACCTCCAAGATCGAGTCCAACTGTTAACCCAGCACTGCCAAGTCCCTCACTAAATAATGTCCCTAAATGCTTGATAATCCTTTCAGTGAAGAAACTTTTCCTAAAATCCAGTCTAAACCTGCCCTAGTGCAACTTGAGGCTCTGTACTAGTTTATCACTTTACAGGGTAAAGAGAACAAATTATCAAATAAATGGTTGCATATCTCAATGGCTTCTATATGTAAAAGAAATACCCAAAGTGATCAATTCAAAGGCAGGACACCTAATATGGATGCAAACTAGTACAGTCTTCTATATTGACTAAACTACTTCAAGTATGCTCTGTAGAAGGGACACAAGGTTAGAATAGGCACATAACATACATAACAACCTTATTTCAGATAAATATTAACAGTAATACAATTAATGCTATTCCCAAATGTAGTTCCTTGTTGTAAATAAACAGCAAAGCATTAATGGCAAAAATATGTTCATAAAGAAAAGAGTTAGGCCTACCTTTGGCCTAAAACAAAGTAGTATGTAACTGTCCTTATGTGTTTGTAGAAACACCTCATATGTGTAGATACAAAAGCACAACAGAAAACACAACTAAAACTCAGATTACCAGGAGGTCTACATTTCTGGGAATGTATTTAAAAACAGTGAAAAACATGCAAGCAGCAAACACAAAGGTGTTGTAATAACACTAGATGCGTGCAGAAATGAAGCAGGTGTTGCTGCATGCTTTCAGTTTTTCAGATGTGGGTGCTGCTGCCTCAAACACTTCTGAAGGACTAAAAGAAACGCACAATTTGTTTCTAAATCTTAATGTTTCAGTTCTTTCAGGTTTTAAAAAAAAAATCTGCTCCCCTGCCCTCAGGGCACTAAGCTTCTCAAATTCACACAAGTATCTAAAATTTTTAAATCTTACCTGAAATAATCTAGTGAAGATATCAAATTCGAAAATTGAAATGTAGTCATTGCAGGTCAAATCAATAGTAGATTTAAGAGCCATTGCTTCCAAACCAGAGCTAATCTGATGAACTTCATGAAGGCACTGCCTGAACACTTTCCACGGAACTATAGTTCTGTTAAACGAGTAGAAATAATAAATTCAATAAAATAACATATTTAAGATTTGATATCTCATTTAGGCATCAAAATAGAACCTTTAAAGAAGTGAAGCGGAACATTAATTTGGTTTCTCTACAGAAAAAAAAATACAAATTAAGTTTTCTGAAAGCAGCCTAAGCAAATACAAGAATGGCTTACCTTCCTTTAAACACAGCTGATGTGTCATTTATTTCACAATGATAAATATTCAAGCTTCCTTAGGAGGACAACAAAAAGAACACTGAAGAAACTAAAATAGCCTACCAAGCAGGTGCTGCAAACAATCTCACATCCTTTCAGAGATAAAGGACCAGCTCTGTGCTTGGTAAAGAACTCCTTTTTTCACAGGCTCACTTTGCAGAATGATAAGCATCAATTTAATATCTACAGTGATGTGATTTTTGCTATAGCTAAAGCTCATCAACAGTGGTCAAGTACATGACAGCAATCAACCAGACACCACCAGGGTCCAAGCCCTGCCATAAGCCATGACAGTTACATTAACTTTAATAGACAGGAAATTAGAATTATCCTTTCTAACACACAAAGCCATATTCTGTCAGATTCAGTTTCTATTTGCACAGTTGAAGATAATGCAGGTTAGTTATTTTATCAACTAAGTACTTGTATTTGAAAACTGGGATGAGGCTGATGACTTGAATGTGCTCCATCTTATCACTCTCAATAACACCAATTCTTCTTGTGTCATTAAGTTCAAATCCTAATTTTGCCAAACTTAACGTAACACCTTCTCTTAAAAATGTTCTGCCACACATTGAGGTCAGATTACATGGTATTTAAAAACATTTTAATTAACCAAGATATAACGAATGCATAATTACTGAGGACAAGATCTCCCACATTCATGGTAATATTTTGTTAGCAACTGCTAAATCAACAAAAGACACAGACCTCACAAACTCAGTAATATTTCCTGCAAATTTTATTAGATCAAACTGCCTTAGTTTTCCTAACTATTTTTCTCATGCACAAATGTAAATTACATAGTATGGGGGGGAGGGGGAAACCAACTGTATTAAGTTGGTCCTGCGTAACAAATACTGTACAGTTATCCTAAACTAAAACAAGCAATAATTTGAACACTGAAGATACACTCCTGTATTTTTATTGCATAAGATATTCGCTCCATTTCTAAGTGCAAAGAACTCCACTTGTTACATGCAGGCTTGTATTGAGAAAGTCATAAATGACAAAATGGGAAACTTAATAGATCTCAGCAGATACTTTCATCTGTGTATGAAAAACAGGAAACCACAAAGAGCTGAAGAGAGATACCACATCAGATGCCATTTAAGAAAGAATGCACATCAAATTTTCATTACGGTAAAGAGAGAATGAAACATTGCATTAAATTCAGACAAAAAAACCCAGAAAAGTCAGTGCTTTTGTGGTGTTAAAGTTGTCTCAGTTCAAGTGCCTACTGCTCATTTACATCCTGTAACCACGGCTCCAAAATGTTTTCTGATTCTCTTTATAAACCACCCTAAATGGTTACAGCACTGGGATCATGCCGAAATGGGGTTAGAAAAGGTTCAGGGTTCATTGTGGGGTTTTGTGAGCTTTTTGTTTGGTCGGGGTTTTTTTGGGGTTTTTTTTGAGGGGGGTTGTTTATTTTATTGCTTTGAGGTTTTTTTTAAAGGTTAAGACAATAATCCTTAAACACAAAAACACAATAGAGCATTTAACAGATATGATCACAGCCATACTACACCTTTACAACTGGTTTTTCATGCCTTGCCCAAGACAGTTTCTTAGATGCAATTAATAAGTAGGCTCTTTGGCCATCTATTCACTAACACTGCACCCCCAAAACTCCACCAGCAACACGAAAGTTTTCAGGAGAATACGTTTTTAGAGCTCTGTTGGCTAGCACTTTGGCTAAGACAGAAACCAGATGCTGGGAAATGAGTGGTTAGGTAATGAAATAACATCTAAGGTTATTTTTTGCGATTTCTCCCAGAACAAGTGTTTGGAATAGTGGTGGCCCAAATTTAAAATACACTAAATACAGCAGATTTTTTTTTCTCTGCAGCTTTGTGGAATAGGTCTTTTATCTTCTTCTTTCTTTAAATAAAGGTGTGAATTGGTTGTTGAAACCTGTTAACTCCTATTTCTCAGCAGCTATTTTATAGAGTTATCGTTCCCAAATACTTTGAAACAGCAACAGCCAGGGAGGGATCTTTTCTCCCCCAGTATCTCTCTCCAGTTTATCCACACATATGCTGAGCTCTTTTGAGACCTTGCAGACAGCACACACCCACTCTAAATGCGGGTATTACCGAGTCTTCACAAGGTGAAGGTTTCCACAATGTCCTCTCCTCCTGCTCCTACATCACTGAAACCCGGTGAGCTTTCAGGCACCCTGAGAAACACCCTCCTCTGGCCGAGATCTGGGAGGGGTCACACAGAATGAAAGAAGCTTTTAGAGATGGCTGGCAAGTTGAGTTTCTGTTTGAATCAACATTTCACTGCTTTTGCTTTCTCGTGTTTTAGGGATACACAGCCTTCGAAGGCACCTGTTCATTATTCAAATCTAAAGAGTTATTTTAACTTGGGTTTTGGTTGGTGGCAGGGGTGGTGGAAAGGGAAAGAGAACAAGACCTATCAAACCAAGGCTGAGATTGGGACTGTCCTTGTTAATAGCATGTTTAGACTGTTATTTAAAGATATATGTGTTTACATATATAAAACACCTGCCCTTATAGAAAGAAAAAAATAAAATCCTGTTTTCAATAAAACCACATTCAGCTCCTGAACCACAGAAGGTACGTCCTATAAATATTTTCAGGGATCTTTTTGTAATATTTGTTGCATCATGTCCTAAGGAAACCTTGCACTAGAGGCTGGCATATATTATGCACATGCCTCATGCTATTAGGCTGAACCTGCGGACACTTGTCTAGGAGATGAGTCAGTCAGCTCTGCCTCAGCTCATCAGAAAGATGTGATTTGATGTCTTGGTAACATTAGTTCCCTAAAGAATTAGGCTGAGGAAGTGCAGTGTCTCAGTATTTCAGGTATTTAATTGCAGTTACATAAGCTATCCCCTGCAGAAGAAGTGCTCATGACTGACTCCAGCTGAGACAATGTTCTGGGGAGTCTCTCACATGAGAGGATGGTACTGAACAGTGACTGTACTTCCCTCAGAGGTCTGATGACCAAAGTTTACAGCCCTACTGCATGTGCACACATTACAAACACATATACCCAGAGCTTTGGTAACAGTTTCTCTTTTTATAATACAATTTGGGTAAAAAAAAAAAAAAAAAAGAAAATCTGACTAAAATACACGTACATACTGTTACTGTGCTACATGTTAATTTATTGCAACCCTCTACTAGTTCAAAAATCGTCAGAGAGATAATATTAGAAGGAAACAAAAATACGAAGAAAGCCACAATGTACACGATGTACAGCAGTAAAATGATAGAAGGACCTTTTACAATGAAATCCAGATCTCTACCTGCCAATCTTTTAGGAAATGATTTATACACTCTGTGTCCTTGTACTGCCTTTCCTCATCATTAGAGTAGAAGCAAGCCCATGCCAGTTCAAGGAAAGAAAACAAAATAAAACCGATGATCCTGAAAAATATTTCCTTAAGAGATTTTCTGTGCATCTCTCAAATCAACAAAACTATCTGGATCTTAGTATTTACCCTGGGATTGTTTTCTTAAAGAGTCCTGTCAAAAACCCTAAAATAAGCCATTTCTCCTGTCAAAAACCCTAAAATAAGCCATTTCTCCACAGGCCTCTCTAAATGACACTACTTCTCTCCCTTTCTTCTGCAATAGTAAATCTAGTAAGTGTATTTGAACAACGATGAATTCAAAAGTGTTCTAACTGAAGTGTTAAGATTTTAAAAATACTGTTATATATGATGGTATCTGTTTACTATTGCTGGCACACATCAAAGCAAAGTATGACTCTATAATCTCAAATACAGCCTTTTAAACACCACCCACACAACTTCCATATGCTTAAAGGAAAAGGGATTAGTGTCTAGCATGTGATTTTCAAGCAATTTAGCACAGGAATTTAGGTCCTCTCTTCCCTCCTGCCCTGATCATGTGTACATGGGATTTTCTAAAACTCCCCAAATGTTGCTACATTATTAGAAAGCAGAAGACATTAAAATAAACCTGGAGATGAAGCATATATTTTCTGAGCAGAAAGAGTACAGCACTTGTGTAAAACCGCAGAGATGCAGCTATTCTGGAATGTCAAGTGACACTGTTTCCATTTGAACCAGAGCAGACCACAAGAATGTCTAGGGAGGTAAACATGCACCTGTATAACTTACAGTGAATATTTTTGTCTGCAAAAGACTCTCAAACATTGCCAAAAAACACACCACAAAGAGGCCATTACTGTTTCCAGGGCAATCTCAAAAATATTCAAGCAAATAATGACCCAGATAGAAACAACATTCTTTGTAAGTCTGCAGTGAGCAATGTGGATTTTGACTTATCACCACTGAGAAGAGCATTTTCTTAAGACTGCTGCTTCAGTTTTAAATGAGAGGCCACATGTTTTCACTGCTTCTGAAATGCAGAGCAAATAATTGACACACAGAAGGCTTGAGAAGTTCGGTCCTAAGGGAAAAAAGGAATTCTGCCAGATCATGCCAGAACAATTGCTAAATAGTGACATCATTCCCAACAAATACAGATGAATCTAATGAGAACAGAGATGGTAAAAGAGAGAAAATGAACCTTACAAAATGGGGAAAATATACCACCAGAAAAAGCCACTTCCAAAGCCGTGTAACTGGACATTGCTGAAGATACAGCAAGTTCCTTAAGAGATACAGGAAGTCTGCATTTCCCCAAGTGTTCCCAAAGGGGACACTTCTCTATATTTTCAGCTCTGATCTCTAACCACAATCCCAAAGCACGCTCATGCTTTTGCACATCCTTTTATACCTAAAACACTGCTTCTCCTGCCTATCCATTGAGAATCTGTTCTCCTGTCTCAGAACCTTTTGTGCCAAGTATCAGAACTTTCTTCTCTCTATCTTTTGTACATGCAATTTTACCTTATTCTTAGCTACCCAGAGTAGCTGTGAAGACTGTTCTTTTCCATTTTCTAATCCTATCTTGCAAATTTCAACTGATTTGCTCTTCTCTATTATATTATCTGTTGTTTTATTCAAACTTTTTCATCTTGCATTTGTAGGAAAAGGTTTCATGAGATTTCTGTCTCACTAGCACCCAGGAACAGTGTGTTCTGTCTCTAGCTCAAGCTTAAACAAGTTTATCAATAAGCCTGTGCTGCTGATCAGGAAAGAACCACACTCCAAATGCCCCATTCCTGTTCATGTCCTTCTCTTTAGAAGTTCCTGTTGCTAAAACACCTGTCTTGACAGTGATGAAGGTGATGGCATTTGGATCACTGCCTCTTCCTCTTTCATCTCTGTCTTTTGCTTCCCTTCACACTTCAGTTCATACTCAGATTTGAAGCTCTCTGGGCCAGGACCAACCCTTCAGTCTGTATTTTTACACTGTTCAGGCAGTAATAGGGCTCTTGGGCACTATCAGCAGCAAGAACAGAAAATCAAGTAATAAATTTAGGGGATTAACAAGGTGTTAAAACTTAGCTTATCTGAGGTCTCTTGAACTTGGAAACGTTTAACTGTCAGATAAGTTGTCCATTGTGGTCTGCCTGTTTTACTGCTTCTTCTGTGAACCCAAACCACTGAGGCTGTGTCTGCTCTCTCCTGAGCCAAAAGGCACTGACCACAGCAGAACCACAGCTACTCAAAGTTTAGAATATCAATTTGAAATGCACTATTTAACTGCTACTGAGAAATCAATAGCCACATTTTTTCATAAATTCCAATAAAAAATAACATTTCAGATCTCATCTAGAAAAGAGTATAGGAGCATTAAAACAGTAATGTCTTTGATCCCAACAGGGAAAGAATTTCTATTTCCTCAGCAACTAAAAGGTGTAGGGAAATCAATTTATCTGAAAACAATAACAGAAACGCTTTAAAATTTTTAAAGTTTCACAATGAAGAATAAAAAGCTTAAAAGATAAAATAAATGGCAGAACTATGGAAAAATGAAAATCTAAGAATACTGACATTTTGCTGCTAATTCATTCTGCAACATGAAGACAGCCACAAATCACAAATTTCAATAATTACCAAGCCCTGCATCACTTAACTGTAGTTTTCAAATTCAGAAGCTGAAAGACCTGTTAGGTCCTCTTGCCTGCTCTCCTTCTCAGTTCAGAATTACTCCCAGTGGCACTTTGCACATTTTTACTCAGAATAGCAAACCAGTAAAAGATATAAGGTGCTATTAAATGAGTGAGGAATCAGGGGAAATTTTCATCAAGCACTATACAGTACTAAAATGTGGATAATGAAGATGTTATCAGATTGTGTTTTATATGCATATTTACAACCCACTGGGGGTGTCACTAAAGTATCTGTAAACAAATGTAACTGCTGATTACATGACTTACAATTTCACAGTTCCACTTACATTATTGTTTAGCTGCACATGCAACTAACACTTGCTTCAGCACAACTATAATGGTGAACCAGGGGTGAAGATTCACTCCACTAAAACCACTTGCTCCAATCACTGTGCTCTATCAGTCACAACTTCACCACTTTCCTGCTTTTGACATTATCAAGTTATTTCCTGGTATAGGGAAAGCTTGTGTCAATTTATTTCTCAGCTGTTTTTTTAGTCAGCTCCTTTATATTCTTTAAGAGGCTCTCTTCTTCCACATAGCCTGTGAAAATGCCAGAGAGAGCCTATTCCAGGCATTCAGTCTTTGGAATGTTCTCACTTGTTCCTGATTTTTGTTTTCAGAAAGCAAATCCAAACTGTCTATTCCCCATCTCCCTGATACCTTTTCTCTGTCAGCTTCCTTTACAAACTCAACACACCAAAATCATCCTGGGCCTTCTATTGAACACTGCTGACCTCCTCACCTATCCCCTAATTTGGATACATGTTTTACTTCATCCTTGCAGAGAAATCAATACCTCCATTTTTTCCTTCTTCATACTGCTATTAGCACCCTTCTCCTTCCACCCAGACAATCAAAATCTCATTATCTCCCACCTTGATTTATCAATCCTCCCTATATACTCCTAAACCCCACATCAATGTCTCCAGATCCCTTCCAAATATCTTACAACTTCCAAGGTTTCTGAAACGTGCAATACTGGAAAAACTTCCCAATCGGAAAGGCTCTGACTCTGTGCTCCTTTTACACTTTCTGCCTGTGCAAGGGCTGACGATTTCCATTACTGATGTATCTGCTGCTCTCACAAAGCATTGTCTCCCAGACAAGCTTCTCCAACTACTGGCATTGTCTAGAAGTTTTTTAGGGGTGTACCAGAAATGTGAAAGCTGAGAAGGTATTTGAAGGCCAGGAATACGTGGTTGTCTCAGCACTTTGCTCTGAGGGAGCTGTTCAAATTGCTTGCTGAGTTCTACACAGTGTTTTCAACAGAAATCCAAAAAGCAGCTAGATGCATGACCCAAGGCTTGAAAGAGCCTAGCCATTTACTTTGCTCATGAGTTTGAAGCCATGTGAATGTACACCTGACTAGCTCTAAACACAACAAGAAGGACTGCATACTATGACACTTATTAGTATCAGCTAAATAAACTTAGTGGCAGCTGCACAATTTTGCAGCAAGTGTTCAGACAGAAAAATGTAACCAACAAAATTAAGTGTTCCCCATTCACTGGGAAAAAAATCTTTTTTTTCTTTTTTAAAGCAAAACTGGACTCATTAAAACTGTCTGTTTTGGATTTTATTCCTCAGCAAACTAAAATATGTTGCTTTCTGTAAATGGAAGTGTAGGTCACATTTTCAAAAACTGAAAGCCAAACAGTCAACTTAAAATTAATGTTGGTGACCTTCTTGCTACATAAAATATTTCAAATTTAAAAAAAATGTCGCATTTCTGAAAGAAATTAATGCAAAAAGTTGATTATATAAAAAAGCATCTAATTCATTATGTTTAGAAACAGGAAGGTTGTTTTTATGATAATAATATGTTGAAAAAATCATAAATTAATCTAATAGTTCAAATTCCCTCCTTCCAGTCAGATCAAACTGCAACACAAAACTTTTTTGTGCTACAGTTTACCATCAGAAGCCAAGATCCAGCCACAACTTACTTCTAATTTATGCTCTAATCTTGAGCAGAGTGGCCCCAAAGTAAGGGCTCCTTTTCAGAAACAAGTGAGGGGTCCAGGCTTCCCCTGTAAAACAGAAATGCAGCCAGGGAATGCACAATCGAGTTCCTCCCTGTACTCCTTCACTGCACTAAGTAGAGTTGGGGGTTTCAGAAAGTCCTAGGGGCCTACCTTCAGGTGGCCAGATGAGAGAGAGATATTATGAGTTGTTTGCAAAATCTTTACGCAGCCTTTGCTTTTAGGGAAGTGATACCAGCAGATTTGCAAACTAATTTGTCGTAACAGGCCCACTGCAGAGGACGTGGCTTACAGGCATATCTGCCATATACTTCTAAAAGGATTAGAAAATAATTGATGTTAAAAAAGCTTCAGGCATTTTGTTTAACAAAGAGATTAAACATAATGCCAAATAAACTTTTTTCTCATCTGTTTGTTTGACATATATGCTGTTACATGTTTTATAGTGACTTAAGCACCATTAACTAAACCTGAGATAATGGCAAGGCTGCCAAGCACACACCTGCTGCTCCCCGCTTAGAAGACAGGCAACGAAACCAGCTTCACTTTATTAGAGAAGAGCTGGGAACCAGCAGTACCAGTGCTTATTTACCTGGTCTGAAAGTAAAGCACCTGACCAGAAATAACTCAAAAAAAATTTCAGGCTATACTACAAAACCAAAGATATACATGTTTAACAGGATGTCACTAAATTGCCTTGATTCCTAGACATTCTTGATACATTGATGTTTTAGGCAAAAAACCAACAAGACCCAAACATCCAGTCACCCTCCCTAAAACAAACAAACAAACAAACAAAAAACCCAAACAGAAAAAAAAAAAAACGCTATCAAAGTACACAGAGGAGAGCAGAGAAGGTCAGAGAGTTCCTACTGACAGTTCATATCTAAAGTTGTATTCTATGCAGAAATTTGCTTAAGCAGGAAAAAAAGCCTAGAAAATGCATGGCAAGAGCTCTGGGACCATGAGAAGTTCTAGAAATAAGAGCTCCAAGAGATGAGTCAGGAGAGATAAGAGTTAAGTGTGAGCAAGAAAAAGACAAGGGTAGAGCTGAGTTGTTCAGGTGAAGTGATGCAGTTGAAAGATTCTCCTTACCAACCTTGTTCTGATAAAAACTTACAAATATGTTACAGTACCCTACTGTCTGACACCTAGTGTCAATAGAGTGCCTATCTATTGTGTCATCTCCCAATGGAAACTGGCAGGACCATTGGAAGGAAATCATTTGAATCTCACACAGCCAAGTATTGAGAAGTCAGTCACGAACCCCAAAGAGAAACAGCACAGAGAACAGGGGAGCTGAGGAAACTGGTTCAGATTAATTGATAGAAACAGAGCTTGCCGAGGAGATCTGCAAATCCCAATGACAGAAATGCAACTTGTGATCAAGACATCTGCTAAAGGTCATTCAAGGACAGAGCCCAACAGGAAAATAGAAGGACAACGAGGAAATTTACATTCTGAGAGTTGCTAAGCAAACAGGGAAAAGAGAGGAAGAAAAAATAGAAACACTGAACAAACATGATCATTAGTCATTTTATCAAAGATCCTGTTTTTCTTTTCTTGACTGACATGTTTTTTAAAAGCCTTGTCTGATAGAGAACCCTACATGTCATTTAAGTTAATCCTTCAGAAAACTTTAGCTGAACTTTTGAAGTTATTTTGAAAATTATATTCACATTAAAATGGGTAACACAGAACACGGTTAAATTCCTTTTCTGTAACAGAGAACTGATATAGCAACTTCATCACACTCGAACACTGCTTACATGGGAAAGAAATTACCAGAAAACACTACCATGAACCCAGAAAGAGGAAAGCTGACAGTAGGTGTGTTTAGACTAACAAAAAAAAAACATGGAAGTGAAACTGTTGTAAATTCACACTGAACAGAACTGATTTGCAAAAGTGTCAACCTACTACGCTGGTATTCTAAATAAAAAATGACTTATTTTAAAGAGCGGTTTATGCTCAGAAGATGCAACAGATTGTGGCAGAAATTGTTCTGCCTACACTGTGCAAGATACCAGAGCTGATGGCCATAATGACTGCTCCGTTATAATGAAAAATACACCAACCTATTGCCTCTGGCATTCCTCTTATGTCACTGTTACACTTATAAATATTCCACATGAGAAAGTGAACAAGCTGCACATCGTTTATTAGCTTATATGCGTATTCTGAAAAGATTTTTTTCCCAGAAACAAAACAAAAATCCCACATATGCCTACTTTTACATTTTCACTATTGCATTTGCTGTATGGATTAAATCACATATCTACACTTCACACACATCATTCCACTAAATAGTGTAGTAGTGAGAAAGTCAAAGGTGAGGTAAGAAAATATACTGTCCATGACACTAATACCAAGTTCCTAATTCAGACTTTGGAGTTTTCATTTGTAGAATATACATACATTTTTAATAGGAAGGGACATGATTTGCCATATAGTTTGTGAAAGCAATGTACTATCTTCACCCTATAATGGAACATATAAATTTCCTGCTGTAAGACTGAACGTAAGTACCTTTGACAGAACTACCTTTGAGCAAAATACAACATTGAAAAAAATATTGTTAACAATGAACGTAGTGATTTCAGACAATTTAAAGACTTAGATGAGAAATAATCTTCAGAACACCTACCAACCCTTATCTGGATTTGTAAAATGTTCATTTTTTTTTTTTTATGCTTACGATTAGAAAGAATTGAGGATTTTACAAAATGTTGCTACTTACTTATCTCCAAAGAATTTTCTCCAGAAATCTGCAGCATCGGCTTTGGTGATGCGAAAGTTGTCACCCTGGAATTGTCCATTTGGAAAAATAGCCTTGATTTCTGCTAACATGTGGCTGAAGATGAGAGACAGCTTTGTTAGGTTTCTCCTGTGGATATAATAGGGAAAAAAAAAATCACATCAAGTCCTTAGAATTGAGTAAGTTTAATCAATCTTTCAGTATTTCACATATCCTGTGTATTTGTGTAATAATCACTGCGTGACACAAGAAAAACACTGAGCTTTCAACTGAAAACACAAACAAATATCAATCAGTGGCTTGTGTTTCCACACACTTCTGAGGACATATTTATCGTAAGTCTCCATGAATATAAAACCACTTTTTGGCAACAGAACAAATTTGAGTTCTCAACTGCATATTCAGATACATGCCTTGTGCACTAAGCTTGTGTGTTTCTACTTCCTTTACTCATTGTAGAAGCAAGAATTTATACTAATTAGACAGCTTATCCATTAAAAAAAACCAAAACCCAACCAACCAAGGAAAGCCGAAAAACCACCCCATACTCAAAGAACTAAAATTACAGTTTTGTACATAACATCAAACCTGTTTCAGTCCAAGTTTCTAGAAGTATAAACATGGCATACAACTAGATTTACTCCTTTTTCCTATGGTAGTTTTATTCTTTTTATTCTTTTCAGCTTTCTCTTAATGTACTTACTTCTTATTCTCCTTTCAAATGCTCTCTAGTTGAAACTTGCTTTCAGCTTTCACTAGCATATTATAAACAAACAAACAAATCAATCTTCTTTGCTATCATCTCATTTCCATACGTTTTCCAGACTTGTATCAGTTAATCAAAAATTACTTAGCTTTTGGCACAGAAATTCCATTTAGTACAATGCAAAGAACAAAGAATCCTTAAAAGCAAATAATCCTTTTGTATGGAAAAATCTGTGGGAAATGGTGAGAAGAGGAGAGAAAAAGAAGCAAACTATGAGAACTTATGCCTGGAGACTCCTTGATGCTCCTTGCAGTAAAAAAGGGCCATTTCCCAAGCTAATATACAAATAGAGACTACACGGGAGACTGAGCAGTTTCTGATGAAGGATTTGTATTCTTGTGAATTCTGCTGGAGTATTTTAAGGAGTTAGAAGTGTCCCATGTATGTCAAGCCCATTCACCTTTAACCACCTCAGGTACTACTTAAAAATGACTCAAGCAACTTAATGAAAACCACAATAAAATGCTTATCAATCATGTAATTTATAGACTGTTTAAAGACAGTATTTTAAATAAATTCAAACTTATTCATAAGTTCCTAGCCCCATGGAAATATTAAGATAGATTTTTATTTTAGTTGAACATATTTCCTAGGGTCTTCCTAAAACAATGCTCAATTTAGCACTGAGGTGGTAATTATTTCAACTAAATTTGTGAACTTTATAATAGAGATTCCTGTGGAAACTGTGTTGCAGATTTACTATAGGTTTTACTAGCAAGAAAATAATGATAAAGTTGTTGTGAAAACGTAAGTAATTTAAAACAAACAAACCAACCCCCGATTAATACACTCTCCCTTCCCTCAAGATTAAGAATGGCTATAGGGCTAATTCATTCAGAGTCCTCCAATTCCTTCAGTAAAATCAGATGTCTGTAATTATGATGCTCAATAGTTCCTTGCTATCCCGCTTCCTATTTCCTTTGTATTTTAATTACACACATGTGCTCTTTACTATTTCACTCCTCAATGTAATTCAAGCCTGATGCAGAGGAGCAAGCAACAGCTATTTCATGTGGCTTCCTCAGTCTGCCCTAGACCCAAGATTAAACAAGAAGCTTTCTGTATTTGGGACAGATGGGAACATGACTCGGTGCAAGTTTGAGCAGAGCCCTCCCTTGCCTGGCACAATCAGTGTCCCACATTAATGTGCTGTGCTGCAGGGGTTCTTTGCAGGTACAATTCACCTAGTGAGCTTGCTGGATCTGTGAGGCTTGAGCCCTGAAGTGAATTAAGGGATGAAGTCACACAGAGGGGGCATCTGGGGCACCTCCTTGCCCGGAGCGCAGCGTGTGTCTGTGCGCCCACGTCCCTGCTGAGGCACTGCCTGGTGGGCACAGCTGCACAGGACACAGCCAGAACCAGCAGCTGCTAGGATGTGGACAGTAAGAGATACACACCCAAAGGGTTCTATCTAAATCTCAAAGCCTCCTCCTGCCCTCTTAGAACAGCACGAGTCACTAAGTGCATCAGGACACTTTCGTTCCATTGTACAAAACCGCAAAGAAAGGAAAAAAGTAAAATTATTTTTTGTTTGCATTTTTATGAACAAGAAAATATATTTTAACATCTAACTGAGATAGCTTCTTTTTATCTGACTGCAAAGGTGAAACTCGAAATCAGCTAGAAGCTTGTCCGTGCTTGAACATATATCACAGCACATACAAACAGCAAGAGATGACAAATTCTTGGTAATTTCTATGCAGAGTATCTGTTTCTTTCTGTTTAACTTTCATTCTTGCTCTATGAGATCACTATCTCAAGTCCTTCTTTGGTATCAAATAGCCATGATAAATCATGTCTCAATTTTCCACTTACATATTTTTTCTTCAGAACAGCAAAGCACATATTGCACCATTTTTGCCTAGATATGCTTATGTGATACCAGATCTCAGTACCTTCCTGAGGCAGAGATACAAAGCTCACTGACTGAAATGGTTTTCAACAAGTATGGTGCAGAGATGATGGCACTGGGGTGGGCCAGCGACTCTCCCTATCTGTGCCTTTCACTTGCCTGAAGATGTCTATCCATTTCAACAATGTACTTCTGCTGTCTTTGGGGAAGGCTTTCCCAGGACACCTCAAGAAGCACATACTCCACTTTATCAGAACTGGCAGGTTGTGCGGCTCCATTTTTCAAGTTAGGGTGACTCCTTTCTTTCCCCAATATGAAGGATGGAGCACTGTCAAAAATTTTCCATCTTACTTTCCATTTATAAGTTTAAGACAAGGTATTTAAGTCCTCTATATTTGAAAAAACAACAGCTAAAACCATCAAGGGTTTGGCAATTTGGTGAATAATTCTAATGGAAGCCAAAGAACTGTTCAATCTGAGCACCTATTTTAGGTCTCATTGCCACCACGAGACCCTAAAGAAACCAGTCTGCTACTCTTGCAGCAACAACGGCTTTCTTCTCCTGGTCACAGCAAAGACTGATGTAGTGGCACAGGGACAACTGCACTGGCAGCCCAGAGGAGCAGAAGAGCTGAGCAGGTAGAGACATGCTCCAGACACCCTTTGACTCACTGGACTCCAGCAGGAGGGAGATATCCTAAGGGATCACATTGCAGCTACAGCTCAAAACAATGCCACCTAAATTATACAGAAACAATGGTTTTCATGCCTCAGCAGCCAGCCTTCAGGGTTTAAAATTATAATATACTTTCACTGGCAACCTGGGGCAGGTTAGAGGTGGAACTCCTTTCCTTAGCTGTGGGACTGAGCACACACTTCTTTATTTCTGCAGAGAACAAATTTCATGCTGATGAGAAAAACCTTAACTTTCTGAAATCAAAATCAAACAACACTGCTTTATACAGAAGTGAACCAGGATGATCACTGTCAACTGTATAGTAGCTACTGTGGTAAAATATAACAATTTAAACACTAAATTAAGTTATATCAGCTGGATTTTATGTAACACACAGTGTAGGTCTCGTCCAAATTACTTGTAACATACTCAACACCTCCTAGTTGATGTTTTTCCTATGATTCAAGCTTACATTTTGCTACCTTCCTTTCACCAAGTCAAATCAAACTAATGCCATACAGGTCAAACCCTTTGTAGAACTTGATTTCTGAAGTACCATTTTGTCAGTCATAGTCTATGATTTGTGGCCAAACATGTTTGCACATGACAGATCTACTGAAGAACCAACAGAACACCTAAGATAAAAAAATTGAAAACTGAATTTTTATTTGGTATAAACTTGTGAAGATCTGTTGAATCACTAAACATCTTTTCGCTAATGAGCAACATGCATTTTTTTAATTTCAAAATTAATCTGTCTTTTGAAGTTACACATCATCAGCAAGATTTCTAAACAGAGAGAGCAAAGCCTGAAGACAAGAATTTTGGGTTTATTCACTTCTCAGCAAATTACTATATTCTGAATCAATTTTCTCTTCAACTGTCAGGAGTGGGGTCAGGCTAGAGATTTAATAACTGAAGGACTTTTCAAATACCAGTCACATGCAATTTGAAAGCAGGGCTTGATAATGGAGATACTACAACATCCCAGCCAAACCAAACCAACAGCAGCAGCTGAGTAGTAGGAGGTCTGAAGCAGTCCTATCCTCCTGGATATACTGAAAAACGAAACGAAGCATGATCAGCATGCGATAACACAGATAGGTTTTGGCTGTGTCGACTTCGTAATTACCTTAGGAAGTTAATTTTACTTGCTGGAAGGCAGTATGGTCCAGCAAACAGGACTGGACAGGGAAATAGGCAGAGTCACTTCCTTTCTGCCACTGGCCTGCATTATGAGGTAGAAGGAACACCTGAGTCCTGCATTTACTGCCTGTGTATGTGGATGAACAGAGCAAAATGCTCGGAGAGCTCCAAACTTGAAGAGTTCTGAACAAAAACGCATGGCAGATCCAGCCTGTGCATAAATACACAAAGCAAAGCATCCATCTGTGCCCTGATCCTTCATAATTACTGGATGTCACACACAATAATGAAGACGAAGTCATTTTAACAATACGTACCTGTTACTCTTCAAACAACTTGAAAATGTTTAAACCTACCTACATACTACACGGATATGTAATTTCTACTTTCATGCCTATATATTACTAAGCCCATGAAAAAAATTATTTTCATTTTACAACTACAAATACTCCCCAAAAAATCCCCCAGTCTGGAAGAGAAGTCTGAATGCATATCTCTGCAGTTATTTACGTCATTCCAAAAATTAGGTTATTGCTGGATTTCCATTTTCATTGCATCTAGTAACCGTTTAATCATTCTTCGTCCACACAGATACACTTTGTGAAACAATCACCTGCTGTAATAAGCAATACACCAACTTTCCAAGCTCATAACATATAACTCAATCACCTGGCACAGAAAAACAGTATTTAGAGTTAGAATGAAATCTGTTTGGCAGCTAAGAATACTTTCCAGATAGATCTGACACAAAAGTACACCAAACTACTCCTAAATAACAGAAAATTCCTCTATAATTTTTATATAGAATAATCATACAAAGACAGCTCTCTTAGCTGACAAAACTGCAAATCATAATTGTGTAGGAACTAAGATGAAAGAAAATTTGAAATATGAATTTCATAAGGTGAATTGTTTATTTTGACTTCTAAAAATCCATCCCCCCAAATATTAAAACCTTAAAATCCAAAGCATATGTACAGAGCTCATTTCACTTAATTAGTTCTATTCAAAACAGATTTCTGATCCATATGCTCAAGTTGTGGTAAAACACAAGGATCCTACAAAATACATGTTACTAATCCAAAGGAACAGAGTACAGTCTTGTGATTCGGGTACAAAAGAGGGAAGTGAAGATCCACATTCTGAGCTTTGTCATCCTGCTCTCCCAGAGTTCAGAATTTTGTGACTCAGATTTCCATGGTGTGAAAAAAGCTCTTTGCAAATTATTTCCCATTTTTATTTTGCCACTATAAGGAAAATCATAGCAGCCCATAAAGCCCCTTGACAGATCATACTTCTGCCATTAGCTACTGATAAGTGACTCAAACAGGAATGCCAAGTCCAGGACAAAATACAGGAGAGAAAAAAATTTCTGAAGAAGTATGCGAATTTTTGAAGATCTCCAGAAGACATTGGAACAGGACTAAAAATTATACATGCTGATAGTGGTTCACTCTTGATAATCCAGTATAACCCTGACTCACTTATCCCCCTTCCTCTTACAGAACTTCCCTTTTCAGAGACAGGAAACACAGAATAAACAATTAGTAAAAAAAAAAAAAAAAACCACAACAAAAAAACCACACACAACAAAAAAATCCATCCCCTCCAACCCCTAAAACAACAACACCCCCATCAAAAAGAAAAAAAAACAAACAAAAACCACCAAAAATCTCCAACATTTCTTTTTTTAGAAATCTACAGGTGTAGAATGCAGTCAGATACTCTTAACAATGGAGCATTCCTTAACACTTCAGAGGAAGCAAAGGAAACCTAAGGTTCCTGTCAACATGCTTGCAGAGAAAAAAAACGTCTACCATCGTATTTGGCAGTCAGATCAACTCAGCTTCTGTGCAATGATTATTTTTAAAAGCTATATAAGGACAGGGTATTGTTCAGAGACCAAAGTATATGAGCCTATTCTTGGGATGAAATGACCCTGGGACTAAGAATAATCATGAGCTCTATTTCCTACTTGTGCCACTGACTCATGGAAGGAACATACAACTAACTAATCTTTGCTGTGCTTTAGTATTCCTCATCTCTAAGCTGCCCCACAAACAAAACCTAAAAACCTGCCTTAAACACGGCAAGGTTCAGCCAATAACTAAATTTATCATATATTAAACATAAAAACAAGTATAATATTGTAAGAAAGTAACTGGAGGCAACTATTACTTCTCTTTCAATTCTGGAGGAGGCAACTATTACTTCTCTTTCAATTCTGGAGGAGCCAGGTTTATTATGAGTGGGAAAGCAGCATCCTTCCTTGAATGGCTCTTCATCAGCCTCTTTGCGACAGATACAAGGAGTCCTGTTCAAGTCTGTGCTCTTCACAGTGGGTACCGACAGGAAGAAATGGCAGACTCTGGATAAGGATTGGGCAAGTATGCTTGGGAAAACAAAAAAGCTGATTCCAATGTCACCTTGAATTCTCCTCCATCTTTTCCTTTGCTTAGAAATCATTTTACATCGATACACCAACTTCCACCAGCAGCCTGCATCCTTTTGTTGAAAAGGATATCAAAATGGAAGACAATGCTTGAAGAATTCAGAACTTCATTTCATCTTTTGAAACTGCTTATCAGCTGTCATTGCTTTTATAGGAGGTATTTGCTGCCCAATTTACACAAAAACAAAGAATTAACTTAATATACAACAGCCAAGTGAAGAAAGTGGAATATAAATACAAATGAAGGAAGCAGGCCAGGGGTTTTGCCAATCGGTAATACCCTCCACAAACTGATGAATCTGTCTACTCACTGCTCTTTCATTTGTGAACTGGCAAGCCACTGTGCCACCAACATCTCTTAAGCAAAGTTCTATCCATGTGTTGCATCACGTTTGCTTTTTGCTAAACAAATGCTCCATACAGCAGCAACCATGAACAGCTCTTGTCAGCTGGGTTTTAGGCTTTACAGTCCAAGTTTCCAAAATTTCATTACTTCCAGTTCTGTCCAAGGGGCATTTATCCACACAGATGAATTTCTCAAGCTACTTGTAAAGCATTTTAATTTCTTTCCTCACTAGTACTCCAGTACATGAGGTAACAAATATAACAATGAAATGAAAACCTAAGGACTGCTGGCAGGAGCAAAAAGTAACAAAGGAAATACAGTCTGCATAAAGCAAAATGTGAGTCGTCAAAAGTAAAGAGGTATGTTGACAAGCTAAAGATTTAATAACTTTGCCCATAATTATTATCTCTAATTACCCATGCAGAAGGATACAGGTGACAAAAAAAACCCTCTAGAGAATACTGTTCTCTGAAAGAAATTTGCATAAAACTGATCTGAATATTTACAAGTACAAATACTTCGTGAGGGATAGTCAATTCTATAACATTTTAAGTAGCAACATAAACTAAGAGCTAAGAGACTTATTGATTTTACTAGCAAGAGTTTCAATGTCCTACTAGATCATCCTTACAAAATACATGATTTAACATCCTTAATCTAATACATACAGAGATTTACAAACAGAGCTAGACACTGGCTGTTTAGTTTTATTTGCTACTTTTTAACAGTCATTTGCTTTTGCACTATGGTTCCATCCATCAGCACCAACATGTTGTTCAGGCACTGTTTGTTTCCTCCATCCTCCTCCCACAGACGTCTTTGCCTACAATGGTCCAATGTTATTTAACTAAACACTGACTTAAGTCTAAAGCCGAATATCTGCATGTATAAATGAAACTGAAGTTGTCACAGAACTCCCCAGGAATCCTCCAAACAGCAAACTCTGTCTCTGAAAAGCTGAATTAATTCACTGAGTACGCAAGTACATAAAACTTGTTAAAAACATGAATGAATTAATATGAAACATGGAAGACTGAATTAGCATCCTTTCGCCATTTTCCAAAGCATTCTACAAGTGAAAGGAATATTCGAAACAACACTCAGCCAAAATAAGAGTCTTAAAGACAGAGATGTGATTGGTATAATTTTTTAATACCTGATTATGCCAGCAAGCATCTTGAATTCCACTGCAAAGTGAGGTCACTACTATAATTCATACTATCCGTGTACTGGAATATTAACTCTTCCAACAGGTGTTAATATTTCCCCACATAACCATCTTCCTTCACAATTCTTGTAAGGATCACTGGTTTGGAGATTATTCCTGCCATGCACAGAGCACATCTGTGCCAGGCCAAGCAAAGCACATCTGTGCCAGGCCTTGTTGCTGTGTGCAACAAGGGACTCTTCTACATGGACCAACTCAAGTGACTCCAGAAGGGGTAAGAGGCTGAGTTTGGCACAGACCCTGCCACAGCCAACACAGCAGCCCAAAGGCCAGGGATGGCACAAGGAGGTACTGATGTGGCTAAATGCTTATCTGCTTGACAGCAATCGAACATGAGCAAAGGAAAAGTGGTTTAGCTCTGTGTCATGCTTCATCTAGTTCGCTGTCTTGCAAAAACTCAGGAAACTCAGTGGTTCTGAGGTGCTAATACCAACAAAGCACGTGTGCCATGCAACACTCCGAATAATCCTCTTCCCGTGCAGGTCTGCCTCCCATCTCAGCAGCAAACAACTGATTATGCTTCCCTTCACTGGTTTGCAGTGTGCTAGTTTGCTACACAGAAATAATCCAGAACATGTATTCAGGCTTACTCTTTCAGAGTTTTTTCTTCAGACTATTGTCTCACATTAAAACATGCTGTTGTGATGTTTTGTAAGTAAAATAAACTAAGGGACGCATGAGCATTCTTAGCGACAGGCAACAAAGTACTTTAAATTCAAAAGCTACTGGATTTTGCAACAGCATAGTTTTTCATGAAGACAAATCCTTCTGATTGTTAAAGAGTGACTCCAAAATTTTTCAGGCCTACTGCTCGTCGCACTCAATGACTGTGGAAAAAATCTGCAACACAATTTAGCCATTTCGGAAGGTAGGACTGGTAATACTTCTGACATTGAGGACTTTTGGCAAACTGATATCCATATGTGTCTTTTCCCATGCATATAATTCTCAAGTACCTAAATCCATTTTTGATACTAAACCGGAAACGGTCTTTGGATCATATGTGCCTCCCAGTACTCTTGGGGAGACTGACACAAGTTTGGCTAAATGATGAAACTGAGGGAAATCTTATCCAAGAGGGCCCAAAACAAAATTCAAAATTCTCAGCTCTGAATTCTGAGCTCATGTGTAGTTGACTAAAGATATGAAACACTTGCAGACAACAACTAAGTCTGAGCTAGCCTGCAGCAGTGAGGCACAACTTTAATTCTTACATAGGAAGCTTTTAACACCAAAGAGAACAGAGTAAGAAAATTCTTCTCCATTTCTCTCAGTGAAGCCCACAATGAACCCAGAAAGAAAGACAAGCTGTTTCATTCAGGAGCAGAGCAGACATCAGCTAGAAAAGGGAGAGAGAAAGAAACAGATGGCAACATGATATTTAAAGAAACTTCATTTAAAAGGTATGATAATGCAGAGCAGCGTAGGAAAGCCCATGAGAAAAAGCCAGTACTTTTAGAGAAAAGTTTGAACGGCATGAAAAAATTAAACTATCAGGAGATGCATTAAACACCAGGAACAAACATATCTATTTTGCAGTTGCTATCCAAGTGAACATCTATCCTGTGCATTCCGGCCTAGCCAGGCAACAGAGCCACGGAATAAAAAGATCTCATACTGCATTTAGAGACAATCACAATGCACAAATCCAAAGGGGATCAACCATGGCCACACACAGAATTTTATTCCTGGCAATTCTTTTGATACCTTACCTTTTCAGTTAGAATTTTGTTTTTGCTTTTATGAGTTGTAAGAAGTGCAGTAGTATTTTTACAGATCAGATCTTCTAATGCAGATAAGGGATCTGAAGTTTTAAAACAGCATTCACTTTCTTGCATTAGGAGTGTATAGAAGTATCAAAAATGCTGTATTTTGAAAGTGCTGTAACCTGAAGAGGTGCTTAGTACCAGTTGTGTCACACATGATTTCCACTGAGTGCAAGTCAACAAGCTGTCCCAGCATTCCTAAGAGACTGGCCAAAAAGGAATCTTCCTGGCTGAGCTGCTTCTGAGACTTGATCGAGACACAATACTGAGCTGCACATTTTGCCCTAGAACTCAACTTTAGAAATTTTAGAAACTTAGAACTTTAGAAAAAGTCTTTGGATCCTTTTTGAGCCTGTTGTGCATCATTACTTCTATTTATTTGTTCTGTGGCAGTAGTAGGAGCCTCTCACCAAAACCAGAATTGTTTTACAAAATCTAACCCTCTTCATCCCATGTAGTTTCCTGTCAAAAGTATCATCATTAAATCAGGAGAGAAACTCTTCAACTCTACACCTTAACTAATATATTTTTTCACAGACCTTCAAACAGATAAGAATTTTGACCCTAACCCCTGAAATCAGATTCCATGTAGGCAGATGCTCTCAACACATTTTAAGCACTGTCATTAAAGCATTCTAAGAGTATTTCAGACCACACGAAAACATGTTATTTATTCAAAATGGAAGTCCAAGTGAGAGCTACATAACCCATCAAAATATAATAATCAGCCTTCAAACCACGTCTCAAGTTATTGAATTCCTATCAAACACATAATAAAAATTTCCATTTCCTCAGATGCACTCTAATCAAATCCACCTGAAATCATTCACTGAAAATGATTTAAACATTACTTAGAGCTGAGATGCAGCTTGTTTGCAACATTCAGGTAACAGAAATAGGTGTCCCATAGCTAAGTAGTGTCACACAAATGCCAAAATATGGCACAAAAATATACAGAATAAGATATATGAAGTACTGAAACTGTATGTGGTCCTCCGAATATTCACTGGGGTTTTATTACTGAGGGAATGCAAAGTGACTTTCACTGAGAGAAGAAAACTACCATCTCTGGCCAACACAGTAAACAACTTACCCTATTCCCTTTCACATACACCCTGAGGCACTCAGTTGCCTGTCCTCCTGCATATGAGGAGCACATCTAAACCATTTAAATCCAGATACATTGCTGCCACATTGCGTTAGGAACTTTATCTGCACAGAACAGCAGGGAGAGAAAAATCAAATCCTTGGTTCCAAAATGCCACTTGAAATGATGCTGCATGTACTTACAGCCCTTGAGGATCAGGTCAGTGCGTATCCAACAGCACAGTCAGGAATAATCTGGCATCAACGGAATACTGCACAGACCTTGGTCAAAGACTAACGGATTTTGTAACAAGATGTGCGATTTCACACTAACTAGAAAAAAGTAGAACTGGCTGAAATATTTTCATCGGTAATTTGGACAGTAAAAGCAGGCACTAAAATCCACAAGGATATAGCTAGACAGACAGGTGTGTTTTTCGTGAAAACAGAGGCAGAATCTTTGCCTTCAGGAAGTACTGATGTCAAATCTCCAAACAGAAGCTGTCCATACAAATCAAAATAAAGCATTTTGCTTCTTTACTCCTTATCTCCCATAAAAAGCAAAGGAAGAGAACAGAATGAAAAAGATTGAAAAGTTCTTTGCAAAAAATGACTGCCCTTTTTTTGGTCTAAAGTACAGTAACCAATCAAGAAATTTATACCCTGATCTGCTTATTAATTTTTTTTCCCTTTCAACATTAAGCTTGCAGTATTTCAGTGACTACATTCACAAACATAGGTCATCACCTACTGCTTTCAACCAGTGGTTGTATTCTCATGTATGGACAATTCAATATGGGAGACAATCAAATGTTTTAAAGAAAGCTACATAGCCATGACCTGGAAAGGATGGTCTGGCATGAATAAATAAGTGAAGTAAGAAAAACTGGAAGCAGAGGGCAGCCATTAAGGGTTTGTGCTTGCAGAGCAGGGAAGCACCATCTCAGTTATTTGATACAATCACGGGAAAGTAGCAAGCAGCAAGGAAACCAAGTTTGCTGATTTCATGAAGCTATTCAAAGACTGTAAGGCTGACAGATAACTGCAAATAGCTGCATAGTGATTGCACAACAAAAGTAGCAGATGAAATTCAAAATACATGAAGGCAAAACGATGTCTTTGAACAATTAATCTTTACCTGATGTACAAAATGGCACATGCTGAGCTGCCCACTTTCACTCAGAAGCAAAATTTTGAATTATTATAGGTAATTCCATGACACTATCTGCTCAGCGCTCACCAGCAATAAAAACCCAGACCAAATATTATGAATTGTTAGCAAAAGAAGAGAGGAAAAAACCCAGAAAACATAATTATGACACCATGTAGAAGCACAGTCACTTGTTATCAAACCAGGTATTTAAGAAACAGAGGTAGAGATACACTGAAAGACAAGCGAGGTCACCAAAGGTAAGAAATGGCTACAAAGTGAGGAGAACTAAGGATGCTGGGACTCTTCACATTGGATGAGTAACCACAGAGGAACTCTGATAGAGATCTACAAATTACAAGTGGCATAGGGAAGATGGATGAGGACTGACAGTAACGAGAACATTTAGTGAAGGTGACGGGAAGCAAGCTCAAAAAATCTCTGATCCACAGAAGTTGTTGCCTAAGGATACTGAGGAGGCAAGTTTAAATAAGTTTGAGGGGAAGCTGGGAAAACACCAGGAAGAGCTGCTTCATTGAAGGTTACCAGAGTAACAAAGCACAACAGATTCAGGAAATCCCTTAGCTTAAAATGGCCAAAGGCTGGGAGAGTACTAGGGAAACGTACTAAATTATACATGTTTGCCCCATTTATGCTTCCTTAGGTACGTGCCTATGCTCACCACAGAAAATAAGAATTACTGTAATGATTCAGATCAGGTTCTGTCTTAAAAAGAAGACACAGTACTTAAGAACAAAAGCACATGGTTCATAGGGTACCCCCAAGTTCTTAAGTTCACTTATTGATCGCACAGAACTTTTAATACCTGATCACTCAAATTACTTTTGGATGCCTTGGTGAATGGAAACATCCTACAGTTGACAACCATTCTTTTTCATCCTCATAACTGAGATTACAAAGTTGAAGTTGCCCAAATCAAGCCTGTTTCATGAGCGTGGCTTCATGTTTCACCAGGAGAGGGGCCTGGCAAAGTCTGGCAGTAGGAAAGGGCAGGAGCAGAGCAACACTGCCTGAGGCAAAGATTGAGAGAAGTACCAGGGCTGATCAGGAGCAGAGCCCTATTCTGTGCTTTAAAATGACAGCTGCAACAGGAACCTAGAAGGGTACTTGCCAACACTGGAGAAGTGAGTAGTGTTAAGAGGGCTGGCGGTGAAATTGAATCACAGATGTCTTCCAAGATAATCAGCTTCAATAGTGAAAGCCAAGGAAGACAGCACTCCTAAAATTAGATGAAGAGGTTCATAGAGGGCCAGTGCCCAAAGAGGACCAGAAAAGGTTACTACACCACAGCTGCAGTGGAAACTTCCAAATTCTGAGCACCAATGGGAAAATCTGTACGTTTTACTCACTGCTAAATTTTATCACATGCATGCCATTAAAACAATGTGCATACATAGAATCGCAACTGGATACAAAATACACTAAAATTCCTTCTGGTAAAAATAGTTTTTCAGGCATGAAGGTTGTAAGACTCACACCCTAAGAGTTTACTCCCCTGAGATAACACTTGTGCAGTTTTGCCTAGCAAGACAGTTCACTTTGCTACTTGCAGAAGTAAACACTTTATGCGATTATGGATTCCTGGAACAATCTATCAGTCCCTGAAAACAAATTGCTTTGAAACAGGAACGTAAACCTAAAGACAATACTGTTCTTCTCTCAAACACCGAAGCATTCCAGCTCTTGCTACCAAAGCAAGTAAGAACAGGAGACAGAAATTGAAACAAACAAATAATGTCTGAATACGAAGATGTCCAGCTGCAAATTTCTAATCAATCTTTTTTTCATGAATCATCCTTAAAATCACTGCACTAAACAGCCTGGCAAATTCTCGCCACCTGAAAACACTTGTATTAAGATTATATGAAATTATACTATATTTAGTGTGGTTTAGTTTGTGGACCCAACACTTCAATTTCTCTAATTACTTGAATGATGCAGCTAAATTAAATACATAAATAAACTCTTAAGAGCCATTGGGCTAAAATACTCACAGTCAAAATCATATTGCCACTTCTGCTTTTTTCAGATCAGCCATCTTGGGATAGGAAAGGAGTATTAACTACCAAAGTATACCATGTATTTAATCACCCTTTGATACTATGAATAATAAGATGAGTGTTTAGATCTGAAGGGAAACAGAACTGGAAAAATAAAACTGCATTCCTTCCATCTCTGGGAAGCTCAGCTACCACGGTAGGTAGCCTGCTGATCGGCACAGTTTGAAATACCCTTGACAAAGAGCTTCGCTTGGTGTGGCATGTATTTGGTATTGGAAACTCTTTCACCCATACTAGCAGTTTTCATCCCACGTAAGAGACATCTGACATGAACTGGATGACAAATACTATTGTTGTAATAAGCCATATCTGAGTTACTATAAGAAATACTTGTGATCAATAGCTATTGTTTGCTCTTACAGTCAAACAAATTACAAAGCCTCCATCTGCTAGTGACTGAAAAAGGATCACTACCAAAAAAAGAACTATTACAGCTAACTACAAGAGAGACTACTAGAGAAACTTATGCAGCCAACTTGAAAAACATCTCAATCTGTATCAGCAGAAAGACAGTTCTTGAAAGTTTTTGTGCCCCAAGTCCCCACACAGCCTGCCCTGTCCCTGGACAGCTTCCCAGAAAAAGCAAAGTCCTGTACACCAGTTTCCACCAGAAGTCCCACAGTACTCCTTCACTCCTCCTATTCCCTAATGGCTAAAAGTAAATTTTTCATCTGGCTCCCAGAGAAGAGAAAGGAAAGACTGTGAGAGACAGGCAGGAAAGGGGAAACAGAGGAGGCAAAGGCCGAATAGCTATCCTGGAGCTTCTTGCTTCCCACCCACAAAGCCACATTCCACAGCTCCACAAGGGAGAGACCCCTCTCTAGTACAGAAGATAAAGTAGTATCTGACATGGAGCATTCTCTTACAGAATGTTCATCCACGGAAAAGACTGACGCAAAACATGAAATATCCAGTGTGTTGCACTCGTGCTCATACCAGTCCAAAGCCCACATGATCACAGCAAACATTCAGGAAGAGAAAGAAGCTTACTCTATGTTAATATCCTGAGCACAAAAACTCCCAAAGACTTCTCCAGAGAGCTTGAGGATTAAAAGGCCTGGCTAGTATGTCATAGTGACTCACTGCTTAAATCCAGAATAACAAAAGATAAGCCAGCCAGAAGAAACTTTACTTTTGCCGTAAGTGATGTTAATTAAAAGGTCAAGAGATCTAGAGAAGGTATTGAGAGAAAAACTGCAGAAGGAGGAAATGAGCAGGACATTAAAAATATATATATTTTTAAAAGGTAGGGATCAAAGGAGGATAAAATAAAACCCTTTGAAAGCTGAAAATGAGAAAAGGATGAAAAGGTAGAAATGAAAAGTGCACAATTTATGTCTCTAATTCTTCCTTCAGAACTTTATAGTTCACATTTTCCTCTAGGTTTAGTCACCTTAATTGCACATATGATTCACAGCAGGCTCACTTGCTAGTAACAGAAGATTCATGATTAAGAAGGCACAGTAAGTTTTGATTTCAATAGCTAAGACCTCAGTATATCTGAAAAAATTATTTCAGTCAAAATGTACAAGTATGTGAAGAATAACTCTCAATTTGATTTTTCCATTTCTTGCTTTTTCTACAGTCTGGCTGCAAAGAGTCTAGTAATAACAGCAACAATGTACTAACACTGAGCAGTTCATCAACATCTCGCACTAGCTGCACATAACTCTCTTAGGAGAATATGAAAGCTATTTCTTTCCAAAATCAAGCCCTTAGTATATGTTAGGAACAATGTAAATAATTTTGGATTCAGACTGTGCTAGGCAGCAGTTTTAATTTGTAACATTACTCAAAGAGTCACACTGTGAAAATAAGAAAATGTTTTTAAAGTATTTAATTCTGAAGAGTCTGCTTTAGCTTCCCTTAAATGTTTTTAATAGCATATTTAAGGAAAATGCCACTGGGACAACATAGCTTCTTTTGGAAGAAAGGGCAATGCTAAATAAATCATTTCTTACCTAAGCTCTCAGCTCACTTAATGGTAAATCTGAATGACGATGAAGCGATAGGAATGTGTTCAAGAGGGCGACTGTTTTTCCTGCGGACCGACGTTGAGCCCCCAACTACAAAGTTTAATCAGACAAAACGGAGAACATCAGCACTGCAGAGGATCTCTGAAACAGGAGTGACCCCCTGGGCAGGTGCTGGGAGGTTGCAGACATTTTCCTGCAGGCTGGGGATCTGAGCCTGTCATGTGCTGGTCTAGCTTTCCACGCTTGTGCCTGTGCAAATTAATCACCAACAAGTGTAAAACATCAATTCCAACTCTACAGCTGCAAGTAGGTATGTAGGTGCTGCTTCCCTGTGGCTCAGGGCCAACACGTTCAATGCCATGATCCTATACCACCATTTCATCCTCATACAGCTCACAGTCAACCCCTCTACAATGGATATTTAAACACTTACAGTGTTATTTTTATCATCAAGGCTGGGGGCAGAGGGAGAGAGCCAGAGCAGAAGATCCCGGAAGCATTCAATAAAAACATCCACCCCATTTGTACATGGGAAGCCTGAGCTTTCAAGCCATACTGAATTAATTTCACAGTCAATCCACAGAACTCCATGGATTCTGCTGTAAACAAGTCTTGGCTGAAAACAGTGTTCATCCCACTACAAAACTGGTGCTATATTCAGATGGCATAAATTCTGCCTAGCTTGCTGTGTGCTTATTTTTGAAAATTCCTGAAAGGAAGGCCAACTGAGAAGCTACAACAACATTAAAAAAAAAAAAAAAAAAAAAAAAAAAAAAAGAAAAAAAAAGGAGAAAACCAGCCGTAAATGCCTTTGATCTAAAATTACGCTTTTTCCCCAGGTAATAGAATTGTCATAGAAAAAGACTTCCTTTGGCTTGAACAATAATAAAATCATATACATTTATGCTTTGTTTCAAGAGTTATTATATCAGAGTTATTTTAATAGTCTTTGACTCTTTACTATTTAGATGTATACTATCTCACAAACCTACAGTACTGCAATTATTTCCACTTACGATAAAACAGAAATTTCCCTCTGCTTGCTCTACAATTTTCTCTGTTAAAACAAACCCAGCCTAATAATTTTTGTCTAAAAATTTGAAAAAGCTTTGGATCAAATATTTGTCAGGTAAACACTACAAAGAAGCTTTTATAAAACTTATGGAACCTGACTTACAGTTGACACCATTCTGTGACACCATAAAATTGAGACCCTTTCAACCTGCAAATTCAGGAAAATTCTGGGAAAATGGAAAGGCACAGAAGATAAATCACCATATGACTTGTAATAGGGCTTACAAACATCAATATGTGTCTTTGAAGCATTAGTCCAAAGGCAACCACTCAACATTTCTCAGACTGCAAGGACTTACTCCCAGGTCCAGAACTTAAAGTGACACTATTTTAATAGGAGCCACATGACCTGTATGCCCAACAGGTTAAGTGTTAATGGACAAAGGTTTCATCTCCAGTACTAAGAGAGTGTGCCTTGTATCCATGAGTTAATTTGCATTAGTTATTGTATTATAGATTCCTAATCCAAACAGAGATCTCCAATTTTAATGAGCCGAACTATGAGGCAACCTCAGGCAAGGGTTATGCTGATTTTGTCTAACAAAGAACTTCTCTGCCTCTGCCAGAGTTTTTTGTGAAGCAAATATCTCACATCAACTTTCCATCAGCTCATTAGCATCCCACACCATCTCTCTTCTCAACAGCAAAGCCATCTATGTAGATGCAAACAAAAACCAGAAAACCTCTTTTCATAGAGGGCTACAGCCAGCAGCAGCCAGCACTATTGACTGAAATCTCGCCCCTGTTGCACAACAAGGATTAAAAAGAGGGAGGTTTACAAGAAGTATTACTCCACAGTTTATCTGTCTTCTGACAACAAGCAATAAATCCTTTTCTAATTACTAATCCTTAACTACTGACTTCTATAATGATTAACTTCCATTATAATACACTGAAAGAGTAACGAGGTCCCTCTAATGATAGTGACATGAAAGCCGAAAACCAAGACCAAAAATATTTCCTCAATTTAAGAATTCCTCATCCAAAGCTCCACTATTCATACAGGTTTTCCTGGGATTAGTTTTCTCCATGTCCGAAAAAGTTTCAGCTTGTAGTGAGGGGAGAGGTATGGCTTCCTGGAACTCCACCAGCATAAGTGTGTTTATTCTGGAATACCCTTGGGGCACTAACTGCCCTTTGTGCACTATCAGTCACCCTCTGGAGACAGTGCAGCTGGGCAAAACATCTCTTCAACAGAGAACAGAAGACATGATATCAGTTATTCTTCATTACACAGGACAAGGTGAGCCTTTTATTACAAAATTCATACAAACCATAATACCAAGAATATATGCTGGGATTTACCTGAAACCCATGTCATAAAAACAGCATTTCTGTGTGGTAAATGTCACATTAGCACATTACATAACAAAAATAACATTCTCTTCTATTTCTAACTTTATATTATCTGCCTAGTCTACCACATTCACCTCTGCCCTTTGGTATTTTCTTTAGATTACTTGCATTAATTTTAACATTTATTCAGCCGACTTGAAAGGTATTTTTCAGATACAAGTAGAAGTCAGGTAAGTATCAGCTATCCATATAACTAATAAAATAGTTTTGTCCTGTATGCCTTTTGGTACCAGAGGGCACTGAGATACACACACGTGAAAATATATATATATTTACATGTAATGGGCAGTCAGCTTAAAAGGTGGTGCCACGTTAAAGGTTGAACTTGATGACCTTAGAGGACTTTTGCAACCGAAGCCATTCCATGTTTCTATAAGACAACAACAGCAGGCCACTTCCTCTCCAACACTGTTAAATGAACTGAAATGGACATCTATTTGTTGAGACTCTCAGACTCCAGACACATTTTGAGTGTTGCCCCCCATGCCACACCTCCTTTCACGCTCTCAGCTGCCATTAAGACTTCTTAGGTGCGTGACATATTACAATCACACACCAACAATACATTTACATACCTTGCATCAGATTACATGTTTTGTCCTCGCAGGAATAAAAAGCTTTCCCTGGCATTAACCTAAGTTATTCTCATCCTCTGTGCAGCCAAAGCACCTCAAAGAGAAGGCAGGATCAGGCAGCAGATCCATTGCTGCTACTGCCTACCTCAAGCAGGGTCACAGCTTGGGCAGTGCTCCTCACACACGGAGAACAACCAGCTCCAGTTAAGCCCTCAACGCCACACAGAGTTTTTGCTGCTTCTTTCACAAAGACCATTATTATGTACGTAACTTAGATAAGGGGTTCATGAGCCTCTTTGCTGCAACACGTTGCAAGACAGTAACAATTTGTTTTAACTAGGGTGTTAAAATGAACAGTTTGAACAGTATTTGCTGTATCCTACAGCAGATACGTGGCTAATGTTTGCTTCCCAGATTCTAAGAGAAGTGAAGGCAAAGATACATTTTTAACAGGAGTTCAAAATCCCCCACTACACTGGCTTGTCTATATTTCCTTGTATTAGGAAATAAAACAGGTCCAGGGCATGAGCACTCCAGGCTACAAGCAGGTGCCTTGGCATGACTGTCCCAGCCCCGTGAGACTTCTGCCTCACAACTCAGGCACGATTTGGCTGGGTGACAGCTCCTGTGGGACACCATTCCCAGCAGGCCCAGTGGATCAGGTCTCCCTGTCTTTGGAGAAAGGCATGTTCTTCTAGACACACATGTCATACCACACCATGGGTCCTGGGGATCACACAATGAGCATGGGCCCATTTTATTACGGAACACAAAAATGGCCATCAGTGTTAGAATGGAAATCAAGGGAAAATCGGTCACCAGCGATCTAACTCAGGAACATTCTTAAGGCCCACAGACAACACTGAAACTCAGTAAATGTACAAGTGCCTGACCAATAAAAAAGGAAGCATAAAAATACCAGAGTTAACCTACAAGAAAAAGTTAATGGTAAACTCAAATTTCTGTAATGTTCATTTCTGTTGAAGAAAATATTTCAGTAGTGAATACCAGCATATGTACCCAAGAAAAAAAGAGCAATGGAAGAACAGACTGAGTTTTTAAATAGAAGGCAAGAAACAATACAGCATGCACCTTTTCTAATAAAAATGTACCAGAAATTTTACAGTGTAAAAACCTGAATATACACTCTCAAAAGCACAAAGGCATTTCAGCATCTGTTGAAAACACTGTATTATCTCAGAATGCAACTGACACAAATATGCAGAACTATAAATACAATTACATCTGCAGCTTTTATGTAAAGCAAAGTACCTAAAGATGTTATGCATGAGAATATCAAATCCAGAAGGAAAACATCAGATTTCTATAAAGGTTGAAATATTCTAGAGTTTATATGGCATTAAATTTTGCTCTAAAAAGAGACAGACCCTTAAAAGCAAGAAATACCAAACTTCCTGAAGTCCACTGGAACTTCCAGCATTACCATTCTTATTACAAGGAAAGTAGTCAAATATAAAACCATGAGACTTTGTATGAAAGAATTTCTCCTTTGCCTCCAGATACTCTAAGATTACCTGTAAGATGAAAGCAACCTTATGAAGAACTTCTTTATTCTACTGATATCCAACACTTGTTGAGACCACTTGAAAAGCCTCTTCCTATTTTAAAGTCTGGAATTTTTGTACCTACTTTGTTCAGCTGAAGTCTCCCATCACTAAGATTAGATTTTCACTCAAATGAAACTTACAGGGAAAAATCTGTCCTCTAGATGGGGCAAAACCAAAGAACTTCCCAAAAGTGAGAATTGTGTTGAATCTCCTTTTCTTGTGGACACCCTGCTTCAAATTTTCCTGTTTCAAATCAGCAGGAGTTTCCATACAGATAATTAGTCACCCCAATGAATGTACAGCAATTTCTACCCAGTTCAATAGGGTCAGAATTCAAGCGGGTAGGAAACAACACATCCTCCGTGAGAAGTAAGCATACAATTGCCAAACTCTTTTCAGCATGGAGAAACTTCACAAATCCACCAAAAAAAATCAATGCATCAAAACTCTGTATAATGGTTCTTCCACACATGATGTATCAGGTGGTATTAAAGTTTCAAAACAATGTTTACATCTGGCTGCAACTTTTGGCATTTTTTTGCACATGCCACATAGGAAATCATTTAATGCCATTATACTTCGGGGCGCAGCTTTGTAATTCAGCTCCTCAGCTGATGTAAACGGAGTTGTGTCCTAGTTTAACAGCCCAGCCACAGATCTTACTGGGAATAAAGGTCTGGATTTTAGGTTGGTTGGTTTGGAGTTTCGTTTGTGTTGGGGAGCAGGGGTTGCTTTGGGTGCCTAGTGCTGGGGTTTGTATTTTCCAGCGTAATACTCAGAACACCAAATTATTTTTTCACTTTTAAATGTTTTTTCAGTAAAAAATATGAGCAAATTGTTTTCCCCTGCAATTTAACTAGCAAGCTGCAAAATGTCTCAAAACAGAGGTATCTAATGGAAATTCTGACACATGCTTAGTTACAGCCACTCTAGTCAGTACCGGTTTATGCAAGTTCCGTTTAAAAGCATTTTACTTTTCATACATGATTTTCCTGTAAAATTCTATATTTGGGACGGTTTTTGCTCTCTGTTTAAAATCACTGAGTTGCTCTTGCCTTACAGAGGTTGTTGTCTTTTTTCTCTTTTTCAAGGGGAGAAAAATGAATACATTCTCTAATGGCTAAGAGAAGTCAAATGTCTAACACTTAATTTCTTTATACATCCAGCACATGTGAAACATTGCCAAGTCAAGGTGGGAAGTGAAAATAGAAAGCAGGAACAACTTTGGACATATGTAAATAGCTACTTGAACTAATGGAGCAAAAAGGCTTGCTGGGGTAATTGGCCAGTCTAAAGACATATGATATACAGACCTATGTAGATACTTTGCTGTCAAAAGCAGTATTATATTTTAAATGTTTTTTGAGAGTTAGCAAGCCTTTTAGCTTACATTCCAATGGAAAAAAAATTGGTTACGTTCCTGACTTCCCGCTGACTCTTGCACTAACACTGTAATATTTGACTACAATTGACTTTTGTAACAATCCAATATAGTGTGAAACTGTAATTTTATTTTTTTCCCCCTCTCTGGATCATTAACATTGAAGCAAAGAATACCTAGCTGCCTCTTCAACTTTCACAAATCAAGACTGGTATTCCTCTAATGCTACATACTTATTCTTGTGCATCTTAAGGTGGGTAATTTATACTCTGCTAAGGAAAGCATTAGCACTTGTCTTACACAAATGACCAGAGTAGGTACACAGTAAACAGAAAAGCTCCAGAGCTCACCTTCACAAAGCAGCAAATAGGATGAGAATGTTGAGGGGTTCAGTTACTGTTTTTACCTTTCATAAAGTGCAGAAAGTGGAGATAAAGTGAGTAAGAACATTAATCAGACTGAAATTCTGATTATACAAACACACAACAAATGGAAAACTGCTTGGAAGCTTTATCTCATCACTGGAACAGAGGTACTGAAAATACATATTCCCCACCCAAATATCATTTCCCACTCTCTTCCCTTCCTGTCTGGAAAAAAACCCAAAACCAACAGAACACCAAATCCACAAGGTTCAACACTATCTCACCTCACTCCCTTCACTTATCATTTGTAAACTTATCACAGGTTTACAAATGTCTTTCTGATTTCCTCATCCACGAACAGGAATGAAACAATCATCATCAGGAGCAGAATCATTTTGCGAAAGCAGTAGAAGGTTATCTCACACCACATGGTACAGAAAGCAGCTCACTCAGGTTTACTTAACTAAGCCGACATAGCACCTCTGGAGCTGATAAACAATTCTGAATGCATTTTCGGTTTCCAACAGCAGATGAAACACTTACAGAAATATATATTTAGTAGGCCCTCATTCCTTAATAGAAACACAGCAGCAAAGTAATACTGTATCTGATCTGTACAAGCAAGCCCATGAAGGCCTTTTAAGTTCCATCCAATCATAAAAAGATGCATCCCATTTAACTGCTTTAAAAATAAGTCACTTGTAAATTACATACAGCAAATTAAACGAATGGAAACCACATTCTCTAAAATCAACTAGCATGATGCATGCTGTGTTCCACTCTTATCTATAACATATTCATACTCAACAAAAGAAAACTCTTACTATGAAAAGCCAGTTCCTTCTGTCAGTATCCTCTATAGAACTAAGAAATGTAGCTCTGTCAAGATCCTTATTTTATAAACAGGAAACGGAGCAACAGGAAGTCAAAGCAAGTGTACAAGAAGTGGTCCAAGAAGCTAACATAAAACTAGATGGAGGCCGAAAACCAGGGTTCCAGGCCCTTTCTCTACCCATTAAAAAGCACCAGCTAAGAAAGAAAAAGGCACCTGTCCTGCTGTTTGAGCCACACCACACCACTGGTATTTGCAGCAGCAGTTTAAGAACAGGTGAAGTTCTGATGGTCTGCAGAAGCTTCTTTGCCACCTCCTAACCCATAACTTCATGTAAACTATATTTGCCATGGGAGAAGTTAACGCCCTCCCATTTGCCAAAGACCCTCCAGTAAATGAAGTAACTACTCTTGGTCTGGGACTAGCACAGTATCTTATTCACATAACTTAGATCCTTCCCCACCTATTTGCTTAAACAGCTTAAAGTTCTTAATAACAGCTGAGCCCATTCTTGATATCCTCACCTGTCATTTTAGATAAAATTTTAATTTCTGATTTCATGCATTTAAAACGTTTAATATATTTTCATTTTCCCATTCTACTTATAAAGCACAATCTGTTTGGCATCTACAAAATTTTCTTTAAATTTAACATTATTAAGGTAAAGCCTGAAATGGGCAGAGAGCCCAAGCATGGTTTTGTGGCTTGGCTTGAGTTCAAAGTAGTACGAAAATCCAAAGGCAAGGAAACCCACCTATTCAAGTCAGGACCATTATAAAAACAGCTCTTAAGCTGCTCTAAGCAGCCAGTTTCTCTACAGATACCCCAAAAATAAGTGCCAGACCATTCTGTCCTCCCCAACCACCATGAAATTGAACGATAGGCATGACAAACCATAAGATACTCAAGCTGCTCTTTTCAGTCTCCTACAGCGGCCTTAGTGAAAAAATAACCACTACAACAGGTGTAGTGTATCACTGCCCAGACTCTCCTAAGCAAGGCAGGTTACTCACTACATCTGAAAATACACTGCCAGGTTCTTCCTCATTTGATGATAATGACCACAGACCTTATGTAAAAAAAAGTTCAATCAAAGCACCATAGAGGTCCCCTTCAAAAGAATAATTATCCTTCCACTTGGCTGAAGTGCAAACTAGCAGAATAAGAGCCAATTAATTAAAAAGCCACATAAATTACATGGTTATTTTTTGCTATCCTGCTGTGCAGCTTGACAGCCACTGAGTAAGGGGAAAGAAAGGATTACACAATCTGGCAGAGTAGGCCTGGCAAACAGATGAGGAGATAATACACACCAGGAAGGGCACTGAGAGAAGTTACACACTCATGAGAGAAAACAGCTGATCAAGGTAATTAAAACTTTTTTGCTCAAACACTTTTGTAAGGAGACATTCTCTAACTGTGCCAATGTTTTGACTTTTTTTTAAAGTAACATTTTCCAATTATTTTATTATTTATTCCTTTCCAACATCTCTGCCATCAAGAGCATAAAATTTAAAATTTTCCTCAGTCTCTTCTTTCTCTCTGTGCTTCTATTTTATTAACTAGTTATAATCTTTTCTTAAATTGTTTTGCCCTAAGTTTATTTTTTTTCATTCCAGTGCAATGACCAAGAAGTCAGACTACACTGTCAGAAATGTCAACAACTTCAAACACACAACAGCAAAGTCTCTCTTAACACATGAATGAGCACCACTTAGTTTTGCTTTCAAAATACTGATCATTTAGCTCTATTGTGAAACAGCAGACAGCACGTAATCAGAAACAGAGCATTATTCATTGTGTGAGCAAATATAATCATGTACAAAACATACACACTTTTTTAAAAGAGCCCTTCAGAGTCCTGAGGATGACCACTCATTTGAACAAAAAAAAAGTGGGGGCAATATTTAGCCATATTCCAAGTTACAGAATGCCTATGAAATGTCTTCCACAGAAGCTGCACTATATTAGACATGATTAAAACTATACACTACAGTATTTCCTTTGAGTTGTCTACATATTATAGTTAACGAAGTATCAAAGATGACCTTCTGAATTAGTCCACAGCTGCTTCACATCCAGAGCTCACAGTTCTCAGAACATCTGAGCCTCAGTGATTTTTGCCTAAACAATTTTAAAGAATGTTTTTCTTTGTTTACTATTCATTAAGTACGTATCTACTACAAAGTAACACTACTTCTCCCAATGAAAGTTTAGCAATAGTAAGACCTTAAAATCTAGCTATGGACATCTCTACAAATACTGTTTTCTTCCAAGGAAAGATTGAATGGTTAAGAATACTTAAAAATATCCACATATTTTTCCCTATGCAAAATATTTCAAGTTGAAGATCTTTGCTTTCATTTTAGCCAAATTAAATGGAAAATTAAAAAGGAAAGACTGTACAGAGCATATAATGCCACAGCATACTCATCTCATTAAATCTGTTAATTGATCCAAGTTAGGTTACTCACTTTTGCAACTCAAGTAAAGCTACCAAAGGACTATTGCAACTGCTCAAAAACAGATTAAAACTACTGTGGCAAAAACCTGCCAAATAATATCAAACACTGGAACTTTACTCCTTTTGCCGAGACGTAACATAACATCAGCTCATGGTTCAGGTATTTTTACGACTACAGGAGGAAAGGAAAGGCAGAAGAAAAGCCAACACAGTCACGGCCGGTTTAAACATACTGAAAATGCTTAATTGATTTCTACTAACACTGCTTTTCAGAAATGGGATCTTGGCATGACTCGTTCCTTGCCTCTATCTGTTTAGGCATATTTTGGTGCTGGTAAATAAACTGTTTCATAAACCAACTACATCCCAAACACTAAAATTATACCACAAACAGAGAATTAATTATTACCTAGAGCACTGTACCTTTTATTAGTATTAGAAAGCTTCCTATATCTGTGAGAGCTTAGAGGTTTGTTTTTTTTTTTTTTTAACTAAGTAGCCAAAATTTGGCTAAAATGAATGAATTCTTGTTTTAGTTAATAAGGAAGCTTTGCAGGACAAGGAGATTCCTAAAAATACTTTGTAAAGTTTGTGTTTGAAATATTTTTTTTTCTTCCAAATGAGAAATAGAAGCATGAGACTGTAGAAAGACAAGACTGAATTCAAAACTGGACTTTCAACTGTACCTTTCCTAAAGCAATATTCTGAGGGTCAGAAAATTGACCCTTCATTTGACAAAAATTTTTAAGAACTAATACTTGCCAGCTTTAAAGCATTAAAGATAAGAAAAAAATTACTCACAATAGCATAATCACTCTTAAAATGTTTTATTATGCATCAACTGTAATACTTTGTTTCAGTAAATTTCTTCACATCATAGTACTTTTACAAATAAGTCAAGACAGTAAAAACATCAGGCTACTGGCAACAGTTCTGAGAATAATAATCTATGAACAGAGAAACAATGAAAACCTCTTATTTCAGTGTTTAGCAGTAAGTATGTGAAAACTACCATCCAAAGTATAAAATAATCATGTATTAGTTTGCACCAAAAACTACTACAGATTAAATTTGATTAACGTACAAACATCCAAGAAAATCCTGATAAACACTTATCAGAATAATAAGGTAATATCAGGTAAAGCAACAATTTTCAGCAAGTTCACCCTTTTCTGATAGTAGTTTTTATCAGTAATCCTTTTATTTCTTCTGCTATTGTACATCTCCAGTGCCACTTGCATTTGGAACTTTGCACTACATAGAACGCAGCATGGATGCTCCTTGGATCTGAACTGAATCTCTCACAGGATACCAAGTACTGCAAGCTGGCCACAGAAATGCCACAGCAGCAGCTTTTGCCGTGACGTGGAAAGTCTGACAAATCCAAAACCATTTTTGCAACTGTTAGGTTATTTCACAATCTGTAAAGATCATTATGACATTTCTTGGGTACTTCACATGGTTACTTTAATAGATATCATTTTCTTTCCCACAAATAACTTGCTGCTCCCCGCCTTTTTTTCCCTGATTATACATCTCAGAAGTTCACACTGCGGCACTATCCGTCCGCTCTTGGGAGCGCCTCAGAAACATCACCCACCAGTTCCTTCATTAATTAATTTATTTGCTGCATGCTAAAAAAATGGAATGTTTCATTTCTGAATGCTTACTCACCCTAAAATTATCAAGTCCATTATTTATGGTACCAGTATCAAGCATTTTCTCTAAGGAACAAATACAGGATCTGTAATTCTGTTTTGCCTGCTTCTAATACAGTGTTTGACATTTTCATACCTTGAGATGGGGCTTAGTTTTCATTCCAAATTACATCTCTAGACACAGAAAGATGTCAGCTTCATCTCACTTTTGGCTGCAATTCATTTTTGAGAAATAATTAAATATCAAGGGATTTTAACTGTGATTAAAAAAACACAAATCAGTAATTCAAAACTTCATCCTTGTAATAAACTAGTTCAGAACTTTTGCAAGACAGAGAAAGCAAAGGCTGTCTAAAAAATAGGTCTAATCTTTTTGTTTATGATGATGACGATTACTATAATGCAGAATTAATCTGGTAGAAAGATGGAAGGTAGGTTATTTGATTTTTTTATTCATGACACTGGGTTTTTTAAGATAATTAGTCTAGTAGTTAATTAGATTCATTTTTGTATTAATCCAAATGAGAAATCTTTTCCTCCTCATTCTAATAATTTTCAAGAATTATTAACCTTTTATTTGCCCCTCTAAAAGCTTAGAATCATTTGCGTTGTGACCAGTAAGCACATACAGATGATGAACACTGCTGATACCTTTGCCTAGGAGATTAAAAACCCAGACCATACAAAAATAGATCCTCCTACACAAACATACTTTAAAGGCATTTCTTCAGAAGACAGAAAGTAAGATTTTAGTGAATGGTCATAATATATGTGAGAAGATGCACTTCTCCAAAACACTGAAAGCTTTCTCTCTCTGCATATACCACATTTATCAGTAATATCAGAAAAGTTTTTCTTGCCCATATTTAGGCACACTATTTTGGATTAGTTTTGCAGATTGATCTTCCCCTTTGGTGTTAAAAAGATGAAGTACTCCCTGATAAAGCTCCTAGTAATACCAGTAGAAATAATATGTACCCGTTGTCCATGACTGTATAAACACAGAGAGTAGTACCATAAGTACCACGAAGTTTAACTGTTCAGACAGCTTGAAGCTTCCCTTCCAGAAGCAAAAATCACTGTTGGAGAAAAATCAGTTGGAAAACTGAATTTCAAGGCACTGCCTGAAACAGGAGAGAAATGAAAGACAATACTCCTCAACAGTCAGCAGCACCAGCAAAGATGTCTGTCAGCAGCAATACTGGAAGCGGACTCCAGCAAAGACAGCTTTTAGAAAACCAGTGTTACATTCCCCCCACAGTCAATCAGCAAAGGTAAAGATTCAGTCCTGCACTCAGACATCACAACAACTGCATTTCAGAACATATTGTACAATTCCTTATGTTTCAGATCACTGTAGTAAAAAAATGCACCTCCTAGCAGTTGGAGCACTTGCTGTTTCTCCTACTTACTTACCTGGTACTTCAAATAAAAGACACACTCCGATACTCATGTTTTTCTGCCATTTAGCTAAGCAATTAATGAGACAAAGCTGTTCTCTGGACTATACCTCAGAGGTCTGTAAACAATTCCACTATTTCAAATGCAAGATGAACATTGAAGATGCTCCCAGACGCAGGTGCCCACCTCTATTTAGGTTAGTATTCTACTTAAGTTAAACAACTCTTCTATAGAAGCGTTGTGTAAGTTAAGGTCATTTTTCCCTTTCTAACAAGCCTACATCAGAAAACAAAAAGTCACCCTAAATTAAAGCAGAGCTCAAGAAAGGACAGCATTTTCCACTTCTGAAGTTACTAATCTAAAATCAAGAATAAGGAAAAGTTGTTTCAATTGTGCAACAGAGTGTAGGACAGCAGATCTGACCAGATTTCTGCTCTTTCAGCGTACAAAAAGGATGGCCTCTGAAACTCACCTGGCATTCACGAAGCTCTTTATGACTATCAAACTCCTGACTGAACTGATGTTGATGTAGAAACCTTGAGAGATGTCTCAATCAGACAAACAAAATTAACGACTGCTTAACTTCACTAACGTTCTTTCACTTTTCCCACTAAGAGCTATCCTCCAGCAAATGCCCTGAATAAAAACTATTACTGCAAAGCACTTGGACACTACTGAGATCAGTTTTACCACTGCCATAGTAGAAATTAATAGTTTAATATTCAGTCATGAATAAGGCAAATCGGCAGAAAGAAGTTTGACATTATACAATGAATAAGTAAAACAAAAAATACCCAATTCTGAATTTATTAGGAAACATTGGGGTTATGTAAATAGTGTACATTAACATATAATCTTGAGTATCATATAAATGAAAACTGTATCCAAATGCATGTATACAAATGGGCCCTGAGGTATTTTATCATGCAGATCCTCAGAACAGAAGTTTCATCTCCTGAAAGAAGCAGGACATATTTCCAATCTTTTGTACCAAATTCATAAGTACAACTAAAGTAGTTATGCTTGCTTTTCTTAAAGTTGAAATACTTGGTATCGTAACTTCAGTGGTTCCAACTCTGAACACAAAGTTCTCATTATTCTAGCACCGAGTCTATGAAGCAAAGAGCAGTAGCAGACTTTGCTGGACTGTATTTCTGGAACTGGAACATAAATAGGATAGAGAAGTATTTCAACTACATTACTGGTTATACTATAATCATCAAAAAGATAAAATATCGCACTAAAAAAGAAAAAAATTACTGCCATTGCCTTGAATGTCACTTGAGTGTGTTGAGCTCAAGACCACCTCTTTACTTAAAAGTGTGTTGAGCTCAAGACCACCTCTTTACTTGAAACTCAGTCATGAGGTTGTATAAATATTGATCCTGAAATTGTGTCCTTCCTATAGAGAGACAAAAATAATGTAATTTTTCTCCTTTTTCAACATTAATGTCTTAAGTATTTTGAAATATTATTGTAATATTGAAGAAAGCCTAACAAGGCAGACCATTGTACTTAAGAGATCCAACTTGGCTCTTCCATTTAGTGCATCTGCTTCAAGTCGAGGATGTAATTCATATTCCTCACGTAACAGTACACCTTTGGTTTATCATACAGAATCACAGAAAATGCTGAGTTGGGAGGGACCCATCAGGATCATAGAGGCCAACTCGTGGTCCTGTGCAGGACACTCCAAGGGTCACACCCTGTGTGCTGTTCAAATGCTTCATGAACTCTGTCAGGCAGGTGCTGTGCACTTCCCCAGGGAGCCTGTTCCCCAACCACCCTCTGGGTGAAAAATTCCCTCCTGATTGTTTAAAAACAATCCTCACTTTAATCGACTGATGCTTTTGTTTGACTAGCCAGAAGTATTTATAGAAATTGCAAGTAGCTGTAGTTTTCTATTACAAACACAAATGTTTCTTAAAAGATTTATTAGACAACAATCTAGTCTAGAAAGCTAAATCAAAATCAAATGCTTAAAAAAATGTCACCCACCAAAAAATAACTCAGCAGGGACAGAGTAGCAAAAGAGTGCTCCCAAAGAACTCTAGCATAAAAAAATACTCTATCTAGTGGCCTAAAGTCTCCCTGAATAAACTGGAAATACCTTGGTAAATATCTCAGACTGCCTTACAACTCCACTTCTGTTTCTATATCACCACAAGTTTTACTTTATTAGCCTGTTTCAGCAAAAAGGGTTTCTTCTGCTGGCCAGTTCCCATCACTAGCACAATCACTAGAAGTAGATTGCATTGAACATCAATTTGTGTGCTTATCCTTGCTTCTGTCTTACAAAGATGTTATTATTTCTGTTAATTTAGCACAGAGAGGCCCCATTCAAAACTGAGGCCTTTAACTGTCAGGCTCTGTACAAACCACAACAGGAAGGCCTAAAGACTTTCAAATAAGGATGCAAGTCTGCAGATGACACAAAAACTGGCAGAAGGTGCTGATACACCAGAGGGCTGTGCTTCCATCCAGAGAACCTCAAAAATGGGCTGTCAGGAACCTCAGGCAGTTCACCAGGAGAAACACCAAGCCCTGCCCCTGAGGAGACACTCCCCGCCCATGCAGCGGTCAGTGATGCTGGGGGCCATGCAGCTGCAAGGCAGCTTTGCAGAAAACGACACGAGGTCCTGGTGGGCACTAAGTTGAACGCAACACGCCCTTCACAGCCAAGAGGACTAATGCCATGTTGTCTTGCATTAGGAGAAGTGCTACCACGCAGTGAGGGAGGTGATCCTCTCTACTCAGCATTTGTGAGGCCACGCCGCATCCAGTTCTGGGCTCTCCAGTACAAGAGAGACAGAGCTACTGCAGAAAGTTCAGCAAAGGGCCCTGAAGACTAAGAAACTGCAGCATTTCACATAAAACAGCCAGGATTATTTAGCCTGGAGAAGACAAGGCTCAGGTGAAATCCCATCAATGTGTAGAAATACCTAAAGGAAGGGTGCAAGGAGGAGAGAGACGGACACTTCTCAGTGGTGCAAAAGCAACTGATACAGACTGAAACAGAGGAGGTTCTCTCTGAACATCAGGAAACACCTTCTTCCTGTGAGGGTGACCAAGCACTGACATACATTGCCCAGGAAGGTGGTAGGGTCTCCATTCCTGGAGACAGACAAAAGCTACCTGGACACGGCCCTGGGCAACTGGCTCTAAGTGGCCCTGCTTGAGCAGGGTGTTGGAAAAGATGAGCTCCAAAGGGCCCTTACAACTTCAACCATTCTGCAATTCTGTGATCCTTTTTTATTTTACAGACTCAATTCAACATAAATAATTATGTAAGGAATCACATGACTCATTAATTCCAGGAAGAATTTGTAGTACAACACTGTGACGGTAATCTAAGAGGTTTATACTTAACTTAATGTAATAAAGTGCAAATAATTTAATAAAGTACAAATATATATGGTATTTTAGTTGATCCTGATCCCAGGTCAGTCTGTAAAAGACACGGAGTTTCAAAATACACATATTCATTTACACTAAAAACCTCAGAACAGGGTAACAGTACAAAAGAATACCAGAGCAAAGTAAGATCATGTAGGAAACTTTAAACAATGTTTATATATGGAAAATTAATTATACCAAATAGCCTCAGTTCACTTTGATTGTCATTTACTATTATAAACAAACTCATGCCTGAGCACTCTCAAATTAATTGCTCAATCTTCATCATCAAGTCGTATGATGGGTATCTCAATTTCCAGAAAATGTTACTTGCTTTAAATACCAGATTTAGCAAAGCACATCCTTAACTTTGAAACAAAATAGAAGCATTGCTTTTGGAAGCAACTAACTGTGTATATAAAGACACAGCTGGCTATTTGCATGCCTGATGTTCAAAACAATATGCTAGTCAAGCAAGGACACACATATCCTGACTGAATCATGCTCAGGATACAGTCATGGGGTTCCAGCAGCATTTCCCTACAGACACACAGAAGAACTAATCAGCTTAACAGACACAAGAAAGCTGCTCTGAAAGTGAAAAGGGGAGCGAAAGGTTAAACTTTCACAGCTTATGAAGTTTCATCCTACATTTGGCATGGGTAAAAGAAACCGCAAGTCTTACAAAGTTTTACTAATTTAAGCTTAAATATCTCTTTAAAAACAGTTAGAAACCTACAAAATTCCTCCCTATGCAAGACTTCTGTAATGCAATAGCACCCTGAATACCTTCCCATACACTGCAGTCCATTGACTTTTGTCTTGCAGGTCTGCAACGGGAGGGGAAGTTTGGAACTGTGGAGAGGCTCCTGCTCAGCACATAGTCAGTAACAGCTCAATAAGGGGCTACCCCTGTCAAGGCAAGATTTAATCAACAGTATTTGAAATGTAGTTCAGACTGCTGTGCTAGCAGAATTCATCCAAACATCTCACAGGGAGGAAGCAGACCGTGACAAATATTTCTTTTTACTGGCACTATACATAGAGATGAACAGCTGTTACAGTGAGGTATAAACCTGCCTACTATTTTCAGCAAAAGCAGGAGGACAGTCATTCTTTGAGCTCTCTGGTGGTAGATGTTGTTGAACTGATGTGCTCTGTGCTGCTGTTTGGCACAACTTTGGCGTCTACAGAGCAGCCTTTCCAGTTTCATGAAAGCTGGCCTTGACTCTGCACTGAAGGGCACAACTGTTACAGATTCCATATAGTATGTGCCCTTCACAGCCCAGAACATTAATGACAAACTGTTTTCCAAAGTGTAATAAAGAGTGAAAATGCAAAAAATGTGAATTTAAGGTAAGCAGTTATGGGGAAGATGCTGTGGACAGTGTAAGGATGACATAAAAAACCACCTGAGGGAGCCACAGCCTTCCTTCAGCTGTGGGTGCTGGACCTGGGGCTGCACCCCAGCTCCCACAGCCTCTTGCCTCAGAGTGGGGATGGTATTGACACACACAGATCAATCCTCGCTGGTTTAATTTATCTTATGGTTTAAGGTATGGATTCCCTCACAGCCTGCTTACAAGACTGCTCTGCTCACTGTAGCCCACATGGAAAGCCCTTTCAGAAGTCTGCTTTACCAACAATCATGGTGGTTACTGTCATGGCTCTGGCAGCAAGAAAATTCAGTGACTGACCTACTGAATTTTTAAAGAAGTGTTCTGGGAGGTGCACTGTCAGTAAAATCCTCTACTTACTGAACCACAAGAAATTTTCAAAAAAGAAATAGCTGTATTAAAGGAGTCATGAAAAGTTTCAATATATTGAAGTTTCATACATTGAAGTCTCCAAGTTTAAAAAGCATAAAACTAGAACTGCATACTATTGCTAGAAGAGTTATGTTTCATCACAGGGCCTTTAAAATTATTTCACCCTATGGAACAGCTTACTTTGAATACCACAGACATAACATTTACAGTAAAAACCAGAAAATGTAACACTACGACAAGAAGGAACATAGACATAAATATTGTTAAGAATTAGAATATAAAATTTAATTCAATAGCAGCATCATATTGGGAGTAATGATTATCCAAAATAATAGAGCTTTTCATTGGCAAAAGTTATACAGTGTGATTGAAAACATTTTATGGAAATGAAACAAAATAAACAGAACACTTACATTTGAGATTTTAACTATCTTCAAAATGTTCTGTGCAATTTTTAAAATTTTTTTTAAAATTACATATTCTTCTTCATAAAAAATTTAGTTCTTTCCACACACGTATTACTTGTCCAAAGACAAGTTCATGCATTTGCTTTCAAATTCTAAATGTGGTAAATTTGACAGACAACTAAACACACAGAACCCCGACCATCGGCAGGGATGATGATAATGTGCATGCATGTAGAGAACTTAACTCTACACACATCTGGCAATTGCCTAAGCACAAATAGCAGTATCTCCAAATAATGGCCAGAAATTATGAACACCTTGTATCAAATACAAAGAGATGATTCAGCAGAGGACTAAAACCCCAAGGAGTTACAGTACTTGCCGTATTAAAAAGAAACACAAAATAATATGCATAGTGGAAGAGGAGTCTCTCAGAAATTTAAATCTGTATGTGGCTGTCAATACTTAAACCCAGCTTTCTATGTTTTACTGACAAATACACATTTCGCTAACAAACTTTTGCATGTAAATTGTGCCACTGATGCTACAGTCTGACTGTTTGTAATCTAGTGGACTGAAACATCATCTTATGTCAGCAGGCATAATGGAGCAGCTCAGGTAATTAGTCTTCAGTTACCTTTCCCTGATGACTGTTTATATTATACACTTCCCTTCAGAACACAATGTGAGAAGCTAAACCCCTGAGAGCCAAGACATGGGACTGGTCAAGAATATCTTCAGAGTCATTTCAGATCAGTAGAAGTACACGTGAATTGGAGACCTGAGTTCATTAACAGCTCCTCAAGGAAATAAGCATGTCTTACACATCCAAATACATCCTGAGCTTTAAAACATCAGTCTCTCACTGTGTTATATTTATAGTCTAGCAAATTAATATTCTGCTCTTCCAAGCATAACTAAACCCCGCAGCTTAAAAATCTGCATGGCTGATGAGCTTTGAGGTACAGCCTTGAAAGGGTCACATTCAGCTTCAACATGGACAGGCCACTTACAGCGAAGGACTTCCAGGCAATGTTATTAGTCTACCATCTTCAGACACACCCTTCCATGAAATGCCACAGGATTTCTCCAGACTTTCTATAACTCTACCTTTTCTTACATACATTTCAATTTTACTAACGATGCCCTCTCTTGGAACACACCTAGACCACAGGCTGCTTCCATGGTTCCTCCCTGTTCAAACTAGGAGTAAGAAAGCCATGTGGCTCTGTCTCAAAAGACCTTGCTCTGTGCTCTTTTATTTTGAAAGTCACATGCTGATTTTAGACTAAACGGGCCCAATAGCCCATGACCACTGCACATCTGGGAAAAAAAAAAAAGAAAATTATATTATTGATTTTTACCTATTTACATCATTTTGGTAAAGCTTTGGTCCTCCATCTGCAATCTGCTTCCTTGCAGCTCAACTGTACACACCTTTCTGTATAAAACACACATTTAAATTAGCAGACAAAATCAATTAACCTTGCATCATGCTAGCTGCCTTCTTTCCTCCAAAATGGAATTTTGTTAGTTCAACAATTTTTATAGCTTAAAGACTGAATAGAACTCAAGCTGCCTTAGCCACTTCCCCATCACCAGAGCCAATCTTTTTCAGTGTACCTTCTCCCACACTACGTTCCTCCTCTGTGCCAACATCGCTCCATTCTCATATGTTACCCTACCCAATCTGAAGTGTACAGGCAGGTCTCCTCCCCAGTTGCTTAAAACTAAATTTCTCTGTGTGGCTCTGTGAGCTTTACCCAGTCTGTTTTCAGTGCTACTGTCATCCAGCTGGCGCCTATTAAATACATGCAGTGGATCGGATCATAGCTCAGCAAAGGCAGCATCAGATGTATCCATTCCCCCAAGGTCCCCAGAGAAGGAAAAAAAAAAAAAAAAGGGCAGGGGGGCACAAAAGGGACAGGAAATCTCTTATCAATAGACAACATCCTGTTAACTTCACTCACGTGAGTCTATGTGACACATACTCAGTGAGTGTTAAACTGAAACCAAAGTCTATTACAAAAAAAAAATGGAAAAATCTATCTGATGCCAGCTGCTACAACATTAAAATAGATAATATTTTAGGACAGTTACATATACATAGCTATGACTGCTCTCTGCAAGAACCAAAATAAAAGACAGGAGATGAACCTTCCCTTGAACTTAAGAGGAAAATGAGTTATTCCTCTCCCCCCCTCCGCCCCCTGTCCTCAGGCAACTGGCTGCAGGTAGCCTTGCTTGAGCAAAGGGGTTGAACCAGATGATCTCCAGAGGTCCCTTCCAACTTCAGCTGTGCAAATCCTAAAATCAGCATGTCTGCAAGTCTGACAAGATGTAAAATCGAGGAGTTGACTGTTCAATGCTAACAGCATCGCTTTTTCAGAAAAAGACTGAATTGCCATTATAGAGAGGTAACTGAATAAATATCAACTCAAAAAGGAGTAAGAGAGAAGACTTTCATGAGATCCAACTCCCAAGCCGAGTGAATTGAAGTTTAAAACTAGTTTCTGTGCATCCCCAACTGTGTCCTGGAGTACTCTCTGTTCAAGAGCTGCAGTTCAGCTGGGAGCATTTCTGCACTAGAAATGGAGACAGTCGACATAAGATGCTGCAGCACTCCCTACACTCAGGCAGGAACAGCAACAACAGCCACCTCCAGGAGCACCATTTCTGTTCTAAGGGCAAGAACATCTTGAGAATAGCACTTCTTCATTCAGTATAGCTGAAGACAAAATTCAGTGTGACCTTTGGAAACAAAAACTGTTCGACTTAGCTTTGAAAGCTTCACTTTCTCTTCACAGACTTTTGAATACTCAGATACAAGAGTGGTGATACGAATGCAGGTTTAATCATGAGCGAGTCACTGATGCCTACTGCTCAAACTGGCACCTTTTTCACATGCTCTTACAGAACATTGCATCTTACCTGTACTACATACAACCAACTCCAAAATGCTCTATTTCCTGTTACTGTGGCAGAAACTAAGTCTACTCTCCCGTTTTCAAGCAGTTAAAAAAAATGCTTACAACTGGTTAAGTTCACTTACTCCTGCTTTGCTCAACAAACAAAATCAGAAAAATCTAACTTTTCATGGAAATTTAGTTATGTAATGTGGTTCTACTATTATCCATTATATCCACTGAACATATGCTTGATGCCAGGCAATGTCTAAAGAGTTTTTAATCCAGCTTGGTGGCTATCCACATGAAAAGCAAATTTGTCCTCATAACTCTACATCCTAGTTTCTCCAGGAAAGATTGTCCTGGTCTTACAGCAAATCCCTAGATCAGAAAAGGGTTTAACAAAGGCAAATATCTTCTTATATATCCTCTGCTTTTTAATAAAAATATGGAAGCAGAAAAATCTTTAGCATGATATAATACAGAAATCAAAGCAAGAGCCTGAAGAGCTGGAGATGCTCTTCCTGGCACTGCTCTGAAGAAGCTACATAATCCTAGGAAAATTACTTTCACACCGCTCTGTATGTCAATTTCCACAATTTCTAGTTGAAGAAAAATCTAAGAGCACTTTTCTATTAAGAACTAAATATTGTATAAAAGCCAGGAATATGACCAAAATCCCACCTGTACTTATTTCACATATAACACTAACAGGTGGGTCTTTGTGTAAAATATATAAACCACTGGCATGTGAGGGCGGGAATCAAATGCTTCCAAATCTTTATCTACATGTTGAACATTACTAGATATGATTCTGAATCAACTTCCAGAAACATAATGCAACAATTATTTTAAAATAATGTTTAAAAAAATCCGCGTCTTCAAGTGCATTCATCTTTTGTCAAGTTTTAGGCAGACAGGAAAACACATAATAACTTCAATATAAACTAATTCCTCATATAAGCTTCTTAAAATTATGATGCAAAAATTAAACAAAATGTGTTTCTTTGACGAAAGACTTTAGTATTATAAAACTAGCTTGCTAAGTCAGGTATTAAAATTTAGAGCAGTTGCATCTCCAACAGTGAGATAAGTAATATAATAAAAGCCACAGAATACAGCTCTCTGCTATATTCTGTATCAGCTGGGGTTATTTCCCCACGCACCCCAATCCCAAACAGTTCCATATGAGAAAAGCAAAAGCTCAACTTCTTTCATCCTTAGCTTGATCCCTCCGTCACTATTACTCATGGAGCATAACTTCACTAACACAAACACATCGGGATAAATACCACCTTTCACAGAAGCAAAACTGTGTTGACAAACTGTGATGCATGTATTCTTCATACATGTTACTGAGGCAGCCTTTGCCCTGAAAATGAGCATGTTTTGTCCTGCAAACCAGAAGACACACTGACATCCAAAAGCACGCGCTGACAGCAAACAGCTTTTGGAAGGAATGGTGGCAGGAGTAGCCGAATCAGCAGTTTTGGATCTCACAATTCAGAATATTTCTCGACAGCCATTGTCCAGCATTTCCTTTAAAACTTATGCTATGGGACAGAGAAAATGAAACCAAAGCACTCTAATTATATCACTTTACATTAAAACAAACACACAAAAAATCAGAACTTCACTGGTGGGTAAATTAGATTTGAATAGACATTCAACTGTCTAATAAATCTTACTTCATTCTTCACTGCAAATATTCAAACCCTCCAACTAGCTTTGACTTAAAAGAGGTACATAAACTTAGTTCATTCTTCAATTTAGCCACAAATTCCAGATTAAGTAGGCACCATAAACCGAATGAAATTAAATTACACACTTGAAGCACTCCTTGGAGAGAGCTATTGACTAAATGTTGATTTTTCAGGAACAAAACACTGAGGTCACATATAGCTAGGGGAAATTAAGACATGCACTGTGTGTTTTTCTCATGAACTCTTAATAAATTTGACTAACTGTTCTAAACGACTATGCCTCTATCTATAAGAAGAGATTCAAAGAGAAGGAAATCTGAGGGGTCATTTGCTTTTACACAAACTAAGTAACTGATCATGGGCTACTAAATGTGTAATGTCGTAACAGAAAACAGAATAATGCTATTCATTTCGTGCTTACTGATTTGGCAAAAAGTCACAGGCCACAAAGAGATCAGGTTCAAGTCAGGTCAGTCAGGTCTTCATGTATCTTGTCCCTCCTTCACTTTTATTCTGCAAGCTTTTATCTTCTGACCCTCTCTGGCCATACCTATCACCTTTTAAGACAGTTACAAAAGCAACACAAAGCCCAGTGTAATATATCCCAACTCTCTGACTGCACCAAATTCAGTCCACTTAATGGGAAGTAGAAACAAATTGGTCTTCTTTTAACACTCATCTTTGTTGCACTGCTTTGCCCCACACTTTGCAAACCAAATTTCAAATTAATTTGCAGCTAAAATCTTATTAATATTTCATTGTGAACAGAACTGTGAGAAAAGGTGTCTACTATTTAATTTGGAAAGCACAAATTCAGGCTGTATAAAGTACTTATCCCCTAATGATTCATGCGCAGATTTCTTCAAACAAATTATACTAGACAGGGCACACTGAATTGTGAAGCAAAGCAAAACTCTCAGTGTAATCAAGTATCTAAGTTAAAAAGCTGAAGTATGGTTGTTTAAAAATAAATCTCTCTGAACATAAAAATCTAACTACTCTTTGTAACACCACTTTGAAGAGTTAAAGTACTATACAAATAAAACTGCCACTCAAATATTAACAACATCAAAAAGAATAAAGTAAGCTTTTTGTGAAGGTCTGGTGAACATTTGCTGGACTGGCAAAATAGAAATGTTCTCTAATTATTAAAAGATGAAAGAGTATCTATTTAAGTGCATGAGATTGTTTGAATAGTCCTTGATGGGACAGCATTATTACTACTTAGTTCCCTCCATTATAAGCTAAAGAGTACATAAAATTTCAGCTGTCAGTGTAAAACTATGTTATAACACTGCAGTCATGGACAGCTGTATTTGCTGACTATATTATTTTTCCTCCCCAGGGGACCATACATTCATCTTAAATTCACAGGGGAATCAAGCCTTGTGGAAGAAGGAACCCTGGGGACATTTTAGCAACACTGCAGTGGGGAGGGAAGGCTAATTATGAAAATGAGGCAGAACTATTACAGTGGGAGCTCCAGGGTATGTAGGACTTGCACAGAAATGAAAGTAGTTGCAAAGTAAGAAATATGACTAATCCAAGGCTATTCAAACACCTTTTTTGTTATCATGATGGGTGTGTATTTTATCATCCATCTAGTTACTCTTGAAAGGAGCATGCTGTTATAAATGAAAATTAATTTTGTAATACTAAAACCAGAAAGTGTATGGTCTTCATGAAAGCCTCCAAAAGGATACATAAAACCAGCATGCTATCAGGTACACTTTATTAAGCAGAATCAACACTATACGAAATTTAAATTACTCTCAAACTTCCAGAATATTTTCAAACACTCAACTTGCATATGCATGCACCCATCATTGTTTCAAGTATTATTAGATGGCATCTTAAAAAGTAAAGGCCTAAAAAAATTTTGATTTTGCCTGAGGTTTGTGCAAGTTTCTTCCATCTTTGATGTGGACCATTCAGAGGAAACATGTAACTATGAGCTTAGGTGTCAGCCATAGGAATTTAATCCAACATCAGCGCAGTCTAATGCTTAAAAAGACAGAAGCACTTACAAACATGAATAAATTAAGTAAACAATCACATTTTACAGATGGAGAAAACAGGACACAGACCTTCCAATCACAAATTATGGCCATCATCCTGCAAAGCTATTTACTGCAGAACACAGTAGTGGCTGACCATCTATGCATATTTATTGTACTCTAAATTAGATCTTTACACAAGATTTAATGCCTTAGTGACCTGAAGACTTCATTATAGACATGCAATTCTCTTGGACTAACATTAAAAGGAACTCAGACTACAGTGATTCATCTAATCATCTAATAAGTTGGATTGTGTACCCAACACACTAATGTGTTATGAGCCCTGCTAGCTACCTGATTGCATCCAAGACCAGGTCATCACCTGGATCATTCTTTCCCCTGCAACCTCCACCCACTCCCAAAAAGGGACAAAAGGTTACACTACTGTTTGCTTCAGGGTTTAACCTCTCCAGCTCACAGAGGATAAGCTCTTGCAACATCTGGGCTCATTGTCTTTTGCATTCAAAGTTTCAGGTTCCAGAAGATATTTCTAAGTTTGGGGAGGGGTTATAGTTAGTTGGTGGTAATGTACTGACAAGGGTTCGGAACAGAAACAGAAAATCTCAGGTTTCTGTCAATTCAGTATTCTTTTATCAATATTTACTGGTGTTTCCTAAGGGAGGCACAAAAACTAGTCAGCCATTTGCATACTTGCTGTCACTATGCATATTACCTGATACATTGCACATCTAGATCCTCTCAAGAGGTTCAAGTAAGCCACAAATAGGATTTATTCCATATAAAACAATAAGTAGAATAATCTACCACTGCAGAAACATGGGACCACTGGATGTCCTAACGTGACCAGTAGAGCTGCACAAGAGAAGTGTTTTTACAGCAATGTCCTGCCCACCCACCTTTCCTATCAGGGATACACAGAGGAGCTCTTTCCAGTGGTGTCAGCTCTCAACTTGGATTTCAAAATGTGGAAGAACATTGATTTGCTTATCTCCAAACTGCAGACTTGTCTAGTTGGCCTGCTGTTGCTCAAATGAAACCATTTGCCATTTATATGGAGGTTTGTAGATGGCATTCAGCTAAAGAGGGCTGAAAACACTCATTTAAAATAAAACTTCTGTCCAGCAAATATAATCACACGTAAGGAAATCCCAAGCTACAACACAACAACATTTTGTTTATGGCACATAGCTTTTGAGACTATAGTAGCAAGTTATTGTTCCTGCACACAAACTGAAACGTTTGAAGTCTGCCTGTTTCAACATCCAATCTGAACTCTGCTCCTACACAGCCACCCATGCACCACGGAATCAGCATGTCCTGTCCCATGGTTTGCCCTGCTACGTGCATGAAACAAGATGGTTTCTCAATTAGACAAAGGCTTCTAGCAAGAAAACACTTGGGGGAACACAGTTTAAATACAAAAAGATATGCCAGAGACTTACCCCACTTCTCAGTATATAAAAAAAGACTGATTTGACGAATAAGGGAGACACCAATTAATTCTAGACTATTACAATGATAGAACCTCAATCAGCTGAAAGAAATTCAGTGAAACTGCAGGTTCCCCATACTCAAACATGATTACTAGGAAAACACAGTTGCCTTTTAGCCTAGACAACAGTAACAAGTCCAAGCTAAAGGCCATCTTCTTTTACCACAAATCTCTTACAATTCTTCAGAAATAGTGGTATCCACTATAGCTTCAGTACACTTAATGGTAAGGTACTGCTTTAGAGTTAAGAGTCTATCATGACACTATGCCTCTAGATATATTCCATTCAATTTGCATACATTAATTTAATTCAGTTTATATTCACCTGTTGTAAAGTCACACTTGAAAACTACAATGGCTGAGACTGTGTGTGAAGTTCCAACACAGACAACTTTCACATGCAGGCTAAAACAAGGCTCTTAAAATAGGGAACTATTCTGGAAATGCTGACACATCTTTAACACTGTGAGTGGGCGCCAATATAATACACACATTGTGTACACATATGTTGCTGTCTTCCTGGGAAGCTTAACTGAAAGCCCACATGGTTGATGTGGGACAGCAGGAATGCCTCTTTGAAAGCACTCACACTGCTTATTCATAGTATCTCAAACGAAACCCAAGGCATATGGTAAAATTATGCCATTTCACAAAACAGCACTTACAACAGTGAACAATCCCTTTGAATCAAAACTACTCTTGACACTTCAACAAAGAAAAAAACCACCCTGATGACAGAATTTACACACAACATCGATCATTTAAATAAAAATAAGTCTTAAGAACTAGAATTGCAGAGGTCATCAACAGTTTAATGAAGTGGGTTATATCCATTACAAAAAGATCTACTTTAGTTGTTCTTTTTCCACTAAAGCACACACCCACTCTAGAGGGTCAGACTCCCAAAAGAATAATGAAACAATAGATGGACCATCTGCTGTTACACAAAGCAAACTGAAAACACAGGAATAGAATACATGGGAGCTGTACTAAAATCAGCACTACCTTTCCATTTGCTTTCACTCCAGATTCTTAACTAAGCTTTTAAAAACAAAAACAAACAAGGCAGGCCACCCCACAGGAAAGCTGTAGGAGCAAGGCATAGGCATATATAAAGGTAAAAAAGAACATGAAATATCCTTTGAGACATTTTTTTCCTTCTCTTGGCAACTCTAACCCATACACCAATTTTCCAGTGACAAACACCCTTCCTTCTGTTAATACTGCAAATAGCTGGCATTCATGGAACTGGTGTTCCACAAGGGTACAGAAGGATATGAAAGGTATCTTAAATTGCATATCCATGAATATCCACAACTTAAACATCTTCACAGCTGTCAGCTGATTTTACTCTAAGGCTTATTTGTCATTGCTCCCACCCAGCTTATTTATGCACATCAAGCACAAGGCAAACAGAACTCCTTAACAGGCTTAAAACAAGTGTGAACAAATAACTGCCCAAGGAAAAGACTGACTTGGAAAGACTCTCTGCATAGTACAATATCACCTGAAAACAAAGTGCAAATAAATAAAGGGACAGTACATGTACAAGTCTCTTTTTCCCAACAAGTGCCTCGAACCAGCGTAACACATAGGACCCTTCTGCTCCACTACGTTAGAAGAACTTAGCCACTAGGCACTTTTACCATGTTAAAACAGACTAAGAGATGGGTCTTCCTCTTTTTTGTTGCTTTGTTTTCTCTGAGTAAACATCAGCTAGTTTATTTCGCCAGTATTTCCCTAGCTATTACCCTTTCCAGTAAGCTGCGTGCACTGGGCCTATAGGTTTTGAGAAAGTATGTCCAAAGTCCTTCAGTTATCCACTCCAATAACAAACTGCATTCTCAGAAATCATTTAATAAACGACTGATTTTAAAAAAAAGTATCCAAAAAAAAGTCTGCCCTCCAAGTCCATTTAAAGATATATTGTAGGATTCTAAAACACTATGTTTATCTTTTAGGTTGTCCATGACAGTTTAGCATTAATAACACTAAATTCATGCAGCGCAAACAAATGAAAACTCTGAAAAAACCTTCTGTGCTTTCAGAAAAGTATTTTGTATTCATATTCCACTTAAGCCACTAAAAACTGCTATGTGGTATTCAAAAACATCTCTTCCTGGCATTGGGATTCATTAAAGATTATTTCAAAGTGACTGCTGGGATCCATGATCCCCACAGAACAGCCTCCCTCCCCCATTCTTTTCTTCTTCCCAATGGAAGTGGAAAAATGAGAGAAAATAAGCAAGTCTTTCTCAGTGCCACTTAATACAACTTCATAAGGCAAGATTCCTTTCAGACAATCACTACAAGCCTGTCAGTCATACAGGGATGTAGTTAATGACCCCACATAAGCACAGACTGGAGGACAACTGGGTACTGCCTGGGTCACCCCTGATCCATCCTGCTGAACACCCCCCAGACTTCTTACATTACTGTGCTCTGTAAGTGATTAGAGCCCCATTCCTCATAGGGCATTAATTATAGGGATTAACAGTAAAAGGAAACACATGAACAGGATGCCACATCCTTTTTTTTTTTTTTTTTTGCTTTGAATCTTTGTGTATTTGCTACAGCTATGAATTAAGGAGTAAAAAGGATGTGCAGAGATCTGAACAAAATAGTACAATACAGTCTTCCAGTCCACCATATTAAAGGAGCCCATTAAAAAAAAATACTGGAGGAGAGGATTTCAGCCTGCTGACATATGACCTTTTAAGCAAGACAAAAAAAATCTGGCTATATATGCCACATTTTCTGTATTTTCCCAATTTCAGCACAGAATACGTATCATTAAGCTGTAAAACCACTGGAGCATTAGCCACTGGGAATGAGCTGTCAGTAAGATGCAGTTATGAAGGGGATTAAAAATTCTTATGAAGTTAGAACAGACACAAGCCTTTATCAGCACTCCTATCACCCACCATTACTCTGCTGCTACAGCCAAAAAGCATGTAACTGCAAATACCACTCTTAATTCTAGAAAAAACTGCAAGTGCTGTACCGTAAATTAAATGGCAAAATACTTAAGACACAAGTGACCTACTATGACTCAGGCAACCAGCAAAAAATAACCTAACTAGAAATAAAGCATAGGTGTTCAAACTCAACAAAAAATACAGACACAGCCTATTCATCATGACCAACTCAGTGTTATTGAGATGACCTAGCAACTGAATATATGCTTTTCCTATTATAGTGTTTCAGAGCTGAAAGCTAGAATATTTCACTACAAAAAGATGCGTTTTTTCTAGTATTTTAAAACCAAATACTTAGAAATGAAGAGACAAAAACAAGCTAACTTAACATAACATAGACATCTCCTTTATTGCTGGCACATTAGGCAAGCAGATGTTCTAAACAGAGACTGTCATCATTTTTAATGACAAACAACAGTCGGAACACAGGTTCTCCACTTCAGGATTTTCACAACAGGCTGTATATCTGAACAAACAGAAATATTTTCAGGCTCTATTTGTTGCATTATATCTTCCTTTAACATGTATGACATTTATAGAGTATTAAATACAACTTACACAGCTCTACCCTAAGTGTACTGATGGAAGGCTTACATACCACATTTGCTGAAACTTTTGACTTCAAAGAAATTATTTTTCTTGTCAAAACTAAGCATTCTCTAAAAACAAGAACAGTGCTCAGGGATTTTAATACTAAACCTTAAAGTAATCTGGTAACACAATAATTTAATTTTTTACAAGTTACACAATGACTAATTCTCTGTAGCCCCATAAAGTGTTCAAAATGTTGACATGGAAACATCTGAAGGTGTTTCTCTTCATCTTTTCACACTCTCCCACTAGAGAGCAGCTAGAATTAAAGGCCTGCTCTAGGACATACACCTGTAAGGTCTCACCAATTAATGACTGCTTCTAAAAAAAAATTAAGACATTGTTCCAACAAATGTTCTTGGACACAAGATGTTTTATTACTGATCCTGCATTTCATACTTCCCATGACAGACATTCATGACTCAGAATCAACTCTGAGATGAGTTCACAAAATATTCTGTTGGCTAAGGACCATTTTCCATTGGAACAATTTGAAAACAGATGCTAATACATTTGTCTGGCTTACGTTAATGCCCTTTAACTTGTAACGGGAGGCAAATTTTTTCTCATGCAGTAATTTCTTAAACAATATCATGTTGCCCAAAATGTCCTATTTTAAGAGTGATAACTAACAAATTAACTTACCACCTCTTAAAAAGTAACAGGATTTCTGACCTAGAGCCAGTGAAGGTGTTTGGGGTTTTTTCAGGACAAATAAAGAGGTTAGTAAGAGCCTTCAGAACATTACTGAGGTGTAGCACACGCACAGAGTAAAGAAACAATTAAGCTGATTAAAATGTTTCTTTATTCTTACTGTAATCAAGACTAGAAGTTGTCACAGACTAATCCCCTGCACAAGCTAGGGAGCGATCACAGATTTTCTAAGTATGTAAGTTTCACTAAGTATGTTGGTTTCACTTTTTTGAATGTGTGTGCTGGTTCCAACCAGGGCAGGGTTAATTTTTTGCAGCAGCTGGGACAGGGGCATGGCCAGGGCCCCGAAGTTATTCCATACCAACTCAGGTCATTGCCTTTTGGTCAGAATGGTGGGAATGCTGGTCCTGAGCCAGAGGAAACATGGATGCGGTCGGGTCGAACTCCGCACTCTTCCTTTTGTACACTTTTGTTATTAATATTGTCACTGCTACTGTTCGTTTTCTTATCTCATTGCTGCTTCCAGTAAATTGTTCCTATCTTTGCCTTTTGTGCCTCCAATTCTCCCCAACCTACTGCAGCACGGAGGGAGAGGGGAAAAGGAGGGGAGCGAGTGACAGTGTGTGGTTTGGGGTTTGTGGGAGCACTAAACTGGGGAGTAGCTTTCCTAAACCAAGAAGATAAGTTAGTCAACAGATACCTGAAAAAAAAGATGAACACTGGGCCCCAAACATAATTAATCAGCACTTGCAAGACACTCTTGTTTTACTCACTTATAAACAAGCCCATGGATCCTTTTCTTTCTGCCATCAGTATCCCATGTCTAATTCAATCCCGCAATATGTCAAGCACTTTCGCAAGAGTCTTGGTATTCTTCACTCTTGGTCATATCACCATAAACAGACACAGTGCAATACTTTGGATTGGAGCTCAAGAGATGGAGATAGAAGCTAATCAGGAGCTGGTAAGACTTCCCAGCTTACTATTCAGTATTCCTCCCCACCAGGAGACATTTGCATTGTGCAAGGTAGATGCAAAACTGGGGTTAATATTTAAAATGAGATATGGTTGTGGATTTTATTTCTATAGACACATCTGTTCAGTATCACAGACAAAACAAAGTAAGGCTCATACTATTACTAGTGACAACTTCGAGTAAGAATCGTGGAATAAATAAGGTGATCTTCACACGTTTTTGCTACGGAAGATAGGAATCATTTCCCTTTTTATTGTTGCTTCAAATTTCAAAGTCATATCATTTCACTGTTTTATCTTATTAAAAAATGTGTTTTGTGAACTCTCCCACAATGGTATCAAGTAGAAGAAAAAAATTAAATTTAATAATTTTTCCCCAAAATTTTTCTTCCATTGTAGAGTCACAGCTTGCCAAAAATCAGCTAGTAACGGTGAAAGACTAGCTCATCAGGTGGGCTGTCCAGGTCCCCAGCTGAGGCCTGATAGATACACTAGGCTAAAATTACATCTCCACTGTTTGACCATTCAAGAATTATAAATGAAAGTCCCCTTACAGAGAGATCACAACAAGCTTACCACACAGAAATTAAATTTAGCTCAGTCCATATGCTACTATGTACTACAATCTTTCATCATATACCCCAGAAATGTGTTTCTTAGGCATCTGCTACTTTCCCCTTTAGTTCATTGTCTTACATCATAGTAGGAAGAAACACAGTTAAATCTATCCCTACATCAGACACCAGAAGAAGTAATAATTACTATGACCAAATACTACTGAAATGAACAAGCAATTGCTTCTTCACCAATTGTCTGATCTGCCAAGATATTTGTAAGAATAAAGTCAATATACTATTCAATATGTATTTCACTTCACACAATGTTAAAAATTAGGTAATGAAACAGATTATGGGGAAAATCTTCCATTATGAGACAGAACAGCTCTTTAATTCCGACATGAGATCTGAGCAAATGATGGTGAAAGTACTCAATGTTTTATCATATGCTAGAGACAAATATAAAAACATTTCAATAATGAATACCTTGGTTGCACTCAAACCAGAAAGATTAAAAATGTTTTTAGTCATCTACATTATGAACAAGACACTGATGACAGTCACCTGGTTGCTTGCTCAGGAAGTTTTATCCCACATACAATTCACTTACTGACTTTTTCCATTTGTACTATGTGTTAAGTTGTGCTTCTTTTAAGAGTTTACTCTCGATCCTTTCCGTGTATTACTCACCCTGCTTATTCGTGTTTTTTTAATAGTTATATTCATTGCATAGTCTTTCATGTAAAAACCACATTTTCTTTCAAATCAAGCAAATTATATTACTCAATTAGCTCTCAAGAGAACACGCTTTTAAATCATTTGGAATTGCTCAATATAAAAAAATGAAACATACCAATATATTCACCTTGCAAGCAGCAAAACTGCTCTGTGCAGACAACAGCAAACCGACATTTTTAACCACAAATCCTTGTTCCTCCAATATAAATTAACAATATTAAAGCCTTGGCTTATTCTAGAGCATGCACAGTATTATTTCAGAATCTGTAGTGAGAATGTTAGCTTGCAAATGTGCAGCCACTGATAAAAAGACTTGCTAAATAATTATGTTAACTCTTATTTTTAGTAGGATTCAAGTAAATTAACTTTATTAATATCAAAGCAAAGGACAGAATAGGAAGAAAAAAAATTTAGGTCAAATGATCACGACGTGTTTTTAAAGCTCCATGACATTATCAAAGTACTCCTTAGCATCCCGGATTTTAATGAATGGAATAGGGTAGTTCCATCCATCAGCTTTTCCATCAATATCCCACTCAGTCACTTTTATTTTGAACTAAAACTTCAGCTGTGATAATCAAAACATATACTGCCACTTTTTCAGATGAAGTTTATTTTTTACTCTTCACAAGTTAGTGAAACTGTCTTTACTATTGGTTTGATACATAGCCAGCATGTCTTCTAGGCTGGTTTTTTGATCAAGCATTCATTGGAAAAAAGGATTACCACCACAGCACATTTGTTTTTATAAACTGGCTTTACTTTACTTTCAAAGAGCTTCTATTGACTAAACAGCAAGTGTAGCACTTGAAAGTGATTACTCCCAAGTTTTTTTTCATTTCTTTATAGAATAAAAGCAGACATTTATTCTTTCATGTTTCTAATTTGTAATGGAAAACAATGCCACAGAAGATTAGGAAAAGGAAACCATTTATTTTTACAGCCTGAAAATAAAATTAGATGTGCTTATAAGTTTAGGCATACATTTCATAAAAACGGATCCTTTATTCTATAAACTTTCTCTGTGTTCCTGTTTGCATGGCCAGCAGCTTCCATCATACAGGCTAGTGTTGAAGGCATCCTAAAACAAATACCTTATCACTGAATATAGAATACGTCTGACATAGAGAAGCAGAGACCAAATTTTCTAAAAATTAAATGTGCATAGAAAAGTGAACGATGAAAGATGCATTCAGGTCCATTTCAGGAGCCTTCCTTTCTACATGCTAAATACAGGAGTCAGTGCTGCCTGCTCTTCAAAAAGTTCCCAAAGTTGCTAACTTGGGCTTTATCACACCTAAGAACACAGCTTTATTTATAGTTGGTGACCATGGCCTGCCCCCACAAGCACAGCTGTTCCCTATACAGACCCTGTAGGCAAGTATGGGGAAGGGATGTGAGACAGAACTGTTGCAGACCAGAAATGGGTACTGGTATCCTCACTGCAACAGAGTATTTCCAGACATCTCTAATCAAAAGTACTGCATGTTCAGAAAACCACCTATTTCACCCAGTTCATTCTGCCATCCTATATTATGCTCTAAAGATGCACTGAAATCATATAGAAAACTGTGTCAGTTTAGACATTGCAACAGTCACGTTGTATAATCCTAGCAGTAGAACTATCATTAGGTTTATCATAAAGGAAGCTAATATATGGGAAGCCTGCAGGACTGATTCCCCTAACTGTGCTTTTTGAGAGCTTTCATACCTGCCCAAACTGGGTATAAATGGTATGGCACCTTAACATTTGGCAACAGCATCACGCACACTTTAACAGGCATAAATAATTATACAAAAGACAACAAGGAAAATATCAGACTGTGTATATATCCCCTTATAAACAGCTGAACTCTACTCAGACATCACTGTCACCACCACATTACTTGTAAGATGATGCTTGAAAGAGACCTTGCACTAACATAAAAAATGCTGTTTGATTTTATAAGAGTAAAAAGTAAAAGATAAAGTGCACATCTCTCTCCTCTACACAACAAGATATGAATCAAGGATCTAAATCAATTATAAGAATTTACAAGCCATTATTTTTTCATTAGCATCTTTTGTGGTTTTAAAATCCTTGTCTTCCTCTGCAATCTGAATAAATAGTTGCCTCTAAGTAACTCTGGTACTAATCCTTCCTTTGTTCTCATTTGACAATACCCACCCCCAAGCAAAGGAGATGATAAAAAAAAAGATCTAAAATTTAAATACTTCCTTACAACAACTGCAGTCACACAGCCTGTTTGCATTTATGCTGAGAACAAGCTGTCATAATACTGCTCTACCATTTGTAACCTCCACGCGTTCTCACCTGCCCTCTGCAACAAGAGTCTCTTTGTCTGAGAAGTGTGTTTGTGCAACATTCCTTTTTTAATTTAAACTATAACCAAAAATAGCAAACGGCTTGTGCTCCACCAGATCTGCACTGAAGCTCAACTACTCATGTGGGTCAGATATACCAGAGGGTTTATTAAAGCTGTTTTGTTCACATCTGGTTTTACGTCACATCTAAGGAACAGGAGGGGAGAAGAGGGTGAAAATTCTCACCATAACATAAAAGCTTAAAAAAAAAATTTCATTGCATTTCCTCCTCCCATGTAACCCCATCTAATCGGTCATGCACTCACTTTTCCTCAGAAGACGCCTCTTTATTACAGGCTATTTATTGTAGCCAAGTTCCATTCCCAATTACCTTACTGTATCTTACACATTGGAAGAGAAAGTGCCCTCCTTTTTCTAGGGACAGCACAGGAGCAATGAGTCAACACTCCAGAAGACTTTCAAGCAGAGTAAGGCAACTTCTTTCACTAAAAATTTAGTGAAGGAATCATCTAAAAATAGAGGTAAATAAATACAAGAGGGGAAAAAACATATACTAGATTCCTTTCTCTCAGGTTCAGCAAGATTAGAGTAAAACAGTCAATATATTGGATCTCTAAAATGTGTTGAGACAGTGTAAGTTTAGGGGTTTACATATCAAGTTAAGCAACAGACTGATGGTATGTATAGCTTAGCTCGGAATTTACGGGAGACCAGAAACTACATAACATGCCTGTAAAATGGAACAAATCACAGGATACCAAGTTATCTCTGTGATGTCAACCAAAAGCCAAAACTGGCTCTATGGAAAGGGCTATTAACATCCCTCTTCTGAATCTGTACATTCTATTTGTCAAACAAAAAAAGTCAGCCAAAACAATCTTAACTTCTCCAAACAAAATCATCCTGAATTAAAACTTTACTCTTCCTGATCCTTCCCACAATCAACAAAACCTCCTCTGCCTAGAGACACAAACAAGTTGTGAGGTGAGCTAACTTATAAACTTCCTAATTCCTATAAATAAAACAGCAAGGTTGTGATACAGAGGAAGTAATTCAAGGGAGCAGGGTAAGTTACCTCACACTTACCACAGGACAGAAGTACACAAAGGGCTGCTGCATTACAGCTGGCACACCTGACACCCATCCTGATACTATTTTACCCTCTCATTAAGTCTGTACACTCAGGATAAGGAGGAATGGGTGAGAAAATTCTGCAACAGAAGGAATGTTGTGTACTTTAACGTGCCAGTTCAAGGACTTGATCCAAGAACCATGACTGAACAGTAACAAAGGAGAACTTGATCTATCATTTGAATTACAGGTACAAGACCTCCTTAGAAGACTTCAGAGAATACAAGAATTCTGTGCCAACATTTAAACAAGCTGTACAATATAGAAACACATCATTTGAATCAAGACACCAAATAACCAGATGCACAAGAGAATTTAGTAAGACTTTCTAGACAGAAACAGAAGTGGGTTTGTGATCACCTTGAAGGACTTCTTTGACATTTCCTTCATGCACACCTTTCTACACTGACCACAAAACCACAAGTCTCCTCTTGATAGCTTCATCCATACCATCCACTACTCAGGAAATATCCACCTTTCATCTTCCACTTCTGGAATACCCCTTTAAAACAAACAGCCAACTAACTTTGGCTGAACCAAAGAGCATTTTAAGAGATTATTAAATGTAAGTATACACCCTGATTTTATACTTTTCTGCCTCTCCTCATATAAAGGGCCTATAGCAGAAGGCAAGCAATATTAAGTCAGAGAGTAAGTTCCATTTCAAGACATATTTTTCTAAGGATACGATTTACAGGAAATCACAGGAAACCTCCCACTTGTCTCCATTAGTAAAAACTGAAGACTATGTCCAGCACCTTGAATGAATCCAAATGTAATCTCCCCACTGCCATTTTATCCTTCCTATAGTCTTATTATTATAACTTATGTTCTTGATTTCTACACCTGGCTAACACATTTGTCTCAAAAACTGCCATTCTACAAAGTTTTTATTTTTTCTGAATGCGTAATTCTGGAATGCAGCAAGAGGGAAGGAAGTTTGGACTTCACAGAAACTATGCTTTCCAGCTTTAGTTTACTTCCCAACAAACAAAGGGCACAAAGAAAAGGAATGAAAAAAAGAAAAGACAACCCCAAAACCCTCAAAGACACAGAACACCTTTTAAGAGTAGACGAGCCTGAATCAGTAATTCTAATAAGCTTGTGCTAATAACCTTTTAAAAAGTAAAATTTGTGACAAGAAGACCTCAAAATTACTTCATTCATAGAAAAACTTTATCAGCCTGTATCTAGTACAGTTTACAGAACTTACTGTACATTATCTCTTACTTCTTTAAGCAAGAAGACTGAAAGAACCTAATTTTGTAGAAGACACCATACCCAGAAAATAGATGCAGTTAAGGACAAGAAACGAACTTGCAAACCCTATATTCCCTTCTTAGCAAGACTCATCCAATAGAGCACAGAATGACAGCACCAACTACTCTTAAATGGCTATCATATGCATTTGATATAGAAACAAGATGCTGTGCCAGTCAGATGATGTACAAACGGCTAAAACAAAAGCTTACACTGCATTAGTGCTGCTTCTCTAACTGGTTTCATTCACAGGATCTTTGAAAACCAAAATTCATTCACAGGATCTTTGAAAACTAAAATTTATGATAAATTATTCACAATAGACTAATTTTAGTGTCATCACACAAATGAAGTCACATGTATATTGGCACCGGTTCCTAAATGTACCATCACCGTAGAAGTGAAGATTAGTCAATAATGCTAACAGGCTAAAATTATACCAATCAAATTCACGAAGAATGAAGCATTTCTCTTTTCCATGACGCTCTTTTATCCAGAAACCAATACAGAATAAGACTGAAAAACCACAGAAACTGTTCAGACACTAACATCTGCCTTGCCTTTTTTTAAAACTGACTATTTCCCAATATTTCTACTACAAACTGACTACCTCAATTCGACAGTCATTTTAGAAGCATCTTCAAAAATACAATCTTTAAATGATCACTCCTACAATTACGTTATAATACTAACAAATAAGGTTAATGCAGGCATATTGGGAAGCAAAGAAGCTAAACACATCAACAACTTCTTTTGTTAAGCTACCAAGAATTAGCATGATCAAGTATGTTGAAACACTGCTTTGCAGTGCTCGAACACTTAGTCATATGGCTCAGCAAACAAGTGTACCTTCATTCAACTTAAAACTAGGACAGAGATGCAGATTAAGCATCATCAATAGATGAGAGAGGATGCACTGAAATCATAAACATATAAACTTTTACTTGGAATGACATGGGTCATGAGCTAATGAACTAATGCTTGCAATTCTTTTGTTCAAGCAGTCTGACATACAGTCAGAATGCAATTTGTATAGGAAACACAACTAACAATTTCAACACAAGAAAAACATCTCTATTAAGACTCCTTTCCTCAAGCTCTGAACTCCATCAGTTAGGCAAAATAAGATAGTTGTCACCTTCTGAAACACTAATTTTAAAAGCCTGAAATAGTTATTGTGATTCAGTGCACTTCATTAGTATGATTTGTTTTAAAATCCCTCCTCTCCGAGCATCTCACAAGAATGGCCCAAACAAACAGACAGCAAATATGCTAACTACACCTTCTTCAAAAACTCTGTGCTTCACAGAAGACATCCTTCTATCACCACTGTTACCCTAATGCAGGAAACGGGTAACTGGCAAGAAGCAACTCTAGCAACTAGATATAGTTACTAAGATAGTGCCTGAATAACTATACAGAGCTTATAGCAAGTATTTTGAAAAAGTGACTCTGAAACTGGCTTTAATTTTTGCTAACTTTAAGCAAACCTGTAATTAGATTACGGTTTCATACAACACAGGTAAGTCAAAATAAAACCTGCTTATATAATTCAATCACTTCTGTCAAATTTCCCTAACCATAACAAGTTCATATTTCCTTTGCAACACAATGACTTCTGTACATACACCAAATGGGATGCTTAAAATAGGCAGCCATAGGCTCAGTGCTGAATAAGTCTTTCAGGGGCTCTGGTAAGAATGCATCTACAGTGAAAACACTGTTTTACACACTTGCAAATTCAAACACAAAAAACATTCATTCATCAAAATCTTTACTCATCACTACAACAGGTTAAACAGTGTATTTTGCTACTCTTGGAGCGTTTTTGCTTAAGTACATTCATAACGGGACAGTCTTTATGTTCTTTAAGAAAAAATTCCTCATATGTCAAACAAACTTCAGACACCCTACCAAGCCCAAAAGACTACCACAGTAGACTGAATAGCTATAATCATTGCCAAAGATCTGGAAGGAACATATGTATAATTCAAACATAACAGCAGTGACATTTACAAGAATGTAGACATTTCACTGCTTCTACTGACAATTCCACCAGCTGTAGAACTATACTGCAACCATGCCTGCCTCAGAGCTCAGGTGCAGACAGACAGAAGAGCAGGAATTCAATACTTGATCTCTCATTCCCCACTATCTCCTTTAAAAGGAGGAGACTTCAGAAAGAGCATAATCTCTCTTTCATTTGAATACATTCAAAGTTATACCACACAAGGCAAAGACTAATGGCCACAACAATGTTGTATTCCCCTCTTCTCGAAACAAGACTGCAGATCTTGCACAGAATTTCTTGAAGTATTATTTTTTAAAATATTACGTAATCAAATCAAATATTTAAAAACCTCTTCAGTTACCACCAAGAGTGCAGATAAAGTGGACGCTAATTCCTTTTATTAAAAACTGAACCATTGCAAATCAAGAATCCATTAGGCTTCTGAAAAGGTTTCTCAGAATGAAACTAACATTATCATTACTTTACCACAACATCACGTAATACCTGAAAAACGTGAATATTGTTTTGCTTCATTCAACTTGTGAAAACCCTAAGTCAATATTCATCATGGCTCCAAAAGTTTAAGAAATCAGGGTAGGGAGGGAGGTCAAGCTCAATCCAAGTTAACAGTCACTCTCTCTACCACAGGAAAAACTACATACTGTAAGCCCTGTGAATAAGTAATTACAATGAAATGAATGTTTTATGAAGGAAATGCACTTGGTTTTAAAGGTCACAAAGTGACAGATAAGAGCATACAGTGAAACAAATCCAGCAAATTACTGACTGACCTGTAGGGTCAATGAATTCAAGCAATAAATATTTCTGCTTTTTGAATAATTAAAAATGTCAAAACAATGGTTGCAGACAACAGCATTAAGAATGCAGACAGACCAGACAATCCACTTTATATTTAAGTATTTCACTTACCTGTCCTGTGACTGCTCCTCATACATTCTTTCCTTCCCTTCTTTAAAGAGTCTTATGGCCCGTTTTGATTTTTTCATAAGACTGTCAATGTAGATTTTAAAATACTCATTTTCACTGAGTTGTGCGAGTTTCTGGTTGTCATCGTATTTGCTCAGTATAAGTCGCAAATGTTGGTAAGTGTCAGGTAGAATGTCAAGTATATAAGGTGGGCTGTTTTTGAGTTGAAGCTTTGGGTTTTGGCACAATCTTACCTATAAACAAAAACAAGAGAATGTAAAAGACAAATAATATATTGAGACAAAAACCAATCTGTTATCTTCAAAGTTATTTGATATAACATACCTCCAGTCCAAAAGAATTAAATCCTACTTCATTTATATTCCAGCATAGGCTCTAATGTCAAAAGAGGCAAAATTTGACTTAATCTTGTCACATCAATAAAAAGTAAACAAGCTTACCTATATATTTCGTGGGTTTGCCCTTAAAGTATGTCTTTTCCTGTCTAATATATGCTAAGGAGCATATCAAAACACAGCATGCAACAAATGCCAAGAGCAGTACTTTCATACAGATCTGTTTGCTGCAGGTTAACTTACCTACAGATGTTTAAGTATCTACTAAGAACTGACATAAATTACTTTGTCATCTGCTGGCTCCCTTTATCTAACAACCTCTTAGACCCTAGGAAAAATTAATTTTGAATGCTCTGCACATAAGAAAATGGTCTGAACTGTGACAGTGGTTCCGAAGTTATTAGCTGCAACAGAGAAACTTTAAGTCACTCAAAAACAGATATTGTAAACCAGGAAACAAAATATTATAAATTCATTGTTTTCCAGCTCCTGGCTGGAATAGAAGTTCAGTACTTTGTTTTTGACTGGATGAGGAGGTACCCACCAAAGCTTCTTTCTCATTCCCCTATGCATAACAAAGGACTCATAGGTCAAGATAAGGACAGGGAGCGATAATCCACCAAATACTGTCACAGGTAAAACAGCCTCTACTTGGGGAACTTAATTTATGCAATTACCAATCAAATCGGAGTAAGGTAACAAGAAAATAAAACCAAACCTTAAAAACACATTCCACCCACCACTCCCTCCTTCCTGGGCCTAATTTTATTCTCCAGTCTACCTCCTCCCCCCCAGTAGCACAGGGGGATGGTGAATGGGGGCTGTGGTCAGTTCATCACACCTTGTCTCTGCCACTCCTTCTCAGCAGGAGGACTCCTCATACTCTTCCCTTGCTCCTACAGGAGACAGTCGTCCTTGAACGTCGCCAACATGAGTCTTTCCCACGGACCACAGTTCCTCATGAACTCCTTTAGAACATGTCCCTTCCACAGGGTGCAGTCTCTCAGGAACACACAGCTCCAGCATGGGTCCTCTGCAGGTTCATAAGTCCTGCCAGGAAACCTGCTCCAGTGTGGGCTCCTCTCTCCATGGGGCCACAGGTCCTGCCAGGAGCCTGTTTTAGCACAGGTTCCTCACGGCGTCACAACCTCCTTCAAGCATCAACCTGCCCCAGCATGGGGTCCTCCATGGCTTACAGTGAATGTTGGCTCCACTGTGGACCTGCAGGGCAACCTCTGCTCCAGCACCTGGAACACCTCTCCCTCCTTCACTGAGCTGCACAGTTATTTCTCTCACATATTTGCACTCCCATCTTCCCTGGTGGCAATTTGCTCCTGCACAGTAGCTTTTCTCCCCTCTTCTTTAAGACATTACCCCAGAGGCACCACTGCTGCCGATGGGATCGGCCTCGGTCAGCAGCAGGCCCATCTTGGAGCCGGCTGACGCCACTGGCTCTATCGGACATGGGAGAAACCTCTGGCAGTGCCTCAGAGAAACTAACTCTGTAGCCCCTTCACGACTAAAACTTTGCCACTTAAACCAAATAGAAGAAAACATCTCAATGGACTTGGAAACACTGTGATCCCAAAAGGCACAAATATTAATCGAATGTATATTACTCAAAGAATAAGTTCAGACTAATCAAATACCTTTATTTGAATCTAGTTTCCACTGGAAATGTTTCTGGAAAAGTACTCTCTGTTTCCTACACATCCTTAACATAACAAGATCAGAAATGTCTCCTGGCTATCTAAATTTTCTGACAGTTCGTTCTGTAATGTTCTGTTCTAGAAAGAAAAGAGACTAGAACAGGTAGTTTTTGACTCCTGCTGCACTGAGCTATTCAGGCTCAGCTGAAACATTGCATAGGGATGCATTCTAGATGCGTGTGCAGCTGTACATATGCAAATACTTACAAAAAAATTAAGACCATGTGGTACAAAAGTTTTATAGGCACCATTTGGAGATTGCCACATTATATATTAGTGACTTTGACATTCTTTTGAGGTAACTAATGAGGTTATAAAAACATCTTAATACTGCTGAAAGTAGATTCCTATTCCTACTAATCTATCAACTTGAAAAAAGTGCAGTCTTGAGCATTTCTGGGTGAGAGGGGAACAAGCCTGTATCCTATAATGCTCACCTCTCTAAACTCAAAGCTTTATCACTATTGCTGACCTCTCCTGCAATTTCTACATCTACCATTACGAAATTCACTGCCTTAAGACTACTGCCACTAACACACCTTCATGCACCCCAAACAGCAAAGCAAACACGCAACAGTTTCTCACCCTCTGAAACGTACACAGCACAAGAACACAACCAGGCAATTAGACTGAGGTAATGGGGGGCCATAGTACGAAAAGTGGAGATAGAGTGGACAAATGTCAAGCACTAGGAAGTTTTTAAGAAGACTAGCACCATTCGAAACAGTATTTAAAACATGACACTTCCAATAGCTCTCCTCATTTCACTGATCGTTATTTTAGTAATTTCTATTATTCTTTCAACTTTTAGACCAAGTAATATATCAGGAAGCCTTCCGATGTGTTGTAGAACAGTCCTCATTCCACAGAAATTTACATCTCAGTAGGAAAAAAAAAAGGAAGCAGGCAAATATGAATACACGAGCTGTCCATCATGCTGAAGACTGGTTCACAGACTGAACACTAGCAGTTTGGTATTTCTAGAAATAAACAGCAAAGTTTCACAACAAGCTCTCAATTTAATGGCTTATAAAGGAACTCTTGTAAGTTCAGAACAAGCTGGAAGCAAAGAAAAAAAATGTAAAGCATAAAGATATTTGATCATCTCTTGACTGGTAAGGAAGTCTGGAAACTGCAGTCCAGAACTGCAAGAGACTTTGAAACAGAAAATAATTGTTTATATTTTATGTGATAAAGATAAGGTCATCAGAATAAAAAAAAAGGGACAACAGGGCCCCAGCTGTGGGTTAGGAGATGTCTAGAGCAGGATTCTCAAAGAATAAAGGTTGGATACGACAGCGTACTTTCAAGCTCAGGAAAGCACTGAAGTTAAGCTGACAGATAGAATTCTCTAGGAGATTTCAGAAACACGGGCAAAGAATTTTACATGTGTAGATAGACCTGAAAATCATCCATGCAGAGACATACATGAATTTCTTTTAGTAGAAGAGTTAGAAGAACTGGAATCCCAAATACAGAAGTGAAAATCTTTATGAAAAACAGATTTTTTTTTTCCCTCTGAACTTTGAGTTCACTGTGATTTCTTGATTTAGTGAAAACTTGAAACCAGACTGACATTCTTCACAAGATGAACTACAGGTGACACAAATCTGTCACTGATAAGGCCTTACAACTATCTGATGTAACAAGCACAAGGGAAAAAAAAAACACCTGAAGATCAAAATGTTTATTCAGAGAAAAAAGTCAGCAATGAGAGCAGATCACAAGCAGAGGCAGCTGCAATCATTATCCTAACTTAAATCTCACGAACAAAGAATTATCTTTCTGAAGTCTATCTTTTCAATCAGATGTGCCAACAAGCAAAATATAAGTGATTTCATATATATTAGAAATACCATTAAAATATCATTTATATTAGAAATACCATTCTTGCTATTAAAACAACAAGAAAAAGCTATTTGCCTATGCTGGTTGCTGTATTTTCAACAGTCAGTCCATTCAACTACACAAAAAGAATATCCAGTTATAGGGAAGAACTAGTTTCTCTTTCAGAAGTTCTAGAAAGTTTTCTTCAGTCTCACGTTATTACATACAAGATGGTTTACAAGGCTTCACTTTCTGCTGAATTTGGAGAGATAAATACAGCACATTACCAGAACTTTCCATTTTAGAACAATCTTTTAACAAAGCCACACGAAATTCTTCAACACCTTCATTAGTTTTACGCACTATAATTGTAAAAAATACTAATATTAAGTTCAAGTCAGTGATCCACTGAAGTTGTATAGGATTTTCTTCACTTTACAGAGTACACAAGGCTTCAAAGGAAGTCTGTAAAGAGGTGGTTGGTAAACCATATGGTTTCCAGTCAGGATGTCCTGACACATACCACAGCAGTTCACAATTAAAAGTAAGCAATAAGAAATGACACCTGCTGACGCAAAAGGTTTGCCAAGACCTTTCTTCAAAATAAAACAGAACTCAAAACAAACAAACAAAAAAAACCCCAACACCCCTAAAATAAAGACCTCTATATTGCACTTTACAAGGCAACTCTCACCAATGTATTAGGAGCGGACATGAATCATATCGCTGTGTGATTTTTGTACTGTTATGACTGGAAGTAAGCATGTATATATTTAGCAAGTACTCAGTGCAAAAAATGAAAAGCAGTAAGCAAGTTAGTAAAAAATATCTCTCTTATTGAGGCAAACAGACAAAATTAAGCTCCTTTCACTAGCTCACACTCAGGGAAAATCCAAGTACTTAAACCAGAATCACAGAAACAATAGGAGTGCAACTCTGAAAACTGAGGTGTTACCTTAATCTACCAGAAACTGATTTTGAAACAGTTAACTCTAGAACTTCCAGACAAGTTAACTCTAGTTCCTTTGCAGAAAAAACATTAACCCCCCTCTTCCCTCCTCTCCTCCCCCACCCATAACCAAAATAAATGCCACTACTCATAACGCTTTTGAAGGTATTTGACTTAAATTGTAAGGCATTATTTCATAGCCTCATCAGAGATAAGAGTAATGGAGGCCTATCACATAGACAATTAATTTCTTGCTAAAAACTATCTTCTATTCACTTTTTAAAGCAAAGTTGAAAGCCCTTGACTCATTTGACAAAAGGACCCTTGTTCAAGCAAAGTATAACAGCCTTAACACAATCTGTTTAAACACCTAATGCTAGTCAAAGACAATACAAGGAAAGTAACTCAGCTAAAACAGAGTAAGTATCTAATGAGTAGGACATCCGCTGAACGCTGTTTTCAGCTGCAGTGAATGGATGAGAACAATTGGAGCATCAGTGCTCACACACTTCCAAAACCACACTTCCAAATCGCCCAACTGAACAAACGTCTCCTGTCATGCTGTACAACATAGTCAAAGAATTAGAAAACGCTTTGACACACCACAAACAGCACAAAGGGAGCTCTGCAGCTAAGATACCGCAACAATTCTCCAGCAATCCACAACATCCAATGCAATCAACAATGAATTCTGAAAAACTTAATCAGGAGGGGCTAATAAGGAAAATGGTCCAAGTTTGAACATTAGGCTTCTTCGACACAGACTTCCTCCTGCCTGAAGTTACCTTAACTGCAATACATTTCATTTTGCACATAAAAAAAGCTCTCATGAGAATATAAGTAGAGGTGACCCAAACACCAATTTTTTTGCTGAGAATACAGTGAGTGCTTGTTCAACAGCTACCACACTGCAACTGAGCCATATGTTTCCATAGGGGAAGAACAAACAATAAGAATGCTGACGCCACAGACACACAAGGACAGTTGACTTTGGACGGTGATTTTACTCTCTTCCAATTAGAGAGAAGTTTCTGTTTCTCTGTTAAGTTTTGTATTCTTTCTCTATAAGCAGCATGTGCAGGACATAAGATTTCCTACCAATTTTGACCATAGAATCAATCACATGAAGTTTCGCACACACAGTTTCAGCTACCATGCTCTGTATACTCAGATGCTGACAGATGTTAATTTAAAGAAAACCACAACACTAAGCTGCAGAGGTAACACAGCTTTTACTCACTAAGTCAATAGTGTAAGCTTTGGAGATGCACTCTAGTTTGCTCTTAAATAATTACTAAACAGTAAATCAATGCCATCCCCATTTATACAATTAGAGTCAAGCAACTGGTGGGCCATGACATTGCACCCAAATAGTTTAGGCAATATTGTTAATCTTCATAGTACAAAATTTAATTATTTCCAGGCCCAATGCATAGGAGGAATGAAAAGTAATTGAAAGTATATGACATATACCTGTTTTAAAAATCCTGTTCAGAATGTGTCATGATTTTCTCAGTTTGAATCCCACAAGAGTGAAGTGTGAAAAAACAGTACTGACAACTCTAAATAGCCCAAGCAGTAAACTGACCTAACTACTCCGATGTTTACATAGTAGTAATGCTCCCCCAAAGTTGGTCTCGACATACCATTATTCTCTAATAGTAATACATGGCTAGGGTCTAGGTTTTAAAAAGCATTAAGTTTACAATCTCAGAAAAAAAAAATCTCATGTAATTTATACACAGTTTAAAGGAAGACCTGAGTTGTTTGTTAACAAAATTCACTTGTCATTTATTTACAGAATAGAAACTTTCTAAAATATACATCATGTTTTAAAAACAGTAGTTTGCTTCCTACAAGTCCAGAGACATGTGGTCAACTTTCTTATACAATGCTAGCATTGGAAAGCAAGACTAGCCTTCTAAACCATAAAAGAAATATTACCCTTTGCATCGCACAGGAATTAAACTAAGTTTTTTTGGTTCTTAATGGTAAAGCTGCTGCTTACCCATGAGAAAAGCAGTAGGGAAACTTGACATTGATGCTAACCATGGCTCTCCCTTTAAAAATGCAGTTAGTATTGCAAATTCACTTAAGACATACCAACAAACCACAAAAAGTACAGATCCCAGTGTATTAAGTACAAAAAAGGAAAGATATATAGACAGATAGCAATTTACATTCGCTGATTACCTACATGCAGATTTTTTTTATTATTCCCCGCAAGAATGTTGCTTTTACAAACAAGGCTCTAAGCAGGAGCACTATTCCAACATTCTCTGCTGCTAAAGAACTCTTTTTCAAAGTCCATAATTATCTTCAGACTGGTAACAAAAATTTAAAGAGAAAACACCCAAACAGAACTGCAATATTCTGTCTATTCCAACCTAAAGTATCGGACCATGGAAAAGTGATATTATCATGAAATCTGAACAACTTGAAAGCAGGACACATAACCAATTCTACACAAAGAAGTTTGCATGGTGTCTAGGTAGCCAGAATTTCTGCATACACCACAAAACCACCCTCATAGTACAGTTCTGATAGGGTAGGAATGTTTGTAGTGTTGGTTAATCCCTTATTGTTGCAAACAAGCAATTCATACAGAAAGCCTCATCTGCCAGAGGACAAAATTACAGAAAGAAATGAAGGAAAGGTGAAAGATGGCAATTATAAGAAAGAAAAAAATGCAAACCAGAAATTATTGAGCTCTGCCACTAGTTTTTAAGGCTGCTCTTTTTCCATTGTTTGGTCAAGATAATAGCTTTGCTTTGTCTCCATTCTTCATTTTCTTAACGTCTTGAGAATGGGAGAAATCTTCAGCTACCTTACTGCACCAATAAGATGGTTATCACAGCTACTATAGTTAAAGAATAAACAAGTATAATGACTGTTATTACAACAAGTAAAGTAGGCCTCCAAGCCACAGCCTCACTATGGGTAGCACCCCACTGACTTGGCAGAGCTACTGCCTTCGGTAGGTATTAATTTGATCAGTGACCCACCACAGAAATCAGTCACAGGACTCACTCCAGAAATGGGATTTAAAACAACAGTTGATTGAGCAGGTTTCTATTTCTGATTTTAATCCCTGGGTTTGATCTAGGTAGAGGAAAAAATGACCTTCCTGTGCCTACTGCCACACAAGGCTATGAGATTTAAATTTGTTTGCCAGCATATTAGATTTGCTCAAACACATCCTTTCACTACAAGTACCAAATGCTAAAAACTCAAGCAACAAGCTAGAGCATTCTCACATTATGACATCATCCTGTCTGGTATACTTTAATACAATTTGGAAATAAAATTTGATTAACTGAGAGCAGCTTAAAGAGGATACATTAAAGATCCAAATTGAGGACACTTATCCAGTAAAATGAAAAAGGAAGCACAGCACAATGTCCAGCCGTTCCAGCTACTTCTACCAAACAGGCCTTCCTGGCTGTTCTGATAGGCTGTGACAAATACAGTTATCCTGTATTCAATGAGTGAAAGCAATCCAGAAGTCTAAGCAGTGGGGTAAAGACTTTCTGGTAACTGTGATTATACAAACAAATCAGGGGTATAACCTTACTATATAGATCTGTAAAAGGCCTGACACAGGCAAATCAGAGCTACGTATTCCCCCCCCACGTGGTTTCAACAACAAACCAGATTCCTAGTTTCCAAACTGAAAACTTCCTCCTACTGAAGAAGAGTACCTACTTTCGAGTATTTATACTTGCAGTTCTTAGTACAAGAGACCTCACTGTTAACAGCATCCTGACCACTGACAGGCAAATGTCAACAAAGTCTTTGTGATAATAACCGTTTTTATCAAAGATGGGGTTTCAGTTTATAATCACTATCAGCAAATGCAGTAGAAATACAAATACTATTCTTGGAGCAACAAAAAAGAGCCTACAAGGACTTAAAAAATACTTTAACACTTGTAGAGGCATATTACATGAAATAGTCTCCACCCTGCCAGTACAAGTAATTATGAATGTTAAGAAATGTTGAACATCTTATTTTACAAGAGCAACAGGGAAAGCAAAGAGTTGCACTAAATCACAAAGAATCGCTGAGTTAAAAAGTGGTATTGCCATACAGACCCAAGGCCAACAGGTAGCAATCCTCACTGCTCAGCAGTTTCAAGAGGAAGCTTTTAAGTATCACCCCGTGTGCAAAGCACAGTGTCTGCATCTCCTGAACAGCCGTCTATGTTACAATCAAACTGCTCCTAGCAATGGTAAGGCACTCTCCTAGATAATCATGATACATGCTGTCATTTCATAGAATACTAAACAAAATGTAGGAGGCTGGTGAGGGGAAGCATAAGAGCTAAAAAGCTATAGTCTGTCCCCCCACTTCCTGAGAAATGAGTTTCAGTATAGTGTATTTCTAGTTTCAAAATTGAGTAGATGTACTCCTAAGTCATTAAAATGCAGAACACATACTTAAAAAGTTAGGCATGCCATACTAATCTGTTTACTAAACTGACAAGAGTGACATCCCCCAGTCCCCACGCAGATTCCTAAAAGCACAAACACATCTATGTTGCCATCACCAACATATCTCACAGGACAATTAGCTTAACTGTCGTTTAATACTTGAGAGGTCTTGTTTGCAGACTAACAGTGTGATCCAACATGAAACACAGAGAATATGTGATTGCAAGTCTAAGTTAAGCAGCTTTTGGTTAGGACAGCTCTTCAACTTTGAGTCATTTTAAAGGATCTGAAAATAACAATAGCCTAAGGCAAACACACACATTTGTTTTCCTTCCACAAACCAAGATTTAAAAAAACATAGCCAGAGGCCACTGGAAAGTAAAAAAAAAAAAATAAAGAAGACAAATGATGCTTAAATAACCTAAAACGTAAGCCTCCTTACTTCCCGAGGCACATGCAGCATAGCACTCAGAGCTGCAGGAAGAAGCTGTTTGCCCATGTGTACCTATTTAAATAGCCCCATTCTTCGCTGTGTGTATACACGGACGCACAGAGACACCCACCACTTTGTCCATAAGCTTCCAGGTCTTCTCCACAGTCCTGCGGTCGGCAGCTGCCTGCTTGGGGGGGCCCACAGCATCCTGAATGGCATCGATGAAGCCCAGGATCCGTCCCTTGCGCGGGTTCCGGCCGTTGAGGGAATTGGCCATCTGGGAGCCAAGCTGGCCGCAACGACAGAGAAACACAGGCTCACAAGGTGCTCCGAAAACATCTTGTCATACAACCCGCTGCAGCCTGCGAGGCAACACTTCCTTCTCCACGGGCAGGAAAGGGCAAGATCAGGGCATGTTTAGGAACAAGCTTAACTTTTCATGACAAACAGCGCAAACCCACCTGGCCCAGGTTTACATTGGCAGAAGCGATCCCGGATTTATTGTCAATACCAACAGTCGGGAGAGGGGAACACACCCGCGCCCGGCTCCGCGCCGCGCCCCTGCCGGTCCCTGCGCCCGCCGGCCGCGGGCACATGCCCGGCACCGCACAACAAAAGAGGCCGCGGCGGAGCGGGGGCAGGAGCGGGAGGAGGGAGCAGAAGAAGGCAGCGCGGGCAGCAGGCAGGCAGGAACCCGCAGGGCAGGCGGGGGCAGCGGCACGCACACGGACCTGGCTCCCGGCGCACGCATATACACAGACTGGCACCGCACGGCCGTGTGCCAAGAGCGAGAGCGGCCGCCGGGAAAGCCGGGAGCAGGCGGCGGCAGGAAGGCTCCTCAGCCCCACGGCGGAGCGGAGCGCAGGCGAACCGTCTCTCCGCACGAGGCTCTCCTCCCTCCGGCCGCGGCGGCTTCAGTGCCGCGGGAGGCAGGCAGAGCGCATCCCGCCCCGCCGCCCGCGCCCGTCCCGGCTCCGCGCCGGTCGCCCCGCAGGACTCTGCCCCGTGCGGCTGCTACTGGCGGCGAGCGGGAGAGCGCTGCCCCACGGGGAAGAGTG